>JARHVA010000240.1:3600000-4160000 GCA_037957365.1 Torreya grandis | reverse complement strand
ATAAATAAGATCAAAAAACCAACCAAGAAGGCTAAAAGAAATCAGGGGTGTCTCTCCAACATTAGGCCAAAAAGGCAAACATAAGAAAAGCAAAACATACAGCCATGAAAAGCATAAATAATCCCCAAGAGGCATGAATGTCATTCATTGAAATCATTTCAATGAGCATATTAGTTTTTGATATGCTTTTCATCAATAATTTTGACTAGTTCTTCTAGTTTTATAAAACTTCCCTCATCGTTGCATTCATATTGCTCATGAAGTCACTACTATACTCAAATAATTTAAGTTGGGTTTTGTTTCAATCATTCATTTTTTTTATCAATGCACAAATTGAAGCTTATAGATTGCTTCCTAAATTGTTTATAACTTTAATCACATGTTCCCTTTTCAAAATATTTAATTATAGAAATAATTTAATAATAATATTTTCAATTATCCAAAGTCACTTTATTTTATAACATGAAAAAATGACACTTATATATTATTATTATAAAGGGGGCCAAAAGTAATATTTATTAAGTGTGTAAAAAAGGTAATATTGATTAAATAGGGCAATAAGAAATATTTTAAAAAATTAATATTTTATTAAAAGTGTTTTTTTGCATTTTTATGATTTTTGGAATGAAAAGTGAAATTATAAAAAGAGGAGTTGGGCTCAAAAGTGATTATTCATTATTCATCTTTAAAATCAAAACCCTATTTCTAGGTTGGAGATTCTATGTTTAACTTTTTTATCAGAGGATGTAAACCCTCAATAAAATAAAGACTAAAATTTGGGTTTTCAATATTAAGTGTTACATGTGTTAGTATAATATTTACATGTGAATATAAAAATTAGAGTTCAGAAACTTACTAGAAAGAGTTTACAAAAAAATCTAAAATTGTTATTTTTATCCAAAAAGGGACATGACAGTGGTATTAGAGCCTTGCTCTTGCTAGCTTATTGGGAAAGTTAATATTTGTATTCAATCATATGCCAATGTCACATGCATGATAGTGGTATTAGTGGAAGATAATTAAGATATTATCAAAGAGATAGAACAAAAGTTCAGTCACCTAAAATAAAAGAAAAAGACATTGGTGACATATAAAAGATGATTTCAATAAATGACATTAGTTATTTACATGAAACATTCAATGGAGGTCAAAAAGATTTAGAAAGGACAATCTAAATGATGTTGAGAGAATCCATGGTAAGGATAGTACAAGATTTGAAAAGTGTTAATCATAATAAGGTAAATCAAGGAGAAGGAATCTCATTAGTGAATGAGAAGGTCTCAATCAACCCACAAGTCTCAATCAACCCACAAGTCTTAATCAACCCACCCTCTAAAACTTTTCAAGTAAAATTTATATAAAAAGGAGAAAATTTTGACAAGATAGAGCCTCAACAACCTCATGTAGGTAATGAGTTTATAATATATCATGCAAAGTATGAACTCCTCATCCTTGAAGTACAACAAGCCCTAACTTTTAGAAAATTTTGAGATCTAAAAATGAAAAATGACACTAGAAGAGGCGGGAGAAATATGCCAAATTAGCCTTGGAAAGACATTCAACAGTGGTAGGGTAAGAATACCATTCTTATTTATGATGGATTAAATAAATGTTTAGTTAGATCTTGGTTACAAAATCTAGACACTTATTTCTCATTGAATCTAATGTACAAAGAATAGGTAGTCAAATTTGATATCCTCCACTTGGAATGAGTGGCACATGAGTGGTGGTATCATGGTATGATCACATAGGGACATGGTTTCTATCTCTAACTTGGAATCATTTAGCCAAAGACTGACATAAATGTTTGACAGGAAAGATCCAGAGATTCATTTTAAGGAGTTAGCCCACCTCAAACAAGAAGTAATAGTGGACAACTAACATCACTAAATTTTCAAGGTTATTTGTGATGGTATCAAACATAATTGAAAGAAAACTAGTGGTATTATTTTTTGAAGGATTGGATAAACCTCTTAAGGGCTTATTATAAGCTTTTGACACTTTGTCTATCCATGAAGCAATTAAAAGAGCATTGAACCTAGAATAATTATCTCCAAAGAGTAATTTTTTTCCTATAGGACAATGAAGGACATCACCTTATAGGAAGTGAAAATTACCACCTATTCGGTAATAGGAGACATCGGATTTTGGGAAAAAAAATAAACCATTTCATCAAGGAGTTTCTCAGCATAAAGAGTTTCCACCAAGATCAGGTAAAGATGTAGAGACTAGAAACAAGCTTAGAAGAAAGAAATTATGTTTGTCTTGCAAGGATCCATGGGACCCTAGTCACAGATCTCTAAGGTGAGTTTAGGTACATTACATAGAGGTGATATCATATGATGAGTTAGAAGAAGAGGAACTTGAACCAATAATTAAGAGAAACATAACCTAAAATAAGGGAAGGAGATAGTTTAGGAGGCACCCTTGCCACACTTATTTCAAGATGCACCCTTGTTGCACTTTCTAGTGCACCCAGATATTACCCTTTCAAAGTTCATGGATTTTTGCATGATCATAAATTCACAATGTTTATTGATAGTGTGGAAACCCACAACTTCATAGATGAGGGAATGGTAACTAGATGAGGTTTGAAAACAAAGGACTTTGATGGGTTCAATGTTATTGTATTCAATGGTTTTATTATTCTTTGCACCAAGAGAACTTAATAGTTACAGATTATACTTGGCAAACACAGGGTTTGTGATGACTTATATGTTGTGGGCATAGGAAAAACATATATGGTTTTAAGGTGTAGTGGTTACCTTAGGGAATTCACAAAAAATTATCAGACTATAGACTTGAAATTCAAATCAAAATAAAAAGAGGTAGTGATCTAAGGTATTGTAAATAAATCCCCTATAGTTGTCACAACTAAGAGGATGGAGAGTTCATTTCATAAAAGACAAATAGTAGGAGATGCCATATTCTTGGCTTTATAAGTCATTTATACCTTCTCATTGTATGGTGTTAGGTTGTGGATCTAAAAGCTTCACTGATGCAAACATGGAGGAGGTGCTGAATGTCATAGTAACCGGCATCGGTCAGGCCAATCGACGTCAGTCAGGAGTAGAAAGGAAGCTGCCGACATCGGTCATTGATCAGTCGACATCGGTCATCTCTAGATAGATAGCGATCGACATTGGTCACCTGTGTGGTTCTAGAACTGTTAATTCACGAACAATTTGTTTAACGAACCGGTTGTTTGCATGTAAAGACTAATTTTAGTCTTGAGTCTGCGTGTCTAATTATTGTAATTAGAAGTATAATTATTGTTTGCATGGGATCTATATAATAGACTCATGGGGTTGTATTTTAATCAAGGACAAGGAAGAGATCCTTTTGATTGTAAGATAAAACCAGGTTGATCTGCAGGTGTTACAAGATCAGGTGGGAGATCTACATGGTATGTAAGATCAGAAGATCTACATGGTAAGTAAGGTCAGTTGATCTGTAGGTGTGTGTGTGTGCAATGTCAAAGGAGATCTGTGGGGTAGCAAGGTCAAAGGAGATCAACAACACATCAGGGAGAAGGATCAGGTAGAGATCTACTTGGAGTATGTGGTGTACTCAGACTTGGAGTATGTGTGTATATTCGGTGGTACTGGCAGTATTGATACTGACTGGTTGAAACACCAACTCGGTTATTGAGTTGTTTGTGTTTGTAATTGAGAGAGAGAACTCTTGAGAGAAGATTACTAGTATGCCCAAGAGGTGTGGGAAGAGTGTGATCTCTTTATTGTATTTCCTTCTGGAAGAGTATTAATACAAATTGTGTATTGTCTCTCATATTTTGTGCTATTTTTGAATTCTAGTTACTCTTTACTTCTGGTTAAATTCCATGTTTAGTTGCTTATACAAAGGTAATCAAGTGTGTTCTTAATCCTAAAAAATTGGTGTCAGAGCTTTGTGAGCCTAGGTCCTAACAAGTGGTATCAGAGCTAGGTTGTAGGGTGAAGGTTCTCAGAGCGAGGTTCAACTAACAAGCGGTGGAGCAGGTTAGTGTTTGTTGATTATAGGTCACTCTCAGGGGTTTATGATTGAGTGGGAGTAAAGCAATGGTAGAAGAAAGTATGTTAAGAATGGAGGAATTCAAAAGCAAGAATTCTCAATTACTGAATTATGGAAAGAAAGAGCAGGTAAAGAAAGATTGTTGGTTGAAAGCAGATCAGCATGAAGGAAATGAAGACACAGATGTTGCAGGGATTCTTGCACAAGATGCTCTTGTATGCTCCTTGGATAAAGTAGAATCTTGGGTTTTAGATTCTATTGCCTCTTTCCATGCAACCCAAAATAGAGTATTTTTCCATGTTTATGTCCAAGGAGACTTTGGAAAGATTTATTTAGGGGTTGGTGAGCCTTGTCAAATTGTTGGCAAAGGGGAAGTGCGGTTGAAAGTGCAGACGGGCAACACATGGGTGTTGAAGGATATCATGTAGGTCCCAGTCTTGAAGAGGAGGCTAATTTCTACAGGAAAGTTGGGTGATGAGGGATGCACAGTAACTCTCACATCGGATGCACTTGAATTAGCATGTGGTAAGAAAGTAGGTACTCTTTATCTATCTACTTGTATTATTGATTCTCCTTCTGTTGCAAAGATGTGGCTTTGTAGGCTTGGTCACATGAGTGAGAAGGGAATAAAATGTTCTTAAGTCAAAGGGTAAGAGTTCAGATCCAAAAATCATAGACCAAGATTTCTGTGAGCAGTGTGATGCTACAAGAAAGGATTGGGTTTATTGTAGGAAGAGGAAATCTGATGTTTTTGACAAACTTAAGAACTGAAAAGCCTTGGTGTTCATGGAGGAGATGATGGATAGAGATCAGTGGAAGGGGCTGGATATTTCTAAATAGGGCAGTTTGGATAGGGTTTTGATCCAAAGTGAGCTCACAGGTAAAAAGTCATCACTCATAGGAAAACACAGTTATTGACGTTGGTCAGGTGAGAACCTACGTCGATCAGGCAGGTACCGAGGTTGGTCATGTGCAGACAAAAAAAGTTGGTGATGTCGGGGGAGTTGTCAGCAAGTTTGTGGCCAATCTAGGGAAAGAGCACTGGAAAAGAGTTCAGTGGATTCTCAAGTATCTGAGAGGGACCGGCAGCAGGGATTCATGTTATGTAGGGTCAGGGACTTCTCTACATGGGTATGTAGATTTGGATATGGTAGGTTACTTGGATGATAGGTGTAGCACCACAGGATGTGTGGTGGTTGGTCTTCAAGATTGATCTTGAAGAGGGATACAAGCTAGGAAGCAAAATTAGAAGATGTATAGGTACAGGTGTAGCTGTTTATCTCCCAGTGGGAGATTGTTAGGTTGTGGAGCTAAAAGCTTCACCAGGATGCAAACATGGAGGAGGTTGCTGAGTGTCACAGTGACAGACATCGATTAGGCCAATTGATGTCGGTCAGGGGTGGACATGAAGTTGCTAACATCAGTTAGGAGTTGGCTGATGTCAGTCATCTCCAGATAGATAGGGACCGACATCGATCGCCTGTGCAGTTCTAGAACTGCTAGTTTGATGAACAGTTAGTTAACAAACTGGTTGTTTGCATGTAAAGACTAATTTTAGTCTTGAGCTAAGTTTCTAATTATTGTTTGGCATGGGATCTATTTAAGAGACTCATGGGGCTGTATTGTAATCATCCTTCAGTTGTAGAAGGATCCTTGAAGGATCAAAGAAGGGATCCTCAAGAGGGAGAATCATAAGGACTTGGTGAGACAAGGACAAGGGTTCTTTCAAGGGTGTAAGATTAGGTTGATCTATAGGTTGTGCAAGATCAGGTGGGAGATCTACATGGTATGTAAGATCAGAAGATCTACATGGTAAGTAAGGTCAATTGATCTACAGGTGTGTGTGTGCAATGTCAAAGGAGATATGTGGGGTAGCAAGGTCAAAGGAGATCAACAACACATCAGGGAGCAAGATCAGGTAGAGATCTACTTGGAGTATGTGGTGTACTCAATCTTGGAGTATGTGTGTATACTCGGTGGTACTGGCAGTATTGATACTGACTGGTTGAAACACCAACTTGATTATTGAGTTGTTTGTGTTTGTAATTGAGAGAGAGAACTCTTGAGGGAAGATTACTGGTACGCCCAAGAGGTGCGGGAAGAGTGTGATCTCTTTATTGTATTTCCTTCTGGAAGAGTATTAATACAAATTGTGTATTGTCTCTCATATTCTGTGCTATTTCTGAATTCTAGTTACTCTTTACTTATGGTTAAATTCTGTGTTTAGTTGCTTATACAAAGGTAATCAAGTGTGCTCTTAATCCTGACAAATTGGTGTAAGAGCTTCGTAAGCCTAGGTCCTAACATATGGTAAGTTAGATAAACACTATTTTTATATTCATAATTGTCTAAATAATTATAGTATAGTATTTATCTATTTGTCCCTAGGATTGTAACTAGGTGAAGGAACCTAACACCTCATAAGTTTAGATTATGTCTCCAAACATGTTAGCCACCCCAAGATGCATTAAAGAGAAATTTTAGAAGTCATATTTCAATGAGTAGATGAATCATTGCTTCAGGTATTAGATATGGGTAGCAAACAATTTTTAGGTGAATTTGAAGCTTCATTAATAACTCTCACTACCAAGGAACATGATAAGCAAATGAGGTCATGTGATTCCCAAGGAAAATGGAATTCTGATTTATAACATGAATTGGGCAATTAGTTTGACTTCATGAATTCTAATTTATAATATAATTTTAGATTCTCTAAGGCAAATAAGAATTGTAAACAAAAGGCACCTGATGCAAGCATTAAGGGTGTAATCTCAAAAGGAGCTATTTGGACTTGCAAATTCCCAAGGGTGAATTGGGATCCATGTATTATAGAGATGGCCAATTGAGGAAAGTTAAAGCAGTTGAGCTTGCAATTTCTTAATAAAAAGCAATTTTGGAAAGGTTGAACTATCATGTCCCCTTTTAAAAATATTTAATTATGGAAATAATAATAATAATAATAATAATAATAATAATAATTTAAGTTGTCCAACGTCATTTTATTTTACAACATGGAAATAGGATGCTTATGTGTTATTATTATAAAGTAGACCAAAAGTAATATTAATTAAGTGGGTCAAAAAAATAGTATTTACTAAATAATCTAAAAATTAATATTTTATGAAAAGTGTTTTAAAACACTTTAGGGTCTTTGGAATGAAAGGTGAAATTATAAAAAAGAGTTGGACTCAAAATTGATTATTGATTTTCATCTTTAAAATCAAAACCCTATTTATAGGTTAGAGCTTTTGTGTTCAACTTTTCTATCAACGGATGAAAATCCTTTGGTGTATAGGTATAAAAGATGAAAACCCTCTTACCCATTGAGGTGATTCCATCTAGGGATCATAATTATGCAAATAAGTCAAGTTATTTCCAAATTTAAGTTGGGTTAAATGCTATTATCAATTTCAAGTTTTGTGTGAGGGTTTGCTCTATTATTTCCTCTCCATTATTGCACTACACCTTGTAATTGTATTGGCTACTACATAGACTATTGTACCACTCAGTTTAGAGCTATTTATTAGATTTTTTGGTTGTTGAAAGTTGTTGACAGTTAATTGGGAGTCTGGTCTATCGCACCTGCACTAGGCCAAATATCGGCTATTGTTATCTATCTTTTGTACTTCATGCAAGAACCCAAAGTAAGCCACTAGAAATAAATTAATTGAATATTAAGATATATTTGAGGAACAATGGAATATGGTCTAATATACAATAAAAATGACAAATTATTCTTGTTGGGATACATAGATGCCAATCATACAGGTCTTATTGATGATAGAAAATCCACTTTTGGATTTTTTTTCTTTTTGGGATCTAGTACAATCTCATAGGGAAGCAAAAATCAAAATTATGTTTCACATTATTTCACAAGAATAAAAATTTGGACTACTACAGGAGTTGTCTATGAAGTGATATGGATAAGTCACATTCTTGTAAGATTAGGAGTACTACAAGCTTTGTTTATAGTTCTATACTAAGACAACCAAGGTGTTTTTGAAACTTGTTTGTAATCCAATTTTTCATGAGTTCAAAGATCACATTGAATTTTAAAATACATTTCATACATGAACATGTTCAATAGCACAACATAAAGCTCCAATATTTCTCTACTCAACATCAATGTACAAATGTCTTCATAAAGTCACTTACACGTGACAAGTTTGAGGCATTAAGAAATTATCTCTCTTATACCTTTAAGATTATGATCCAATAAAGGGAAGGGGTAGGGGGAGAGAAGGGGGTGTGAATGTTAGAATAATATCTTACTAGATCATAGTCTAGGAAGTTGTACATGCACCCAATATTTAAAAATTGGTGCATTAGTAAATCAGAGTAGTTTTAGGTTATTATTGATGAGATGTGGGTGAGTTGGTAAAGTGGCTTAGTTATTTCAAGTCCCACCTAGGTTCAAATCTCACTAAGGTATGTGAATCTGATTGTGGTCATTAGTGCTTAATCACTTGGGGATCTGGGCCCCTATTGTGTCTCAAGCCAGTTTGTATCTCTTGTCAAAAGTGATTAACAATAAAAAGGTAGTTGTAGGTTGTTGTAGACATTTAATAATTTCCTCCACCATGATGTGTTAGGTGTGATGAACTATGGATCATGAATATTATACATGTAACACTCATGTTTTATTAATTTTAATGAGCACATTATATCTTTTAAAGACTAAAAGGAGAAATACCACAAAAGTGGGAAAGACAAAAAAAAAATAGTAAGCCAAGAAAAGAAAAGGGCCACCAAAGAGAACTTTAAAATGAAAATTTTAAAGTAAGATAAAATTTAAAAAAACAAAGAACATCACTAAAAGGAAAAAAGACAAAGGTGACGAAAAAGAGAAGTAGAGGTGCGAAAAAAGATCAAAAAATAAAAGAAATGCTTAGCAATAGATTAAAAAATCCAAATATCACCAATGTGATGCAGAAGGGTTGGTAAAGTGGGTTGGTTGTGCCCAACCCACCATTGTTATAATATCATAGGTTGTGTAGGTCAGATGTGGCTGTTTGAGTTGACTTAATGGTTTTAGTGGTTGGTAGTGGCCATTTGTGTTGGTTTAATGGTTCTCAGGGACTGGGCCCCCTGATTATGCCCCATATATGGTTTGTAGCTGAAATCAAAAGTGAATATCTATTAAAAAACTCCAAATATCATTAAAATCATCCACTCTATCATAAGGATCAAAGACAAGATGGTGGAATCAAACAAATAATTACATAAACAAGCACTATCAATAACACTTAATACTATTTTTGTTTTATAAACTAAACTACCAATAAACCAACAACATATAATACAAAAAGAATAATAGTAGGAGAAAAAGGCAAAGGATGTTAAGCACATTATTATACTAAGAGGAGGGGGTGAATCAATATAATCCAAAAACCAAACAAATAATTACATAAACAAGCACTATCAATAACACTTAATACTATTTTTGTTTTATAAACTAAACTACCAATAGAACCAACAACATGTAATCCAAAAAGAATAATAGTAGGAGAAAAAGGCAAAGGATGTTAAACATATGATTATACTAAGAGGAGGGGGTGAATCAATATAATCTTATCTTTTACTTAATGAAACTTAATATCCACAAGTAAAGCATTTACATAAAAATGACACAGCTTGACACCAGATTTACGTGGAAACCCTTTTGAGGAAAAACTAAATAGCTACTTGGAAATACCATCCAAATCCATCTATATAAAAGTAATCTTTTTAAAAAATTCATAAGCATGAACTTACTAGAGACACCAATCTCCTAATGCTAAACAATTTGTAGTCACCAACCTAATGGAGACACCAATCCCCATTGCTAAGCGCAAACTTAACAAGAGACATCAATCTCTTCTTTCTAAGGTACTGACCTCTATTGAATCAATATTCCACCTTACTATTGTTGCTTCATCAACAAATAATGGAAAATTCAATTTCCTCTTCTTCTCCATAAAAATATACTTATGCTTGAATGATAGAAATAATTAATTCCATTCTTCAAATATTGATGTGTTTGTATGATATATCTTTTTATTTTCTACACACTTGCTTCCTTCTCTTCTTAATTAATCTTCACATATCTCACACTTCAACTTCCATATCTTTCTCAACCTTTTATCTGCCTTATATATCCTTCAAAGGCTCTTCACAAAGGAGTCATCCCATCTAAGAGACACCTCTTCACCAAAAGATGTGACCATTGACATTTCCATCGACATATCCTTAAATATTTTTGTCGATAATTTCATTAACATTTATGTCAACATTTAGACATTTCCATTGAAAATTCCATTGATATTTCCATTGACTTCCATTACATTAATTATAATTCCTTTACTATTAATGACAATATTCCAATAATCTCCCCCTTTGTCATTGATGGCAAATATGTAGATAAATTGCCCCTTACTGTAGTTCTCCTTCTTTGTTCCCCCTTCATTAATTCTCCCCCTTTGACATCAATGGTAAAGGGATGTTCATTATCCTTCCATACATAAATAAATCATGGGAAACATCCATGTCATCTTCTTCAACATCACCACAATTGAAATATTATCTTTCTACTATTCCTTATCCTTTTGCATAAGGACTTAATCTTTTCTCATTTGCTCTCCTTAAAATTAATCAAATTTGGTTTTTTTACATCATATACATCCATCTAGATTATCTATAGTTGCTCAAGTGGTAACCCCTCTTTTCCACTTCCCTTTCTATCTACATATCATGCTCCATTTATTAATTAACATTCTTAGCTTGAAGCCTTGTTAGATCTGAGATAACTTCTACAATCTACACTTGACGTTGGCCCATGCCTATTGTAAGTTATTTTACATCTTGACTAATTTTGTTCTACTCTATTCCTGCTTCTCTAACTTGTTTCTAAATATAGTACCATCACTTGCATCATCACTTTCACAAATAATATGCATTAATTGATATTTATCTTTAAATTTTGAATGTATATCACCAAATTATCTATAAAGCTGAATGATAATATAGTGATTAGCTCCCCTTGAATTAGTGATTTTTTCTTGTGAGTTTAATGATACCTCTTGTACATGACATGTAGTTTACACAAGCATAGGTCTCTCCTTATCTTATCGCTCCTGCTTCTTTTTCCATACTTTTAAAGTTTCTTCCTTTTGTTTACTCATGGCTTCCACTTTCTTATTTTGCCTAGGAGGTTTCATAAAACCACTTATACAAAATCATGTTTTATGTCTAAATTTATTGCACTTATAGCATCTGATATTGTAATCTACTAAAGGAGTAAATGGATTTTAGTTTATATTTGAATACCCATAATAACTTCTATTATTATTCCATATAAAATCATTTATTTATTATGCCCTATAATCTTCTGCTTTATGACCAAAATGATTACAAAAATAGCAATAACCATAAAAGGGACTCTAAAACTTGGTCATATCTACCTACCTTAGAGGAAAGGACTTTATAAATTTATCCTTTTTATTTTTTGTATAGGTGTCATGCTATTTATTCTTGTTGCTTCTACCATTCATGGATCCCTTGAGTGTAACTACATAGCTCTTGGGCTTCTCTATATTCGTCCTCTTAGGTGGTTCCATAGTTTTTGCACTCTACCCTTATTTGGTGCTCTTCTGGTTCTTTTCATAACCAAGACCAATATTGATACATGATGACCTTTGGAAATTTATAATCTCATCCATTACTTTGGTGATTTTTTAAAACTTTAAATTGCTTTTTAATTTAGCACATGTTTTCTCTAATTCCTTATTTAAGAAATCAACTTATGATTCTAACTTGGCAATGTGGTGTTATTTTGCCTTAAGTTGGACTCTTACTTCCTCCTATGTCTTCTTGGCTTGACCTTTTTTGACTCTTCAAGGATATGAGACATTTTTATTTTTAGGTCATGATTTTATTCTTCATATTTTTGAATTTGTAGTCTTTGTTTCAAATTCTTCTTAATAACTTTTATCTCACCTAAAGCATAGATGAGTTCTTCTTCAAGATTTAATTCTCCTTCATCCTTGACATCTTCCTCCTCTTTAAAATTTTCTTTACTTTTAGAGGAATCATTAGTTATAACCATTAACAGATTTTCTTATTTATCATTGCCTGAAATGCTCTCATCACTCTCCTTAGCTGAGTTGTTATCCTTTTAGAATAGAGACTTTTCTTGTGCTTACCAAACTTTTTCCTAATTTCATTTTGTTTAAATATTTTCGTGATTTAGGTTTGATTTCATTTTTATTTCTTTCCTCATCATCTCTATCATCCTTATGTGGAAATTTATAAATAAAGTTCCCTAGTTTACCACAATTGAAACACTTGAAAGATAACTTACCTTTGTATTTTTTGGATCCCTTTTTAAGCTTTTTGACAAATAGGGCCTCCTCATCTTGTTCATCACTGGTGTCATCTCTTGATTCAAGTTATTTATTCTTCACTTTCTTTGAATCTTTAAAATTTGCTTCTTTCTTAGATGGCCTTTCCTTTTTAGTTTTCATTTCATATGTCATGAGAATCCCATGCAACTCATCCATTGTTAATGAGTATAAGTTATTTATTTATTCAATATTCAAAAATTTTGCATCAAATCTCAAGGGAAGTGACCTTAGAAAATTTTGAATGATCATGGATTATTTAACCTATTCACCAAGTCCTTTGATTGTGTTAATAATCTCATCTACATGAAGAAGATATGCCACAATATTTTCTTCATCTTTCATTTTCAAGATCTTGAATTATATCCTATGAGTTTGGAGTTTTGCCTTCATCACTTTCTTGTCACCCTCACAGATAATATGAAGTTTGTCCCACATTTATTTTTCTCAATCACATTGCATAATCTTGAAAAACTCTGATTCTGATAAGCCACACAAAATAACATTCATGGCTTTCGTAATATTCTCACAAGCCTTCTTTCTAGACGTATCTGTTGGTAGAGATGATGGACCAATATAACCATTTACTACTACTTACTAGATATCAAAACCTAAATCCATTAAATAGGTTCTTATTCTTATACTCCAAAAGCATAATTTTTTTTGTCAAACTATGGAGCCTTGTTTGTAGAGAAACCTTCTTATCTAGCCATGTGTGCTCCCAAGATCTACCTTACAGTGGTTAGGATATTTTTGAAGGAACCACTCTGATACCAATTATCAAGCACTCACTTATACTAAGAGGGGGGATGAATCAGTATAATATTATCTTTTAATTAATGAAACTTAATATCCACAATCATAACATTCACATAAAAATGACATCGATTGATATCAGACTTACGTGAAAACCCTTTCAGGGGAAAACCACAAATGAATAGATGCTTGGAACTGCCATCCAATTTTAGCCATATATTAATAATATTTTTAACAAATTCATAGGCACCAACCTATTGGAGATAAAAATATCTTATTGCTAAACAATTTTTATGCACCAATATACTGGAGACACCAATCCTCAATGCTAAGCACCAACTTAACAAGAAACACCAATCTCTTCTTTCTAAGGCACCGACCTCCACTGAAATAATTTTACACCTTACTATTATTGATTCATCAATGAATTATGGAAAATTCAATTTCCTCTTCTTATTCTCCATAAAGATATACTTATGTGTGAATGATAAAAATAATTAATTCCATTCTTCAAATCTGCATGTGTTTGTATGATATATCCTTTTATTCTCCACATCCTTACTTTCTTCTCTTCTTTTTTAATATTCACATATCTCACATTTAAACTTACATATCTTTCTCAACCTTATATCTACCTTATATAGCCTTTAAAGGCTATTCACAAAGGAGGCATCCCATCTAAGAAGTACCTCTTCACCAAAAGATGTGACCGTTGACAATTCTATGGATATTTTCATTGACATTTCCATCGACATTTTCATCAACATTTCTATTGAAATTTACATCGACATTTCCATTGAAAATTCCATTAAAATTTATGTCAACATTTTCATTGACATTTTGACATTTCCATTGACTTCCATTACATTAAATATAATTCCTTTGACATCAATGACAATATTACATCAAAAGAGGGATGTGAAAATTAGGAAAGGAAAACATTAAATAGGTATCAAGGAGAGAAGCAAGGAATATCCACAAAAGAGATAAAGTTGAGATTAGAAAAACACCATAAAGAAAGAGAACAAACCCAAAGAATGAGGAAGAAATAAATCATAGAAAAAAAAGGAAATAAAAGACAAAAACTAAAAAACTAAAAATCCTAAAAGGCATAAATAAAAAAGAGAAAGGAAACAAGATGGCAGAATCAAAAGACAAAATAAAAATTAGGGATCTAATAAAATAAAAAGTCTATCGAGGAATGCAAGCTTTAAAGCAAGAGAAAAATAATTGCACAACAAAGAACCCATTCAAAAGGAAAAAAGTCAAAGGGGAACAAAAAAATATATAGGAGATAAAAATTCCCAAAAATAAAAGAATATCCCAATGTTGGAGTTTTATCAATGATGTCTCCAAGGTGACCAAGGATGTTGATGAGGTGTCATGTGTGATAGAATGACAATGACAAAGTGTGTTTCAATGTGCTTCAGTGTTCTTACATGGTTCTTTAGTGTTTGACTTGGATAGGTAATTTATGGATGATATTGATGGTATGGAAATGTTTTAGAGACCCTATGGGATTTTATGAGTGATTATATTGATTATGTAAGTGAATGGAATTTAGTAGAATAGTCATATGAATGTCTAAGCTCAAGTAGTCATCTTGACAGATAAGGTTGAGTAATAAAATTGATGACAAAATATTTCAAAAGTGTGAAGCTTTAAATATAATATTTAGATATGTATAGATTACCCTATTTGAGGATATCATAAGGTTTGATTTTTATGTCTAGACATGCAGTGTAACAATAGTTATTAAGGTGTAAAGTTGGCCTCTTAGTTAGAGTTCACTAAGTTGTCATACTTAGCCAAATTTACATTATCAAAGATCTACGGTGAGCATTTAATTAGATTAGAGATATAATAATGATAATTTAATCTAAATAGATAAGGATCCAATGGTGTGTTTCAAAGTCAAATATTCAAGATCATATGTGCTAGTGACATGTGTCACAATCATGGAGTTTAAGTAACAAATCTACGATAAGTGTGAAACCTATCAGATAGAGATCAATGGTGAGCATATGATCATGAAGTTAGAGATAAATGACATGAATTAATTAAATAATTTAAAGGATTCTCATATTTCATGTAGAACTTCCAAGTGGTGCAAAAGCATTGACTAAATGGTATAGGGTACACAGAAGGCATGTAGAACTACCAAGTGGAACGATCATGGAAGCATAGATCTAAGATCAATGATGAGTGATTGAAGGTTTTAGACCAATTATTTAAGAGATTGTTATATTGATTTTTTTCAAATTTTATATGGATCATGAGCTGATTTTAAAGTGTCTAATGTTTAGCATTTACATGGTGACCATTGGAATTTAAATATTCAAATTAACGAGGGAATACTAGTCTGTAGTTTTTGTGCTATGTATTTTGATTTAGGATGAATTTAAAGGTGGTGTAAAATTTAAATTTTTAGATTAATTAAATTCACATCCATAAAATTTCATTAAAAGGTTTGAATTTCTATAAAATTATAGGTATTAGGATTCAAAGTTGACTATGTTTTTGACCATGGTCTGTAAGTGATCTGAGAAGGATATTTGAGTTGTTCTTGATAGTGTCTTAGTGTTTCAAGATGAAATAAATATTGGATAGTGTTTTATAATCTATAAGGACAATATATTTTTATTTTTTATGTTTGACCAATCCATCTTCGGTGTATACAAAATCTTAGAAGTTGACTATGTTTGATGAATGCACTAGCAAATTGAGTGACCATGTTGCAAGAGTAAGTTGAAGGTGTTCTGAGTAGAGTTAAGGAATAAAATGAGTATGGAGATTTTATACAAGTATATAATGCTTATTATAAGGAATTGGCTGTCATAATTTTCCCCTGATCAGATATGGAGAGTTATAACCATTTTTTACTATGTGTGACCAGTCTAAGTGGTCATTTTATGAGAGTTGATTTAAGTGATTAAAGCTTATGTTGAAGTGTCTAAAGAACATGGAGGTGTTGAAGAGGTCCTAAAGGTTTCACCCATGTGATATAATCATATGTATATGTGAAATATTTGATTATTTGCTTGAGAAGTTTGAGACTATGTTTTATGTGTATGAAGGCCTAAAAAATGAGGAGACCTAATTGATAAGTTCAAGTTTTGAATTGTTGTTCCAAGTGGAATGGAACCATATAAGAGTGATAAATTGTATATTTTAGATATTTTTTATGTGTTTGAATCATTTTTTAAGGATGAAGGTGGTCCAAGTAGTCTCACATGTAACATGTGAGTATGAAGGCCTATTATTTTAGGTCTCACCAAGACCTAATGGTGGTTTGGGGCTAATGAGGGATTGGATGACCTAAGGAGTGTGTTGTTACTACATGTAACATTTATGAGTACCTATTTAAAAGGTATAAAAATAATTATAAGCATCTTGGCTGACTAAAATGGGTTATACCAAGAGAGTGGTATAAATACAAGACATAATTAGACTAATTGTGATAGTTGTGATTGTGGGGATTCAAGTGAAGGAGAGAAACTTTTAAAGAGAAGGTAAAATTAATTAAGTAAAAAAAAATATAGAATAAGATTATTCATGCTTATAAGATCAAATTGATGTAGGAGGACACACATGTCATTAGACCTAATGTGCCTAGTAGAGGCAGATTGAAGGAGTGAGCCCTTGAGACTGTTTGGGTGAAAGAGTGAAGGTGAAGAGTGAAAAAAAAGGTGGTAATCATAATTTTAAGAGTAGAAAAAAGTGTTGAAGATTATATTTTCAAGGTATCTGAGTGGGTGCTTAGTTTCCTAAGGGGTTGGTTCCTCCTTACAAGATAAAGCTTGCTAAAGGTCTAGTTTTTGTGGGTGCTCAACTAAACAGGGGTAGTAACTATTTGTGGGATGGGTGTTCCTTGATTAGTCAGTGTGGTTTAAATTTTGGATATTATTTTATAGGACCATATTCCATCTTGTAGGGTTCAATGGGTTTTATCCCCTAAGAGGCTTTCCCACATATTTGATGTGTTTATGTGATGTATGCTCTTGTGTATACTTTAGATGTATATACCTTCATGTTTATGTTGCTTGATTAATTTGATGTATGATGAATGTTTAAGAGTTGGGAATGGAATTAAATTATCTAGAATCATTGATTCACCCTCCTCTTTAGTGATTGTACCTCTAACAAGTGGGATTAGAGTAGGACCTTCTGTGCAATTTTAACCACTTGAAGGTGATCTAAGATACAATATGGGTGAAAATATCATCATGTTTGATGAATAAGTTTAATATGATAGTGAGGAAGAACAATATGATATAGAAACTGAGCTCATGAGTTTACTTGGTGAACTAAAGGAGATAAAAATGAGGAATATGATCAAAGGTCTTGAAGCACAAGTTAGATCTCTTGAGGGCAATTTATCAGGCAAATCTATGAAAGAGGAAAAGGAGAATCAAGAACTAATCAATTCTATGGAAGAGCAATCATGTATATTTAAAGATGACATGGCCAAAAGGGATAAGGAGGATAAGGCAACCATCAAATATCTCAGAATTCAATTAGAGGCTAAAAGTTCAAGCATGAGGGCTAAAGAAATGAATGTGTTCAATTGAAGGCTAATCTTGTTTCTCTAAAAGACGAGCATGAAAAAGTCATAATCAAGATAGGAAAGATTGAATAAGAACAAAATAGATCATAAAAAGGAAAACAAGATGGTAGCATGAAAGCTAACAAGTCAAATCAGGTCAAAGGCAAAATGAATAAACTAAATAAACAGCTAAATGCTTCAAGGTATGCAAAATATTTTACGGGCCATTATTTTGTTTATCATATTATTGGTCATAATACAAAGGACTATGTAAAAAGAATAAATAATTTAAATGGAGATCACTGCCATATTCAAACAAAAGTTATGAAAGATATTATTTGCTACAGTTGTTAAAAAATTGGTCACATTGATAGGTTCTGCAAGCAAAGACCATCAAGTCAATATAAGTTCAATTAGGCTCCTAGTGTGTAAAGAAGAGGTCACAAATGGTTGTGGAAACCTAAGTATGTTAGGAGGGATTAGATTAAGACCAAATATGGTTTGTTTACCATGATATACATGAAGGAAAGTCAATAATTTCTATTGTCTACATTTGTTGAGAAGTTTGAAGCAAATAATGAAGTCAAGGATCCATTCAAAGTCAATTTGGTGATGAGGCATGGATATATGGGAGTCTCCTTAGTTTTGGGACTTTTAGTCTCCCTATGTTAAAGGGGACTCTCTTTCTAGGCTTCAATGAGACACTTGTTAGCAAGAGGAAGCATGGTAGATGCTAGTTGATTTTTAATTGATATTGTAGGACAAGAAAGGCTATGAGAAGATGTGTTTGGTTAAGGGGGAGAAATGACTTTTATGTAACTACTTCAAAGTGTTATGATGGTGAATTGTCAAAATGTTCTTTTTTGTATATGAAAGGTGTGTTTAGGGTTTTTGGTTCTAAAGGTAATAATGTCAGTTTTTGTTGCTTAAACTGATTGGTCAAAATTATAAAGACTGAAGGCATTGTTGGTATAGAGTATGAGAAGAATGTGTTTTCATATTGTTGGTATCATGAAGGTCTTAGAGTTTTGACTAAAGTGTGGATAGTGTTGAAGATTTACTGGTAGAATTAGCTCATTAATAAGATTTATTGAAGATGTCATGATTCAAGTGAAGCATGGAGTTAGGGTGAACTAACTCAGATAGTTTGAAAGTCTTGAAGAGTTATGCATGATGTGAGGGGGAGCATATGTAATATGTTTCATTCTTAGTGGAAATATGAAGAAATCTACTATAGATGTGAACTCAAGAATGTTGATATGATTACTTGATTAAACCAAGTCAGATGCTTTGATAATATATTAAATCCCCATGCATAAACAAAGGGGGAGATTTGTAAATGGTCAAGTCCTAGGATCAGAGGATTGTGTAGTAGAATTAGAGAGAGAAGGTATGAAGGCAATTATGTTGATTCATCATTATTGGAAATGGTTTGAAGATGATCAAAAGGGTGTCTAAGCTCATGTGACTTAGGGGGAGTCCTTCTTAATGTTTTCAAGGTAAGTTCATGCAGTTTTTTATGTTCACATATGTTTTGTCTTCATGGAAGCTATGTATGATAAAAAAGAGTGTAGTCATGGAGCATGTTTGAGAAGATCAAGGTAAGAATAGGTATGAAAAATGTTAGGGGGATTTTGTATCATCTCTCATAGATGTTCCTTTCCTATTATTGGTCTTTGAAGTCTTTTCATGTCTGCAAGATCAAAAGTTAAGCCCACTTTGTCATTATGTAAAAGGGGGAGAAAGTGTTTGAAGAAAACGACAGAGTTTGAGCATAAAATTTGTATTGGTATTTGACATAAATGAAAATTGGGATAATTTTGGAGGTTTGTTAATGATGTCTCCAAGGTGACCAAGGATTTTGATGAGGTGTCATGTGTGCTAGAATGACAATGACAAAGTTTGCTTCAATGTGATTTAGTGCTCTTACATGGTTCTTTAGTGTTTGACTTGGATAGAAAATTGATGGATGATATTAATGTTATTGAAATGTTATAGAGACCCTATGGGATGTTATGAGTGATTATATTTTTTATGGAAGTGAACGAAATTTATCAGAATAGTTATATGAATGTCTAATCTCAAGTAGTCATCTTGACAGATAAGGCTGAGTAAGCATATTAATGACATCATATTTTACATGTGTGAATGTTTCAAGAGAATATTGATATATTAATATATTAATATATTTGAGGAGATCATATGGTTCAATTTTCATGTTTTTACATGGAGCGTAGAAATAGTTATTAAGGTGTAAAGTTGGCCTCTCAGATAAGAGTTCACTAAGTTCCCATACTTAGCCAAATTTGCATAATCAAAGACCTATGGTGAGAATTTAATCATATCACAAATCTAAAGAAAATAATTTAATCTGATTGGATAAGTATCTAATGCTATGGTTCAAATTCAAATATTCAATATTATACATGCTAGTGACATGTGTCACAATCATAGAGTTTGAGCAGTAGATCTATGATGAGCGTGAAACCTATCAAATAGAGATCAATGGTGAGCATATGATATTATAGTTAGAGATAAATGATGTGAATTAAGTCAATAATTTAAATGATTCTCATATTTCATGCATAAATTTCAAGTGGCATAAGCACATTGACTGAATGGTATAGGGTGCACACAAGGCACATAGAGCTACCAAGTGGAATGATCGTAGAAGCACATATCTAAGATCAATGGTGAGTGATTGCAAGTAAAATACTAGGATACTCCCAAGAATATTGATAAATCATGTTTTTTCAAATTTTCCAAGTAGCATGAGATGATTCCAAAGTGTTCAATTTTTAGCATTTACACAGTGATCATTGGAATTTGAATATTCAAATTAATGAGGGAAAATTAGTTTGTAGTTTTTGAGTTATATCTTTTGATCTAGGATGAATTTCATGGTGGTGTAAAATTAAAAATTGTATAGGACCTAAACTATCTTCCAAAAACATTAATTATAATGACTAAATGTCTATAAAATTGAAGATATTGAGCTTCAAAGTTGACTATGTGTTTGACCATGGTTTATAAGTGATTCGAGAAGGATATTTGAGTTGTTCTTGATAGCGTCTTGATGTTTAAAGATGAAATTACTATTGGATAGTGTTTTATAATCTATGATTACCATCTATGTGGATTTTTTAGGTTTGAAAAATCCATATTTAGTGTGAACAATTACTTATAAGTTGACTATGTTTGATGAATGCACTCACAGATTGAGTGACCATGTTGCAGGAGTAAGTTAAAGGTGTTATGAGTAGAGTAAAGGAAAAAAATGAGTATGGAGATGTTATATAAGTCTATAAGGATTATTATAATACATTTTTTGTCATATTTTTCCCTTTATTAGATATGGAGAGTCAAAATAATATAATTATATTTTGACTGTGTAACTAGTCTGAGTGGTCATTTTATGAGAGTTGATTTAAGTTATTAGAGCTTGTGCTAAAGTGTCTAAATCACATGGAGGTGTTGTATAGGTATTAAAGTTTTCAACCATGTGATATAATCATATGTATATATGATTTATTTTATTAGTTGTTTCAAAAGTTTGAAACTATGTTTTCTGTGTATGAAGGCCTAAAGAGCGAGGAGACCTAATTGATAGGTTCAAGTGTTGAGTTGGTGTTCTAGGTGGTATGGACCTATATAATATTTATCTATGTGATATTTTAGATATTTTTGATGTGTTCTAAGAATTGGTAAAGGATTAAGGTGGTCTAAGTAGTCTCACGTGTAACATGTGAGTATGAAGTCCTAATTGTTTTAGGTCTTACCAAGACCTAATGGTGGTTTGGGGATAATGAGGGATTGGCCAACCTAATGAGTGTGTTTTTATTAAATATAAAATGTATGAGGACATATTTCAAAGGCATAACAAGTATGGTAAGTATATTGGTTGACCAAGATGAGTTATACCAAGAGAGTGGTATAAATATAAGGCATAATTAGATTAATTATGTTAGTTATGATTGTGAGGATTCAAGCAAAGGAGAGAACATTTCAAAGATAAGGTATAAGTAATTAAGGACCAATATAGAGATAAGAGGATTAGTCATGTTTTTTTGATCAAGTTGATGCAAGATGACATACAGGTTTGACTTAATGAGCCTAGTAGAGGCAAATTGAGTGAGTGAGCTCTTGAGACTGTTTGGGTGAAAGAGTGAAGGTGAAGAGTGCAAACAAAAGTGGTAATCATTAGTTGAAAATAAAAAAATGTGTTTAAGATGATTTTTTCAAGTTATCTAAGTGTGTACTTAGTTTATTAGGGGGTTGATTCTTCCTTACAAGATAAAGCTTGCTAAAGGTCTAGTTGTTGTGGGTGATTAACTAGATATAGGCAATAGCTCCTTGTGGGATTGGTGTCTCACTAAACTAAGGGATGGGTGTTCTTTGATTAGTCGGTGCTATTATAAATGTTGGATCTTATTTTATAGGACTATAGTCCATATTTTAGGGTTTAGTGGGTTTTAGCCCCCAAGAGGGTTTCCCACATATTTGATGTGTTCATATGATGTATGCTCTTATGTATGCTTTGGATGTATATGCTTTAATTTTTATGTTGTTTGATCAATTTGATGTATGCTAAATGTTTAAGAATTGGGAATAAAATTGGATTATCTAGAATCATTGATTCAACCCCCATCTCAATGATTATACCTCTAACACCCAACAATAAGGTAAAAATTAAAACACTTTACAAAGCATCCACTTTGCCATAGGGAACAAAGATAAGATTCTAGAATCAAACAAACAATTACATAAATAAGCACTATCAATAACACTCATGATAATTTTCATGTTCTAAACCAAATAATGCATAGAACCAAAAATGCATAATACAAAGAGGATAACAGTAGGATAAAGGGGTGAAGGGGTAGGGATGTGGAACAGAGGCAAGAAGAACACTAAATAGGGTTCGAAGAGAGAAGAAATGAAGATCAACAAAAAAGACAAAATAGAGATAAAAATCTTCACCTTAAAGAAAGAGTAAAAAACTAAAGAAGAATGAAATCATAGGAA
Source organism: Torreya grandis (assembly GCA_037957365.1). Taxonomy (NCBI): domain Eukaryota; kingdom Viridiplantae; phylum Streptophyta; class Pinopsida; order Cupressales; family Taxaceae; genus Torreya; species Torreya grandis. The sequence continues at coordinate 4,137,284 of JARHVA010000240.1, read as the reverse complement.
ATAATGAATACGACCAAGAAGGGGAAAATACAAAAAACCAAAAAGGGTAAAAGATGTAAACAAAAAAAAAAAAAACACCAGATCCAAAAAAATAAAAATACCATTGAATATAAAGAGGTTTAAAATGAAATATTTAAAGCAAGATAAAATTGAAAAAATAACAAAAGACCCCACCAAAAGAAAAAGTAGAGGAGAAAAAAATACCAAAGAAAAATGAAAAGCCCAACAATACGTAAAAAAATCCAAGCACACCAAAAAATAAATGGAAAGCCCCAAATAGGGCAAAAATTCAAACACACCATCCAAAATCCACTCTACCATAAGACACAAAGATAGGATGCTAGAATCAAATGAAAAATTATAGAAACAAATAATATGAATAACACTTTAGACTATTTTCATGTTATAGACCAATCTGCCAATAGAACGAATAATGCATAGTATAAAAATAAAAACTAGAAGGAGATAAAGATGAATGAGGAGGGTCATATAAAGAAGTCAAGATAAGATGTCAAAATCAAATGAATAATTATAAAAAAAAATCACTATCAATATGACTTTGGACTATTTTGATGTTATAAACCAGAGCACCAATAGAACTAACAACGTGTAGTGCAAAGATAACAATTACAAGGAGTTAAGGATGAATGAGGAGGGACATGGAAAGAAAGCAAGATAGGATGCTGAAATCAAATGGAAAATTATAAAAACAAACATTATCAATAACACTTTGGATTATTTTCTATAGCCTGAACTACCAATAGAACCAACAACATATAGTAAAAAGATAACAACCAAAAGGAGATAAGGAGAAATGATGAGGGACATGGAAAGAAGGCAAGGAAAGCATGAAATAGGGATTGATAGAGAATCAAGGATGATCAATGAAAGATACAAAGTAGAGATAAATTACCATAAAGAAAGAGAAAAAAATTAGAGAATGAAGAAGAAATAAAGCATGGAAAATAATAAAGACATATAGGGAAAAAGCCAAAAAACTTAAAAACAAAAAAGGATTAAGGTCAAACAAAAAGGATAAAGGATAAAGGAGGGGGAAATAGAAATAAACTTTCAAAAAAAATGGGGATACAATAGGAGATTTGAAACAAAATCTCTAAAGCAAGAGAGAAAGAAAAAAATAACAACATACCCCATTAAAAGGAAAAAAGACAAAAGGGAACAAAATGAAAAGAGAGAAAAAAAAACCCAAAAAATTAACAAAATCCCAACAATAGGGCAAAAATACAAACACCATCCAAAACTTCTAGTCTTTTGTAGGGAGCAAAGACAAGATGTGCATGTTTGCACTATCCCTTAGTATATTGCCCTTATTCATTTTACCTTGGGAGGACAAACAATGGTGATAGAATTCAACATTCAAACCATAGTTGGCGAGAAACTTGTCATCAATGGCCAAAATAGAACCTAATGGAGGCAAAATAGATTGTCTTTAAGTGTTGGGTGTACTACTCAACTAACACAACTCTACAAGGTAGAAATTAAAAACACCTTAATGATAAATTAGTTTGTTATCCATAATGTCAATTGCAGTCTGTTAAAGCCTACATGTAGGATGAATGATGAGGGATGCATGGTCTCATTAATGGCTCCCAATAATTTCCAATAATGAAACGGTTTTTAATACACCTCAAGACCTAAGTTTCATTGTCCAAAGAGAAGTAGAATGAATCATAATGCAATTATTCAAGGTTATGCAAGTTGAGCTATAAATTTCTATATCTTCCAACCCAACAAGAGCTACATCATTCTTATTAGTATCACTCATGCTGAATAAATATCAATTATCCTTAGACTTTAAATATTCAAGCATAAAAATAATAGCTTGGGCATAGTGGATTAAAATTCAAGTTAAAAGAACCAAACTAGACCACTAGTAGACCTAACAATGCATAGCGCAAAGAAAATAACAATAGGATAAAAGGGTGAAGGAGAAGGGACATTAAAAATAGGAATGGAGAGAATTCAATAGGGCTCAAGAAGAGAAGTAATAAGGATCGACAAAAAAGACAAAGCAATGATAAAACACTTCGCCATAAAAAAGAGAAAAATACCAAAGAGTGAGGAAGAAAGAAAACATAGGAAATAATAAATAATACCATTAGGGAAAAATCCAAAAAACCAACACATCTAAAAGAAGTAAGGAAAATTGAAAAAAAACACAAGTGATGGAAAGAGAAAGAAAAATAAAGTGAGGAGCCAAGAAAATAAAAAGTCCACTTAAAAGAGAAAGAGATTTAAAATAAATGGTGAAAAGCAAGACAAAAAGAAATAAAACAACAAAAGATCCCAATGGAAGGAAAACAAGCAAATGGAAATAAAAGGAAAATCAAAGGAAAGGAAAAAACCAAAAAAAAAAAAAAGAGAAGCCCAACAATAGGGAAAAAATCTAAACACCATGCAAAACATCCACTCTATTATTGAGAGAGAGAAAAAGATGTTGGAATCAAAAGAACAATTACAAAAATAATCACTATCAATAGCACTTAGGACTATTTTTGTGTTATAAGTCATATTTTTAATAGAACCAACAAAACATAATACAAATAAAATAACAATAGGAGAACAAGGTGAAGGAGGAGAGACATGGCAAGGTGAAAATTAAATTGGGCATAAAGAGAGAAACAAGGAGAATCAATGAATGAGATGAAGATATAAAACACTTAGCCATAAAGAAAGGGAAAAATCCATATAGTGAAGAAGAAAGAAAGCATAAAAAATAATAATTGGTGCATTGGTAAGAAGGTATACATGCATGTCCTGAAAAAAAAGAAAAAAATTAGATAAGAAAACTAAGGAGTGTATTTTTTTGGGATACAGTAAAGTGTCACAGGCATATTGGCTCCTTAACCCAAAAACTAAAAAGGTGTTCATCAGTAGGGATGTTGTGTTTGATGAGAAGAGTGGAAACAATTAACATTCCACAAAGGGACATGATACATGCATCAAACCTATAACTTTTTTAGATGTTGATAGTGGTAATGACATTGATGATGGTCAACCAAGACCCCTAGTACCACCACCCACTACTCATCTTATGCCCAAGTGGTATACTAATACAATAAGACATGCTAAATTAGATTGAATCCTTGACACATCTAGTTCAATACTAAGGAATCACAATATGACTCACAAAGAGATAAACATGGTCCTTATGAGCATAGTTGTAGAAACATGTGATCCCTCTACAGTAAGATAAACCCAATAGTCAATATATTAGAAAGATGCTATGGATGTAGAATATCAGTCATTGATGAAGAATAATACTTGGTAGCTTGTTGATCTTCCACCAAGGAAGAAGCTAATCAGATGCAGATGGATATTTAAAACCAAGTACAAGGCATATGACATCATAGATAAGTACAAGGTGATAATTATATAAAAGGGATATGCTTAGAAATATGGCATTGACTATGGGGATTTTTTTTCTCCCACAACAAAGATTAAAACAATCATAATGATATTTTCTATGACTACATAGTTTGGATGGAATGTTTATCAAATTGATGTCAAACATGTTTTCTTAAATCAATATATACAAGAAGTATACATGACCCAACCATAAGGATATGTCAAAAAAATTTAATAATAGAAATTATGCACACTTATCAAGTCATTATATGGTCTCAAACAAGCTCCCAAGGCCTAGTATATAAAAATAGATGAGCATATCATACAACATGGATATTAAAAGTGTCCATATGATCCCAATATCAACCTCAAACAATAAGGGCATGTTGACAATGGAAATTATATCATCAATGAATCAATCATTTTACTTATCATGAAGGTCAAGTTAGAATCATACCAATCTAATCATGGGGTTCTAAAGGTTCATCTAAGATCTTCAAGATGCGATGAGGTTTTTATTATAAGTTCTGGGAAATAGTCAACAAGTTATCAAAATAAATTATTCTATTATAACAATAAAAAATCTATCTATCAGATCATGAATCAGTTAAGATAAGAATTTGAATTATATCCAATAGAGAAAACTTATGAGTTAGATAATCTCTTGAAGAATAGAAATCTAATTCGATGATATGTATATATTCAAATAATATCTTTGTTTCTTGCTTGTAATGTTCTCCAAGTTAAATCTAAAAAAAATTAGAAATAAAAGAGATAGATCAAAGAAAAGAGAAGAGAATCAAATACGTAAGTAAAAGAGCAAGATAACAAATAACCAACTAAAAAAATAAAAAAAACAAACAACTAAATATATAAAATTTAATTAAGACAACTATTCTAATTAAAGAATTAAATAAAGACAAAATACCAAACAACATTAAAAACTAAACCTAAATAGAAATAAACAATCAAACTATCTAATAATTAATCTATAAAATAGAAAAATACTATAAACTGAAATGATTAAGTCTAAACACTTAAAAGATCCTAAACTTTAAACTGATTTAAGAAAATAGTAATCTAAGAAAAGTTAATTATTATCTAAATAAAGAAAGAACAAAATATAAAATAAGAAACTAATTAGAAAATAAAACAAAAAAAAATTAAGATTAAAACTAGAATTAAGAAGATAACCAGAAAACAAAAATAAAATCAAATTTAGAAGAAATCTGAAAGATTCAATTATGTTAAAGTTAAAGTCAAATAAATTACAAAAGAGTATGTGAGTCTCAAAGGGAGAGTCATCTTAACATAAAAATATAGATTTATTAAGAAAACCAACATTCTTTCTTTACAAAAACTTGAATGACAATTTTACAATCTAAATAGATCAATGAAATGTCACAAAATAGCAAAATATTCATCATTATTCAAGTTGGATACTTGGAATCTGCACCTATGATTGTAAATAACAATCATCAAAATATGTTAAGCTTAGAAAATTTAAGATAATAAATATTAAATGATAAATAAAGATGGATATACCTATGTTGCATAAGCAATTACTCAATCATTAGATAAAGTACCATTGTGTCTATCTACAAAAGTTATATTATCTCAAAGAAGTTACATATAAAGAAGAAAGATTAATGAATGACTTCAAAAAATGACTAAGTCTTTAATACATGTTGATCTTCTATCCTTAAATAAGTCTTTGATCTCTTCTTATACCTTCAAACTGTTACAAAATAAGTTATAACTAACTTTAGTTAGTTAAATTGACTTTTTTTAAGTCAATTAATTATAATAATTATTAGTTAAAGACATGTTTTAATTAAGACTAAAAGTCTTAATTAATCAAGTTATTAAAATATAGATCGAGGGTACTAATTTTAATGGGTGGGGACCCATATTAATTGATAATATAATAGAATACACATTTAATTATAACATAAATAAGTCAAAAATTGATAAATCTTATTCATATTAATCCATAATGCATATTAATTAACTCAAGCATATATATTTATGTCATAAATCTAACATTGTTGTATTTTCAAAATTTATCAAAGTCTGAAACTAAAGTATCAAGCTAAAAAATTAAGTTCTGCCATTAAAAATTTAGTATGAACAAAAGTCTATCTCCTAGATAACCAATAATCTTCAAAATCAGACAATAATTCAATTACATGTTTGTCTTATTCATGAAGACAAATATTATATTCCATCTCTGTAACAAGAAAGGGTACCAATCTTGTTCTGGAATCAGTTATACTGTCATCAATCTCCAATTTAATTTTTTTCAACATCCTAACTTCTCTTGGTGTATTTGGCTCATATTGAATTTTAGTAGTCCTCTTTTCCATAGTGGAAGGTGGAATATCATTTATCTTCCTTCACCAACATACCCTTGGATTCCCATATATAATCTCTTAGATCCCAAAATAGGTTCACTATGAGAAGCTATCAAACCCAAACCTTCACCTTTAATGACAAGTTTTGTATGGGAAGAAGAAGGTGTACCAAAAGGAATGTCCATGTGCCTAAAATCTTTGGCATGGGAAGTCTTAATTTCTAACTATGTAGTTTGATTTATAGGTGGAGATTCAGTAGTAGGCTCAACTCTATCAACATTAGGTGGATAGAGTGGCAAATGTTGTGGATTATTATTCAAATGACATGATGAGCTACTTTGAGAAGGGGTTTAAGCTTAGAACCTATAGCCAAAGAATCCATGTTATCTCTATAACCTGTATTGGCTGGATTAGCAGGTAAATTACTTAAAATGTCCCAAAATTTAAGATCAAAAGTATAAAAATGAATGGACATTCATGTTTCTCTATGGAATTTAGCACCAAAATTTTTTACTCAGAAACAACCCTATGAAAACCTCTGATGGGTTGGTTTGTATCACTATTGGAACGTTGCCCCATCCCCTATTATCATTACTCCTTGTTGAACCTGATTGGTCCCACCCTGACATTATGACCAATCTAAAATATAACAATCAAATTAGAGATTTGAGAAAAAACTAATATCAAAGAGACAAAATAGAAAACTATTTTAACAAATTGAAATCAAACTGTATCATGAATTGAAAACTATCTATCTAAATCAAAATCTGTACTGAAGACTCAAATATTATCATAATCTTATAATTTCATTTTAGAATAACTTAATATTTCAAATTTAACCAAGAATGTCTCAAAATATCTCACTGTTCCAACGACAAGTGACTGTGTTCCATCTAAACTGAATATAATTATCATCATTTTATCTCACATATTATCTAATAGTTCATTAAAACCTACATTTTAATACTTTTATATATAGTTCAAATGAGAAATGTTAAGAGACCTTAAATTTTTTTACCAATTTAAAATTAAAACCCATTACTTCAATTTGGAGCTGTAATTTTAACAAAAACTTCATATTCTATCTAATCTTATTGAAAATCAACTCTTATAAATAAACATCAAATGGATTATTTATAAAATAGACCTCCATAAATATGTTTTTTAACTTTGATATACTTTCAAAAAATGGCTTAGCACATCAAACAATCAACAAGTTATCAAAACAACTTATTTCATTATAACAATTAGAAATCCATCTACCAAACCATGAATCAGTTAAGATACGAATCTGTAAAGTATTCTATCTGACAGAGAAAACCTATGAGTTAGTAATCTCTTGAATAATAAAAATTTGATTCACTAATGTGTATATATTCAAATAATATCTTTGTTTCTTGTCTGTAATGTTCTCTAAGTTAAATCTAAAAGAAAATCAAAAATAAAAGAGATAGATCAAATAAAAGAGAAGAGAATCAAACATATAAGTAAAAAATTGAGATAACAAACAACCAACTAAAAAAACTAAGAAAATCAAATAACTAAACATATAAAATTTAATTAAGACAACTATTCTAACTAAAGAATTAAACAAAGACAAAAGACCAAACAACATTAAAAACTAAACCTAAATAGAAATAAATAATCAAATTGTCTAATGGTTAATCTATAAAATAGAAAAATAATGTAAACTAAAATGATTAAGTCTAAACACTTAAAAGATCCTAAACTTTACACTGATCTAAGAAAATAGTAATCTAATAAAGGCTAGTTATTATCTAAATAAAGAAAGAACAAAATCAAAAATAAGAAACTAATTAGAAACTAAAACATAAAAGAAACTGAGATTAAAACTAAAATTAAGAAGATAACCAGAAAATAGAATTAAAATTAGATTTTAAAAAAAATATAAAAGATTTAATTATGTTAAAGTTAAAGTTAAATAAATTACAAAAGAGTATGGAAGTCTCAAAGGGAGAGTTGTGTTAACAAAAAAAGATAGTTTTATTGAGAAAACCAACATTCTTCCTTTAAAAAAAATTAAATGGCAATTTTACAATCTAAATAGATCAATAAAGTTTCACAAAATAGCAAAATTCTCATCATAGTAATTATCAAAAGATCTTAAGCTTAGCAAACTTTAGATAATCAGTATTAAATGATAAATAAAGCTAGATAAACTTGTGTTGCATAAGTAATTACTCAATTGTCAAATAAAGTACCATTGGATCTATCTGCAAAGTTGTACTATCTCAAATAAGTTGCATAGAAAGAAGAAAGATGAATGATTGACTTCAAAAAATGTCTTAAGTCTTCAATACCTATTATTCTTCTATCTTTAAATGAGTCATTGATCTCTTCTTATATCTTCAAACTTAATTGTAAAATAAGTTATAACTAACCTTAGTTAGTTATTAGTTTATGTTAACTAATTAACTTTTTTTAAGTTCAATTAATTATAACAATTATTAGTTAAGGACATGTTTTAATTAATACTAAAAGTCTTAATTGATCAAGTTGTTAAAAATATAGACTAGGGGCACTAATATTAATGGATAGGGACCTATATTAATTAATAATAAAATAAAATACACATTTAATCATAAAATAAATAAGTCAAAAATTGATAAATCTTATTTATATTAATTCATAATGCATAATAATTAACTCAAGCATATATAGTTATGTCAGAACTTCAAAATTATTGTATTTTTAAAGTTTATCAAAGTCTAAAACTAAAGTATCAAGCTGTAAAATTAAGTTTTGCCATTAAAATGTAGTATAAACAAAAGTATATCCCCTAGATAACCAATAATCTTCTAAATCAGACAATACTTCAATTACATATTTATCTTTTTATTGAATACAAATATTATATTCTATTTATGTAACATAAAAGGGCACCAATCTTATTCTTGAATCAGTTGTACTGTCATCAATCTCCAATTTAATTTTCTTCAACATCCTGACTTCCTTTGGTGTATCTAGCTCAGATTGACTTTCAGCAATCCTCTTTTCTGTAGTAAAAGGTGGAATATCAATTGTCTTCTTTCTACCAGTGTACACTTGGATTCTCATATTTAATCTCTTATATCCCAAAACAAGTTCACTATGAGAAGTTATCAAACCCAAACCTTTACTTTTCATGATAGATTTTCTATGGGAAGGAGAAAGTGCACCAGAAGGAATGGCCATGTTCCTAAAATCTTTGGCATGGGCAATCTTAATTTCTAATTGTGTATTCTGATTTGTAGTTAGAGATTCAGCAATAAGCTCAACTCTATCAATATTATGAGGATGGAGTAGAAAACATTGTAGATTATTGTTCAAATGATGGGATAAACTACTTTGAGAAGAGGTGTGGGCTCTGAACCTATAGAAAAATAAACCCTTATTACCTGTATAACCCCTATTATTTGGATTAGCAGGTAAATTACTTAAAATGTCTCAAAATTCAAGATCAAAAGTATCAAAATGAGTGGACATTTGTGTTCCTCTATGGAATCGAGGGCCAAAGTTTCTTTCTTAAAAACTACCCCTATAAAAACCTCTAATGGGTTGATTTGTATCACTATTGGAACTCTTCCCCCATCCCCTATTATCATTACTCCTTGATGAACCCAATTGGTCCCACCCTGACATTATGACCAATTTGAAATATAACAATCAAATATGAGATTTGAGAAATAACTAATATCAAAGAGACAAAACTAAAAATTAAATTGAAATCAAACTCTATCATGAATTGAAAACCATCTATCTGAATCAAAATATGTATTGAACACTCAAATATTATCATAATCTTATAATTTCATTTCAGAATACTTTAGTGAAATTTTAAATGTAACCAAGAATGTCTCAAAATATCTCACTGTTCTAACAAGTGACTTTGTTCAATCTGAACTGAATATAATTATCATCATTTTATCTCACAAATTCCTTGATAGTTCATGAAACTCTATATTGTAGTGCTTTTATATAGAATTCAAATGATACATGTCAAGAGACCTTAACTTCAATATCTATTTTCAAATGAAAAACCATTACTTCAATTTGGAGCTGTAATTTTAACAAAAACTTCATATTCTATCTAATCTTATTGAAAATCAACACTTATAACTAAACAAAAAATAGATTCTTAAAAAAATAGACCTTCATAAATATGTTCTATAATTTTGATATACTTTCACAAAATGGCCGAGCACATTAAATATTATAAATTATTTCCAAAATCAAAACCAAAAAAAATTTATACCTCCAAAACTATCACAATAAATCAGAATTACATGCACTAGAAACTTCCTCTGAAAATTAAATGAGTTGTAAATATCAGATGGACTAACAAACCAACATATTCATATTTTTGAAATTGGATGTTCCAAAATACCCATTTTCAAAAGTAAATACCATCAAGTTCTTATTTCAAACAAACTTAACAAAGAAAGACAGAAATTCTGAGAAGAAATGCCCAAAATCGTTGAACTTTAACATAAATCATCAAATATCCAAATTAAAAACAAGACTGATAATCAAATCATTTATACTGAAACTAAATAATAGGCTTTCTAAGCTAATCACAATATACCCAATTCATACTAAATAGCCAAACTAAAATTAGAACATCTTCATGATTTCACAACTCAGATATTCCTAAACCATAAATATGCATGAAACAAAATTTTAATGCATAAGCCGACTATGTTTTATTTTAATGCAAATCATTTCATGCATGTAAATCCCTTTGAATCCAAACACCATATAATTAGGATAAAAATGCTAAATCATGACATAATTTCTTAGACTTTGATCATCTTAAAAAAAAAATAACAACCCTAATAAGTTGATAACTAAAGATTATGCCAAAGCCACACTGACTGTTTATAAAATGAAAGCCTCAAAACTCAACCATTGATCAACTATAAAAAATGAAAGAACCATCCAATTTTATAGATTCTCATAACTTACTAACTTGCTCCCAAAATATGCAAGTGACCTTTTTCATTAAGATTGACACACATGCACCACTTATCACATTATCTATAATTATTTCAAACAATCTTCTAAAAGAATCATTCAAAAATAACAAAAACGTGTTCGTATTTTGATGGTCAAACTTGTATTCTTTCACCAACCTAGCATAAATCATAAACCAGAGATTATTATTCATTCTTGGAAGGGTTTCAAATATTCATGCATGAATAGTTATTTATCATGTAATTTCTCTTCAACATGTATACCATTTCATGCATAGAAAACAATACTCTCAACCTTAAAAAAAACTATTTTAACTTTTCAAATAGTTTTTATACAGATGAAGGCATATACTTTCCTCATTATATTCCACATTCTTTTAATGAAAACCATATAAAAAAATACCGAGAGCTTGCAATCACATACATACAGATTTGACAAAACTATTACTTCATTAAAATTGTAAATTTCTCATAAACACCATGATATTTCCAAAAAATAATTTGACCAAGGTTTATATCAACATACATGGAAACACCAATTATTCCTTAGCTAATATCTTTCAACAAAAACCTTGCTCTGTAACTCAAATGTCATCCAGTCAAGGCTCTACTTCCGCAATAAAGCTTGCAACTATGAGCAATTACCAATAAAATTGAAACTTTTATTTTCCAACTTACCTCCATAACTAACTTTATGACATTATCACTCTTTATTGACCTACATTTTTTAATTGCATACTTAGCAACTTCGCTAAGTTATTTGTCAAAAAATCCAAAGTTAGAGATAACCATTCTTCATACTAAACCCTCATACTAAACATCAACTAATTTTTTCCATTCGAGGTAATATCATCTCACATTAACTCTCATACCACCAAATCTCTAGATGATCTCAAAGCATGAAAACCATACCTTCAAACTTTAATGCTTTTGCCATCTCATGTTGCCATGGTGTCAACCAACCTCTAGCTCAAAAGATTCTTTAGCTTACTTCTTAATCATCCAAAAAGATCCTTAAGACTTAGTGAATTATGCAAACCTCATTATAAACTTTATATGTTTTATAATTATCAATGACTTAGCATCATGGTATAAATTTGTATGATGCAACTATGATGGGTCCCTTTTGACTATTTAAATATCTTAAATCAATTGAACATAAATATAAACTTCTTAAAGCTCAAATGAATCTTTATAATATTGATATTTTTCTCCATGAACAATTCCAAGGTTGATAACTAACTTTATATAAGTTTATACCCAATGAAGAATGGTGTGCACGCCTTGATGTTATATTCACCAAATTTGAATACTTATTCAAATCTTAAGATGACTAAGACTTAGAATATCAACTAGGTAATTATGATCTTAACCATGTAGCCAAGTAACCATATCATCACACAAAAGAAAAATTCTACAAGATAAATTAAATATAATGACATTATTGCCAAAATAACTTAAACATATCGGTACTTTAAATTTCTATCATATCAGTAGTACTGAATGAAACTAAGCCATACATCAAATCTATATCTTTATAATAGCTTTTGAATGTATAAATTTCAAATGCAATTTTTTATAAAAGATCATATCACCATTATCTATTTAGATTAATTAAATAATATCACTTATGAAATCCAAAATAATTAGAAAATTTTCAAATACTGAAAATGCATTTTCCATCTGAAACTGCCTCAAATTGAACCAAACTAAATTATAAGAATAACTGATCGCACACAACTATATATGCATATTTTATTCATTGATCCATCATTATTTTTGAAACCACTTAAAAAATAAATAAGAATTTATCAATTAATCATTATTATTCATAATCAAAAATGCATCTAAAAATACTATCAATCAATAGGGTCCTCGACATAGTTTTAGGTTTCATGACAGGGTCATCTCTATGACAACAAGTATAAATTTTTGAAAAATTTAAATGGTGTAAAAAATAGGCATAACACTAATGACCTTATTAGTCAATTTTGTGTAGTAAATTTGAGTAGCAACAAATTACCTATTATATAAAACAAATTTTCTCTTGAGAGTGTGAACTAGAAAAATCATTTCTCAAGTAGTTAAGCGTGAACCCCTTAAATAATGAATTTGAGTAAGGGATGGATTATTTGACTATCATGACATGAAGAAAGGAAAATGAATAATAAGGAAGTTTGGGTTGGATGCACAAACAATTACAAATGACTTAAGCATGAAATTTGAAAATAAAATAATACTTCACCAACCAAATATAACTCAACCATATTATTCATTTATCATTAAAATTGAATTCATAAGAATAACTTTTTAAAATGAATGATACTTACAGCGATTTTGTATTTTCCTTACATTATTCCTTCCAATGTGAGAATTCTCCATTCACAACCTTTCATTGATCACTTCAAAATCAAAACAAGAAACAAAAGGAAATAGTAACAAACAACAAATAAAGAAAAAGAAAAATAAACAAAATAAAATAAAAAATAAAGAAAAAAACTAATAGAAAGATAACTAATTATGAAATAATTTCAAACGATGGTCTTTAACTAAATAACACAATTATTTTCATTCAATATCCTTAAGATGAAATGTATTATTTCTAAGAAGTATGATGATTATTTAAGGTGCAAGTCATAATGTATCAAACTTATGATGTTTTTCAAAGTCTTTATGAATTTTATCCCAATATAAGACTAAATCACCAACATTAAAGTTCTTGTTAAAAATCTGTTTATATATATATATATATATATATATATATATATATATATATATATATATAATTTTTACTTAGCTCTTTTTAATTTTTGTAGTGTTATTGCTTTGAAATCATCAAAGCTATTAAATCATGTAAATTTTGTTCAATTAAATTTGTATCTTCAACTACATATTGTAAAGTAGTTCTAGCTGAAGAAATCTGAAGTTCTATTGGCAAAGTAACTTCAAATCCATATGCTAACATAAAATGTAAATAATTATTTGTTACTTTATTAATAGTCGTATCAGTCCATAAAAATTCAAAAAAATTAAGATGTCAGTTTTTTTTGTTATCACAGACTAATTTCTTCATAATAGAAATCAAATTTTTATTTGTGGACTCAGCTTATCCATTTCCTTGTGGATAATATTTAGATGAATGACTTGAGTTAATATAATATTTTTCTAAGAATTCTATAAATTTATTTAAAATTAATTGAGGTCTATTATCTGAAATAATCTCATATGAAACTTCAAACATAGAGAAAATATGATTTTTAAAAAAATAAATTACTTCACATGTTACTGAACTTTTAAGTGCTTTGGCCTCAGGACACTGTGTGAAATAATTTGTAGCTATTAAAATATATCTATAACCTACAGATCAAGGTGGATGAATATCTGAAATAAAATTAATACCTTATTTTATAATTAACAAAATGAATAATTGGATTTAAAGACATTGCATGCAGATTATCTCTTCTAACAAATAGTTGACAAAGCATGCAAAAACAGACTAACTTATAAGCATCTTGAAACAAGGTAGGTCAATAATAAATTTCTCTCAAGATTTTATAAGTAGTTATTTTGATAGCATAATATCCACCATAGTTTCTTTCATAACAGTCCCTAAAAATCTTCTGAGTTTGATTATGTGTAAGACATCTTAACAAAACTCCATCTCGATTATGATAAAATAAAAAGTTTTTAAAATAAAAATTTAATGCTTTTAGTTTTAAGGAACGTCCTTTTTTATTGTCTAAGTTATTAAGACAAGATTAATTTTTAAAATAATAAACTAAATCATGGTACCAATCGTCTAAAAATAAACTAAGATTGATTTTGAAAATAATAAACTAGATTTTTTATCAACTGATAAAACTAAAAAAAATATATTCAAGGTAGCATTTTCAACTAAGTGTTTTTCTAATTCATTACCTTTAATAGTTTTAGAAGTTTCAAATTCAAGATCAAATTTTTGAATGCGCAAAATCCACTTAACTAGCCTTCCTTGAATGATTGATTGTTTTAAAAGACAAGACAAAATAAGTACATTAGATCGCACAAAAAAATATTCCATTAACAAGTATCAAAATTTAATTAAATAGAAAACTAGTGAGAAAATAAATTTCTCAATAAAGGGGTACCTAGTTTCTATATCTTTTATAACTTGACTCATATAACCAATTAGTTTTTTTTTTTCCAAACTCTTAAGTTATTACATCTCTTATAACTTTTTCAATAACATTAACATAGAGAATAAATGCTTTCTTTAAATTAGGTTTAGAAAGAACAAGAACACTTTCAATAACATTTTTAATAAAATTAAAATCTACTTCAACATCTTCATCTTAAATATAAATTTTATCTTTCTTAAGTAACAATTGTAATGGATTAGATTTATGAGCAAAATTAGAAATAATTTTTTTAACAAAATTTATCTTATCGAAGAAAGACCTTAATTTTGATTGATCCTTGGGAGGAGGTTGTTCTTTAATTTATTTAACATGTTTAGGATCAATTGAAATACCTTCTTTAGAAATTATGTGTCCGAACAACTTACCTTCAATCAGACTGAAAAAAGATTTCTTTGGATTCAAAGAACTATCAAATTTTCTACATCTTTTGAATACTTCATGAAGATGATTTAAATTTTTTTTACCCTTTTAGAATGAATGGTGAGATCATCCAAATAAACCTAAATAATAATGTCAATCAAATCATCAAAATCAGCATACATAGCCTTCTCAAAAGTAGCTCTTGCATTCATCAAAACAAAAAGCATTTTATTATAAGCAAAATTTTCTCTACGTGTGGTGAAAGTAGTTTTTGTCTATCATTAGGATTCACAAAAATCTAATTATAACCTAAAATTTCATCTAATAAAGATATAATTTTAGATCTTGTAACCTGCTATAAATTTTCTCTACGTGTGGTGAAAGTAGTTTTAGTCTATCATTATGATTCACAAAAATCTAATTATAACCTAAAATTTCATCTAATAAAGATATCATTTTAGATCTTGTAACCTGCTATAAAATCTGATCTATGCTTGGTAAAGAAAAATTATTTATTACACTAGCTTTATTTAGATCTTTAAAATCAACACATAATATAATGTCACCATTTTTATTTCTAATTAAAACTAGATTAGTTTTCCATTTTGAATATGTTATAAAAAAATGACATCAGTATCAATCATCTTATTCAGCTCTTTGTTAATGATGTCCTCTAACAAAAAATTGATTCTTTATATTTTTTGCCTAATAGTTTGATACTAGGCTTAATAAGAATGTAATGTTTAATAATATTAGCATCATAACCTTTAAGGTCTTTATATGATCATGCAAAGACATCAATAAACTCTTTAAACAATTTAATAAACTTAACCTTCTCATTTTCAGTCACTTGAATTCCTGAATAAACATACTTAAGATCTTCTTCAATACCTAAATTTATAGGAGTGGTCTCACCTGTGATTCTTTTGTATGGCTCTTTTTGTTCTAGATATTTTTGATTGATTTTTGGGTGAAACATAGATTCGAGGCTTACCAAATCAGTAGATAATTTATTAGTGATTAATTATAAATATTCATCATAATTTTGTAGATAGTCATCACGATCAAAATAATTGCCTTTAAGGAATGAATCTATATGCTTGTCACAACTAAACACAATCCAAGTATCATTCAAATCAAGAATTTGAGGACAAAAGACTTCAATAAAAATAAAATTTATAGTAGACTCAATCTCACTTAGAGTTGGATTAGAAGCATAAATAACAAGCTTATCTACTCTTACATTAAATGCTTTAAGTATATATGTGATATTGAAATCTTTAAAATACCTAATTAATGACCAAACTTTTTATGTATAATGGTGCAAATGAGTTTGATTAGTCTTATAAATCTTGACAACTTGTCTTATTACTAACTCTGAATCTCTAAAAAAAAATTAAATGTTTAACATTTAGCTTTATGACCTTTTTTAATCTTAAATATAATGCTTCAAATTTTGTTGTATTATTAATATTTTTAAAAGATAATTTGAAAGCATAACAAAATATTTTACCAACAAAAAATATTAGACAAATTTTAGCATCATTACCTTGTTGAGAGCAAGCTCCATCAAAGTAAAGAGACCATAAAATATTTTTTTTAAATATTTTTTCATGTTAGTTTTATAGTTCATCTACATTCAGTAATTTGTAAGTTCCAATATTAGTTTTAATGTAAGAAATATTAGATGAAGAAGGTGATTCAATTGGAGTACCAATAAAATCTTCCCTCTTAATCAATGTAATTTCATTATTAATAAGATCTTATGTTATATCTTTTCTAATGAAATACTTGGTTGATTTAGACCAATCCCTTCCTAATGGCATTGCATAATTATTAAGAATATTCAATACTTAAATATTAGTCATACATCTAATCCATTCATCCTACATAATTTTAATAACTATGTTATGAAATTTACAACTCTTAGTTTGTCTAGAATAAAACTTAGTAAGTTTCATACTATTTGTTTCATAATTTATACCCAATTGATCTGTAATGGACTTAGACATGATATTCTTTGAGGCACCTGTGTCCAAAATACAATTATAAATTATTTTATTAGCAATATTGATTGTGACATAGAAAGGAAGAATATAATAAGTAGGAAGGTCAAAATGTTGGGCATAAATATGTTTGAAATTACCTTCCTCTTGCAAACTTGCATCAACTCTAAGATTTTTCACTGCTTCATTAATCTTATCAAGCTGTCCTATAAGACTAGCTGCTTGTAGCAAAGAAAAATCAACTTTAATTATTGACAAATCATAAATTGTATTATAAGTCTTAGCATCAGTTTGTATAAATGTTTTAGATTTATAATACTAATATTAATTGTTATTATATCCAGTTGTAAAAAGATTATTTTATGAAATATTATCGTTAGAATTATTAGCATTATTTTGAGCTAATTTATCTTTATCATCAGAAAAAAAATTATTATTTGTTATTTTGAGGAGAATTATAATATTTATTCATAATATTTATAAGATAAACATTCTCATTTTTTGAGGGATCATCAAGTGTGTTTATATTATATACCAGATCTTTAATTGTTTCATCTTTTTTTTTGAAGATATTTCTTGGATTTAATAACAATTTGACATGTGACAGGATTATGATCAAGTTCACAAATATTATAGTAAAATTAATATAATTATTTTTATCTTATTTATTATTTCTATGTGAAGAAGAAGGTTTATCATTAAACTATCTTTTAACAGTGCCCAACTCATTGCTTAGATTTTGTATTGCTTTTAATATTTCTATATTATCTAAATTTAAGCTTGTAAAAGACATCTTTAAAATCAATACGCTTAAGTTTATTTTCATATTCAATACAAAACCTTATAGTTTCATCATATTCTATAATATCTTTATTTTCTAAAACTATTTTATATTTTAAAGATAAAGCATTACAAAGATAAAGTCTAGACAATATTTTTAAAGGTCTAAGATTACGTGAGATCTTTTAAAGTAGGTGAATTTAGAAATGAAATAATACATAGTTTCACCAAGATCCAAATAAATATTTGAAAGATCATTAACTAAATCAAAATCTTCTTTGGCTTTACCAAAAGACAATTTTAACCAGTCTTTTACATCTCTCCAATTATCAATAACTTTAACAGAGAGACTAACAAATGCTTGATAAGCTTTTATTTCTAATGTTTGGGAAAAAAAATTTAAATAAATTTTTTCATTAGTTATTTTAAGAGTAGCATAAATTAATCTAAAAACTTTTAAGTGATCTTCTCAAGATTCTCCAGTAGTACCAAAAAAAATTGGTATATTCAATCCCTTAAGAGAAGGTAACTTACTAGGATAATTTTTGACATTAATTAGATTGGCAAAAATATATGGTGCTTTAGCTATTTGATGCTCTTATTGAGCCTCACCTACATATTCACCTTTAGTGAGCTCATATTGTTCTCTATTTCTCTATTATTTTGCAACCCGTGAAACAGATCCTCTAATCTTCACTCTAGTATTGGTGGTTCTCCCACTAGTTGATCTCCCATTGAAAGTTTCAACATTTTTTACCTGAATAGAAAGATTATCTTGAACCTGATGTTCTTGATTTAAATGCAAATTTGTAACAATAATTTTAATAAGTATAATAAAATCATCAAATAAAACTTTCAACAATTTTTACCTGAGCAGAGTGATTATCTTAAACTTGATGTTCTTGATTTAAATGAAGATTTTTAATAATAATTTTAGTAGGTATAATAAAATAATTAGAAAGAAAATAAGTTTTGGGCTTAGAATTAATAGTTAAAACTCTATCTCTATCTTCTTGAATTCTCTTATTTTGATTCAGAATATTATGTTGAATCTCATGCATAAGATTTGAATACCAATCAATTTCAAATTCGGTAATCTCTTCTTTTTGATTTATGATTTCAATAACTTGATAAATATTTTAAAGATTATTATACCATGTGTAACATGTTAGATTGAAATTAACATCAACTTGATCATATTTTAAATCTATTCTAAGTTGAATAATAAGAGGTTGTTGACCTCTAAGAACCATTAGTAAGAAGAAAACAAAACTTAAAACAACTTAAAATTTTTAGTGATATCTTAAATGGAGTCATCAAATTTGTTGATAGAAATTATACCATCAATGAATCAACCTTTTTGCCTATCATGAAGTTTAAATTATAATCGTATTAGTCTAATCATGGGATTCTAAAGGTTCATCTAATATCCTAAAGTTGTGAGGAATTTTTTATTATAAGTTCTAAGAAATAATCAACAAATTATCAAAATAACTTATTCCATTATAAAAATCATAAAACTATCTATCAAATCATGAATCAGTTAAGACAAGAATTTATAATTTATTCTATCTAATAGAGAAAACTTATGAGTTAAATAATCTCTTAAATAATAAAAATTTGATTAGATAATATGTATATATTCAAATAATATCTGTGTTTTTTGTATGTAATGTTCTCCAAGTTAAATCTAAAAAAATTAAAAATAAAAAAGATATATAAAAAAAGAGAAAAAAATCAAGCACGTAAGTAACAGAGCAAGATAACAAACAACTAACTAAAAAAATAAAAAAATCAAGCAATTAAACATATAAAATTTAATTAAGACAACTATTCTAACTAAAGAATTAAATAAAAACAAAAGACTAAACAACATTAAAACTAAATTTAAACAGAAATAAACAATCAAGCTATCTAATGATTAATCTATAAAACAAAAAAATATTATAAACCAAAATTATTAAGTCTAAACACTTAAAAGATCCTAAACTTTAAACTGATTTAAAAAAAAATTAATCTAAGAAAGGTTAATTATTATCTAAATAAAAAAAGAACAAAATAAAAAATAAAAAACTAATTAGAAATTAAATTAGAAAAGAAACTAAGTTAAATTAAAATAAGAAGATAACCAGAAAATATAAATAAGAGCAGATTTTTAAAAAAATTGAAAGATTTAATTATGTTAAAGTTAAAGTCAAATAAAATACAAAAGAGTATGCAAGTCTCAAAGGGAGATTCATTTTAATAAAAAAATATAGCTTTATTGAGAAAACTAACATTCTTCCTTTAAAAAAATTTGAATGACAATTTTATAATTTAAATAGATCAATGAAGTGTCATTAAATAGTGAAGTGTTCATCATTACTCAGACTGAATACTTAGAATTTGTGCATAAGATTACAAATAGAAATCATCAAAAAAATTTAAGCTTAACAAACATCATATAATCAATATTAAATGATAAATAAAGCTAGATATACCTATGTTCCATAAGCAATTACTCAACCTTCAGATAAAGTACCATTGAGTCTATCTACAAAAGTTATCTTATCTCAAAAAAGTTGTATAAAAATAAGAAAGATGAATGATTGACTTCAAAAAATATCTAAGTTTTCAATACTTGTTATTTTTCTATCTTTAAATGAGTCCTTGATCTCTTCTGATACCTTCAAATTTAGTTGCAAAATAAGTTATGACTAACCTTAGTCAGTTATTAGTTTATGTTAACTAATTGACTTTTTTTAAGTCAATTAATTATAACAATTATTACTTAAAAATTTTAATTAAAACTAAAAAAATTAATTGATCAAGTTATTAAAAATATAGACTGAGAGTACTATTCTTAATAGGTGGGGACCCATATTAATTAATAATATAATAGAATACATATTTAATCAAAAAATAAATAAGTCAAAAATTGATAAATCTTATTCATATTAGTCCATAATACATATTAATTAACTCAAACATATATATTTATGTCAGAACTTTAAAATTGTTGTATTTTCAAAATTTATCAAAGTCTAAAACTAAAGTATCAAGTTGGAAAATCAAGTTCTACCATGAGAAATTCGATATAAAGAAAAGTCTATCTCCTAGATAACCAATAATATTTTGAATCAGACAATACTTCAATTACATATTTGTCTTGTTCATGAAGATAAATATTATATTCCATCTCTGTAGTTAGAAAAGGCACCAATCTTGTTCTTGAATCAGTTGTATTGTCATCAATCTCTAATTTAATTTTCTTCAACATCCTGACTTCATTTGATGTATCTGGCTCAAATTAATTTTTAGTAGTCTTCTTTTTCGTAGTGGAAGGTGGAATATCAATTGTCTTCCTTCTACCAACATACCCTTAGATTCCCATATTCAATCTCTCAGATCTCAAAATAGGTTCACTATGAGAAGTTGTCAAACCCAAACCTTTACCTTTCATGATAGGTTTTTTATGGGAAGAGAAGGTGCATCAAAACCATGTTTCAAAAATATTTGGCATGGGTAGTCTCAATATCTAACTATATAGTCTAATGTACAGGCAAAAATTTAGTAGCAGGTTTAACTCTATCAACATTAGGAGGTTGAAGTGACAAATGTTGTAGATTATTATTCAAATGGCATGATGAACTAATTTGAGGAGTTCAAGCTCTGAACCTACAGCTAAAGAAACCATTGTTACCTATATAACCCCTATTGGTTAGATCAGAAGCATCAAAATGAATGGATATTCATGTTCCTCTATGGAATCTAGGGCCAAAGTTTCTTTCTCAAAAACTACCCCTATAAAAACTTTTAATGGGTTGGTTTGTATCACTATTGGAACTCTGCCCCCATCCCCTATTATCATTACTCATTATTGAACCCGATTGGTCCCACCCCGAAATTATGACCAATCTAAAATATAATAGTCAAATATGAGATTTGGAAAACAACTAATATCAAAGAGACAAAATTAAAAATTGCTTTAACAAATTGAAATCAAATTGTATCATGAATTGAAAATCATCTCTCTAAATCAAAATCTATATTGAACACTCAAATATTATCATAATCTTATAATTTCATTTCAGAATACCTTAATGAAATTTCAAATGTAACCAAGAATGTCTCAAAATATCTCACTATTCCAACAACAAGTGACTGTGTTCAATCTGAACTGAATATAATTATCATCATCTTATCTCACAAATTTATTGATAGTTCATGAAACTCTATATTGTAGTGATTTTATATATAATTCAAATGAGAAATTTCAAGGTACTTTAACTTTAATATCTATTTTCAAATTAAAACCCATCACTTCAATTTGGAGGTGTAATTTTAACAAAACTTCATATTCTATCCAATCTTATTGAAAATCAACACTTATAACTAAACATCAAATGGATTCTTTAGAACATAGACCTCCATAAATATATTTTGTAACTTTGATATACTTCCAAAAAATGACTAAGCACATTAAATATTATAAATTGTCTCTAAAATTGAAACCAAGAAAAACTCATACCTCTAAAACTATCACAATAAATCAAAATTGCATGCACTAAAAACTTCCTCTGAAAATTAAATGAGTTGCAAGCATCATATGGACTAACAAACCAACATATTCATATTGATAAAATTGGATGTTCTAGAATACCCATTTTCAAAAGCAGATCCCATCAGGATCTTATTTCAAACAAACTTAACAAAGAAAGACTAAAATTCTAAGAAGAAATGCCCAAAATATTCGAACTTCAACATAACTCATCAAATATCAAAATTGAAAACAAGATTGATAATCAAATCATTTATATTGAAACTAAACCATAGGCTTTTTGAACTAATCACAATATACCCAATGCATACTAAACAACCAAACTAAAATTAAAACATCTTCATGATTTTGCAACTCAAATATTCTTAGATCATAAATATGCATGAATCATAATTTCAATACATAAGCTAACAATGTTTTATTTTAATGCAAATCATTTCATGCATGTAAATCTATTTGAATACAAATGTCATATAATTAGCATAAAAACCCTAATTCATGTCATAATTTTTTAGACTTTAATCATCTTAAAGAAAAAAAAATAACAACTTTGATAAGTCGATAACCAAAGATTATGCCAAAACCACACTGATTGTTTATAAAATGAAAGCCTCAAAACTCAACCACTGATAAACTACTAACCAAAGATTATGCCAAAACCACACTGATTGTTTATAAAATGAAAGCCTCAAAACTCAACCACTGATAAACTACAAAAAATGAAAAAACTATCCAATTTTATAGATTCTCTCCTAAAATATGCAAGTGACCTTTTCATCAAGATTGACACACATGCACAACTTATCACATTACCTATCATTCTTTGAAAAAATATTTTGAAAGAATCACTCAAAAATAATACAATCATGTTCATATTTTGATGGTCAAACCTTTATTATTTCACCAACCTAGTATAACTCATAAACTAGAGATTATTATTCATGCTCAGAAGGGTTTCAAATATTCACACATGAATAGCTATTTATCATGTAATTTATCTTCAACATGTATACCATTTCATACACAACAAACAATACTCTCAAAACCTTCAAAGGAACCATTTTTACTTTTTAAATAGTTTGCATGCA
This sequence comes from Torreya grandis, assembly GCA_037957365.1. Taxonomy (NCBI): domain Eukaryota; kingdom Viridiplantae; phylum Streptophyta; class Pinopsida; order Cupressales; family Taxaceae; genus Torreya; species Torreya grandis. The sequence goes on along the minus strand of JARHVA010000240.1, from coordinate 4,113,636 downwards.
GATGAAGTCACATGCTTTCCTCATTATGGTCCACATTCTTTTAATCAAAACCATATAAGAAATACCAAGGGCTTTCAATCACATAAATTAGATTTGACAAAACTATTCCTTCATTGAAACTATAAATTTATCATAAACACCACAATATTTCCAAAAAATAATTTAACCAAGGTTTATATCAACATACCTAGAAACACACCAAATATTTCTTAGCTAATATCTTTCAACAAAAACCTTACTATATAACTCAAATGTCATCTGGCCAAGGCTCCACTTCCACAACAAAGCTTACAACTATGGCTAATAACTAAGAAAATCAAGACTTTTATTTGCCAACTTACCTCTATAACAAACTATGTGACGTGATCACTCTGTATTGACCTCTGTTTACTAATTGTGTATTTAGCAATTTTGCTAAGTTATTTGTCAGAAAAGATAAAGTTAGAGATAACCATTCTTCATACTAAACCCTCATGCTAAACATCAACTAATTTTTTCCATTCAAGGTAATATCACCTCACATTAACTCTCATACCACCAAATCTCTAGATGATCTTAAAGCATCGAAACCATACCTTTAGACATTAATTCTTATGCCAAGTCACGTTGCCATGGTGTCAACCAACCTCTAGCTCAAAAGATGTTTTATCTTGGTTCTTAATCATCCAAAAGGATCCTTAAGACTTAGTGAATTATGCAAACCTCATGATAAACTTTATATGTTTTGTAATTATCAATGACTTAGCGTCGTGGTATAAAGTTGTGCCATGCAACTATGATGGGCCCCTTTGGACTATTTAAATATATCAAATCAATTGAACATAAATATAAACTTCTTAAAGCTCAAATGAATCTTTAAAACATGTCCAAGGTTGATAACCAACTTTATATAAGTTTATACCCAATGAAGAATGGTGTGCATGTCTTGATGTTATATTCACCAAATTTAAATACTTATTTAAATCTTAAGACAACTGAGACTAAGAATATCAACTAGGTAATTATGATCTTAACCATGTAGCCAAGTAACCAGATCATCACACAAAATAATACTTCAAGATAGATGAAATATAATGATAGTATTGCCAAATCAACTTAAGCATATCAGTACTTCAAATATTCATCATATGATTAATAGCGAATGAAACTGAGCCATACATCAAATCTATATCTTCAAATTAACTTTTGAATGTCTAAATTTCAAATGCAATATTTTACAAAAGATCATATCACTATTATATATTTTAATTCATCAAATAATATCACTTATAAAATCTAAAATCATTAGAAAATTGTATGATACTGAAAATATATTTTCTATCTGAAACTGCCTCAAATTGAACCAAACTAAATTATCAAAATAACTAATCACACATAACTATATATGCATATTTTATTCATTGATTCATCATGATTTTTGAAACCACTTAAAACGTATATAATAATTTATCAACTAATCATTATTATTTCACAATCAAAAATGCATTTAAAAATTCCATCAACCAATAGGTTCCCTGACATACTTTTAGGTTTCATGATAGGATCATCCCTATGACAGCAAGTATAGATTTTTTTAAAAATTAGAGGGTGTAGAAAATAGGTATAACACTAATGACTTTGATAATCAATTTTGTGTAATAAATTTGAGTAGTAACAAATTGTCTATTATATAAAAGAATTTTTCTCTTGAGAGTGTGATCCAAGAAAATCATTTTTCAAGTAGTTAAGCACGAACCTCTTGAATAATGAATTTGAGCAAGGGATGAATTTTTCGAATAGTGTGACACGAAGAAAGGAAAATGAATAATAAATAAGTTTAGGTTAGATGCATAAATAATTACAAATGTTTTAAACACAAAATCTAAAAATGAAGTAGTACTTCACCAACCAAATATAACTCAACCATATTATTTATTTATCACCAAAATAGAATCCATAAAAATAACTTCTAAAAATGAATGATACTTGCAATAATTTCATATTTTCCTTACATTCTTCCTTCCAATGTGAAACTTATCCATTCACAACCCTTCATTGATCACTTCAAAATCAAAACAAAAAGCAAAAGAAAACAACAATAAACAATAAAATAAAGAAAAGAAAAAATAAACCAAAAGAAAAGCCGAAAACAAAGCAAAAAGAATCAACAGAGTGATAATTAATCATGGAATAATTTTAAATGATGATCGTTAACTAAATAACGCATCTAATTTATTTCAAAATCTTTAAGATGAAATGCATTATTTTCAAGGATTGTGATAATTTTTTAAGGTCCAAGCCATAATATATCAAACTTATAATATTTTTCAAGGTCTTCGTAAGCTTTATCCCAATATAAGACTAAATCACCAACATTAAATTTATTTTTAAAAATATTTTTATCAAAAAAAAAAAATGCTTAGCTTTTTCTAATTTTTATAGTGTTGTTGCTTTTGATTCATCAAAAGCTACTAAATCATGTAATCTTTGTTCAATTAAATTTATATTTTCAACTATATATTGTAAAGCAATTCTAGCTGAAAAAATCTGAAGTTCGATTGACAAAGTAGCTTTGAATCTATATGCTAACATAAAATATAAATAACCAGTTGATACTTTAACAATGGTCTTATCATCCCAGAAAGCTTAAAAAATTTAAAATGTTAGCTTCTTTTGTTATCATAGACTAGTTTTTTATAATAGAAATCATATTTTTATTTGTAGACTCAGCTTGTTCATTTCTTTGTGGATAATACTTATATGAATGACTAGAGATAATTGAGTATTTTCTTAAGAATTATAAAAATTCATTTGAAATTAATTGAGGTCCATTATCCAAAATAATCTCATATGAAATTCTAAACTTAAAAAAAAATCTAATTTTTTAGAAAATAAATTACTTCACATGTTACTAATTTTTTAAGTGCATTGGCCTCATGCCACTTAGTGAAATAATCCATAGCTATCAAAATATATCTATGACCTACAGATGAATGTGGATGAATATCTAAAATAAAATCAATGCCTCATTTTATAATTTTTTTTTCAAAAATAACTAGATTTAAAGGCATTATAGGCAATTTATTTCTTTCAACAAATAGTTGACAAAGTATGCAAGAATAGAATAACTTATAAGCATCTTGAAACAAGGTGGACCAATAATAATTTTCTCTCAAAATTTTATAAATATTTGTTTTCACAACATAATTTTCACTATACGTTCCTTCATGATAGCCCCTAATAACCTTCTGAGTTTGATTATGTGTAAGACATCTTAACAAAACTCCATCTCGATTATGATAAAACAAAAAAAATTACAACAAACATAAATTTAATATTTTTATTCTTAAAAAACACTTTTTTTTTTAATCTAAGTTATTAGGACAAGATTGATTTTGAAAATAATAAACTAAATCATGGTACCAATCATCTTCATCTAATAAACATTCTCATTTATTCTTCTCAAGACTGAACTTAAATTTTTTTAAAATTCAACAACCTTCATGGTCTTCAAATGCAGCTTAGCATTTAGATTTTCATCAACTGATAAAACTAAAACATTTACATTCAAAATAGCATTTTTAGCTAAGTGTTTTGTTAATTTATTACTTTAATAATTTTAGAAGTTTCAAATTCTTGAATATGCAAAATCCACTTGATTAGCCTTCTTTGAATGGTTGACTATTTTAAAAGATAAGATAAAATAGGTACATTAGATCGTACAAAAAAATTGTTTTTCATTAACAATTATCAAAATTTAATTAGTGAGAAAATAAATTTTTCAATAAGAGGGTACCTAGTTTCTGCATCTTTTAGAACTTGACTCATATAATCGATTGATTTTTATTCATTATTTCTAAACTCTTGAGTTATTACAGATCCTATAACTTTTTCAGTAGCATTAACATATAGAATAAATGTTTTCTTCAAATGAAGTTTATCACTTGAAATAGCATTTTTAATAGAATTAAAAGCTAATTCAACACCTTCATTCCAAAGATAAGTTTTATCTTTCTTAAGCCATAATTGTAATGGATTATATTTATGAACAAAATCAGAAATAATTTTTTTAACAAAATTTATCTTACTAAAAAAGAATTTAAACTTGATTAGTCTTTGGGAGGAGATAGTTCTTTAATTGCTTTAACACATTTAGGGTCAATTGAAATACCTTCTAATAAAGGATTGATTCTTCATATTTTATGTCTAACAGGTTTGATACCAAGGTTAATAAGAATGTCATATTTAATAATATTAGTATCATAACCTTTAAGGTCTTTGTATGACCATGCAAAGACATCAATAAACTCTTTAAATAATTTAGTGAACTTAACCTTCTCTTTTTTAGTCACTTGAATTCTTAAATAAATATACTCAAGATCTTCTTTAGTGCTTAAATTTATAAGAGTGATCTCATTTATGATTCTTCTTAATGGCTCTTTTATTCTAAATATTTTTGGTTGATCATTAGGTGAAAACATATATTCGAGGCTTACTAAACCAAAAAGCAATCTATTAGTGATTAATTACAAATAATCACCATAATTTAGTACATAGTCATCATGATCAAAATAATTGTTTATAAGAAATGAATCTATATGCTCGTCACAACTAAATACAAGCCAAGTATCATTCAAATCAATAATTTGAGGATGTAAGACTTTAACAAAAAATAAATTTATAGTAGGTTCAATCTCACTTAGAGTTGGATTGGAAGCATAAACAACGAGATTATCTGCTCTTACATTAAGTTCTTTAAGTATATGTGTGATATTGAAAGCTTATAAACGTTTAATTAATGACTAAAATTTTTATGTATATTAATGAAAATGAGTTTGATTAGTCTTATAAATCTTGCAAACTTTTTTTATTACTAGCTTTGAATCTTCAAAAACTTTTTAATGTTTAAAATTTAGTTCTATGACATTTTCTAACCTTAAACATAATGCTTCAAATTTTGTTGTAGTGTTAGTATTTTCAAAAGATAATTTGAAAACATAACAAAATATTTTACCAACAGGAAATATCAGATAAATTTTAACATCATTACCTTGTTGAGAGCAAACTCCATCAAAGTAAAGAGACCATAAAATATTCTTTCTAAATATTTCTTCATGCTGGTTCATCTACATTCAATCATTCATAAGTTTCAATACCAGTTTCAATATAAGAAATATTAGATGAATAAGATATTTTAATTGGGGTACTAAAAAAATATTATCTCTTAATAAATGCAATCTCATTATTAATAAGAACCCATGTTATATCTTTTCCAATGAAAGCCCCAGTTGTTTTAGACCAATCCCTTTATAAAATTATTGTATAGTTATTAGGAATATCCAACACTTGAACATTAGTCATACATCTAATCCATTCATCCTACATAATTTTAATAACTATGTTACGAAACTTACAACAATTTTTAGTTTGTCTAGAATCAAAATTAGTAAATTTATCACTATCTACTTCATAAAATATACTTAATTTATCTACAATGGACTTAGACATAATATTATTTGAGACACTTATGTTCAAAATGTAATTATGAATTATTTTATTACCAATCTTGACTATGGCATAGAAAAGAGGAATATAATATGTAGGGGGATCAAAGTGTTGGGCATAAATGTATTTAAAATTACCTTCCTCTTGCAAACTTACATCAGCTTTAAAATTTTTCACTGCTTCATTAATCTTATCAAGCTATCTTGGAAGACAAGCTACTTGTAGCAAAGAAAACCTAGTTTTAATTATTGACAAAATATCAATTATATTATAAGTCTTAGCATCAATTTGTCTAAATCAAAAAGATTTATAATGTTGATATTGACTGTTATTATATCTAGTTGTAAAAAGATTATTTTGTGCAGCATTATCATTAGAATTATTAGCATTATTTTAAGCTTATTTACATTTATCATCAGAAGAGGATTTATTATTTGTTGTTTTGTTATTTTGAGGAGAACTATAATCTTTATTCCTAGTATTTATAACATTAATATTATCATTTTCTAAGAGATCATCGAGAGTGTTTATATTATATGTTAGATCTTCAATTATTTCATCTTTCACTTAAAGATATTTCTTGAATTTAATAACAGTTTGACATGTGTCAATATTATGATCAAGTTCATAAATATTATAGTAATAATCAATATATTCTTTATTATTCGTGTTTGAAGAAGAAAGTTTATTATTAAGCTATCTTTTTATAATGACTAATTTATTGCCTAGATTTTGTATTGCCTTTAATATTTTTGTATTATTTAAATTTAAGATTGTAAAAAACTTATCTTTAAAATCAATATGCTTTATTTTTTTAATATTCAATATAGAATCTTATAGTTTCATCATATTCTATAATATCTTTATCTTCTAAAACCATTTTATATTTTAAAGGTAAAGCATTACAAAGATAAAGTCTAGACAATATTTTTAAAGGTCTAAGATCACCTGAGATCTTTCGATGTAGCTTAGTAAATTTAAAAATAAAATGATACATGGTTTCACCAAGATCCAAAAAAATATTTGAAAGATCACTAACTAAATAAAAATATTCTTTGGCTTTGCTAAAGAACAATTCTAATCAGTCTTCTACGTCTCTCTAATTATCAATAACTTTAGCAGGTAGATTAACAAATGTTTGATAAGCTTTTCCTTCTAATATTTGAGCAAAATAATTTAAACAAATATTTTCATTAGTTATTTCAAGAGTAAAAAAAATTAATCTAAAATATTCTAAGTGATTTTTTCAAGATTCTCTAGTAATACCAAAAAAAATCGGTATATTTAATCCCTTAAGAGAAGGTAACTTACCAAAATGATTTTTGATATTAATTATATTAGTAGAAATTCATGGTGTTATAGATATTTGACACTCTTCTTGAGCTTTTGTTTCCTATTCACCTTCAATGATCTCATCGTGTTCTTCATTATTTTGTAACTCATGAAGCAGATCCTCTAATCTCTGCTCTAGTACTGGTGGTTCTCCCACTAGTTGATCTCTCATTGAAATTTTTAATAGTTTCTACCTATATAAAGTGATTATCTTGAATCTGATGTTCTTGATTTAAATACAAATTTGTAACAATAGATTCATCAGATATAATAAAATCATCAAATCGAAAAGAAATTAAATAAAATGAGTTCTAGACTTAAGATTAGCAGCTAAAACTCTATCTCTATCTTCTCAAATTCTCCTATTTGAATTTAGAATATCATGTTGAGTCTCATGTATAAGATTTGAATACCAATCAATTTTAAGATTTTCAATCTCTTCTTCTTAATTTATGACTTCAATAATTTGATGAAGATTTTCAAGATGATAATACCATGCATAACGTGTTAGATTGAAAGCAACATCAACTTGATCATCTTCTAAAGCTATTCTAGGTTGAATAATAAGAGGTTGTTGACCTCCAAGAATAATTAGCAAAAAGAAAACAAAACTTAGAAAAACTTAAATTTCTGAATGATATCTATAGTGAGGTTGTCAAATTTATTGATGATGAAAATTATACCATCAACAAATCAACTATTTCGCCTATTGTGAAAGTTAATTTGGAATCATACCAGTCTAATCATGAGATTCAAAAGGTTTATTTAAAATCCTAAAGATGTAAGGGATTTTTTATTATAAATTCTAAGAAATAATCAACAAGTTAATAAAAATAATTTATTCTATTATAATAATTAAAATTTTATTTATCAAATCATGAATCAGTTAATATAAGAATTTGTAATCTATTCTATCTGACAGAGAAAACTTATGAGTTAGATAATCTTTTGAAGAATATAAATTTGATTCGATAATATGTATATATTCAACTAATATTTTTGTTTCTTGTCAGTAATGTTTTCCAAGTTTTTTTTTTTTTTTTAAAAGATAGATTAAAAAAAGAGAAGAAAATCAAACACGTAAGTAAAAGAGCAAGATAACAAATAACTGACTAAAAAACTAAGAAAAGAAAATAAATAAACATATAAAATTTATTTAAGATAACTATTTTAACTAAAGAATTAAACAAAGACAAAAGACCAAACAACATTACAAACTAAACCTAAACAGAAATAAATAATCAAACTATCTAATGATTAATCTATAAATAGAAAAATACAATAAACTGAAATGATTAAGTCTAAACACTTAAAGATCCTAAGCTTTAAATTGATCTAAGAAAATAGTAATCTAAGATAGGTTAATTATTATCTAAATAAATAAAGAACAAAATCTAAAATAAGAAACTAATTAGAAATTAAAATAGAAAAGAAATTAAAATTAAAAGATAACCAGAAAATAGAAATAAAATTAGATTCAGAAAAAATTTGAAAGATTTAATTATGTTAAAGTTAAAGTCAAATAAATTATAAAAGAGTATGTGAGTCTCAAAGAGAGAGTTGTCTTAATAGAAAAGATATATTTATTTAAAAAACTAATATTTTTCTTTTACAAAAATTTAAATGATAATTTTACAATCTAAATAGATCAATGAAGTGTCACAAAATAGCGAAATATTCATTAATTAGGTTGAATAATTAAAATATATGCATAAGACTATAAATATCAATCATCAAAAGATGTTAAGCTTAGCAAACTTTAGATAATTAGTATTAAATGATGAATAAAGTTGTATATACTTGTGTTGCATAAGTAATTACTCAATCATCATATTATCTCTATCTGTAAAAATTGTACTATCTTAGAGAAGTTACATATAAATAAAAAAGATGAATGATTGACTTCAAAAAATGTATAAGTCTTCAATACCTATTGTTATTCTATCTTCAAATGAGTCCTTGATCTTTTCTTATAATTTTAAACTTAGTTTCAAAATAATTTATAACTGACCTTAGTTATTAGTTTATGTTAATTAATTGAGTTTTTTTTAAGTCAATTAATTATAAAAATTATTAGTTAAGGACAAGTTTTAATTAAGACTAAAAGTCTTGCTTGATCAAGTTATTAAAAATATAGACCAGGAGTACTAATCTTAACAGGTGGAAACCCATATTAATTAATAATATAATAAAATACACATTTAATCATAAAATTAAATAATTTATAAATTGATAAATCTTATTCATATTAATCCATAATGCATAATAATTAACTCAAGCATATATATATGTCAGAACTCCAAAATTATTGTATTTTAAAAATTTATCAAAGTCTAAAACTAAAGTATCAAGCTGGAAAATCAAGTTTTGCCATAAAAAATTTAGTATAAAGAAAAGTCTATCCCCTAGATAACTAATAATCCTCTAAATCAGACAATACTTCAATTACATGTTTGTCTTGTTCATGAAGACAAATATTATATTTCATCTATGTAGCAGGAAAAAACACCAATATTATTCCTAAATCAATTGTATTGTCATTAATCTCTAAATTAATTTTCTTCAACATCTTGACTTCACTTGTTGTATCTGGCTCAGATTGACTATCAACAATTCTCTTTTCTACAGTGGAAGGTGGAATATAAATTGTCTTCCTTCTATCATCATACCCTTGGATTCTCATATTTAGTCTCTTAAATCCCAAAATAGGTTCATCCCAAAACAAGGTCACTATGAGAAGCTATCAAACCCAAACCTTTACCTTTCATGACAAGTTTTATATGGGAAGGAGAAGGTGCACCAAAAGGAATGGCCATGTTTCTAAAATATTTGGCATGGGTAGTTTCAATTTATAAATGTGTAGTCTAATTTTCAGAGATAGATTCAATAGTAGGCTCAACTCTATCAACATTAAGAGGTTGGAGTGGCAAACAATGTAGATTATTGTTCAAATGATGGGATGAGCTACTTTGATAAGGGGATTAGGTTTCGAACCTATAGACAAATAAACCCTTGTTATCTCTATAACCCCTATTAGATGGATTAGTAGGCAAATTACTTAAAATATTTTAAAATTCAAGATCAGAAGCATCAAAATGAATGGGCATTCATGTTCCTCTATGAAATCTAGGGCCAAAATTTTTTGCTCAAAAACTACCTCTATGAAAACCTCTGATGGGTTGGTTTGTATCACTGTTGGAACTCTAGCCTCATCTCCTATTATAATTACTCCTTGCTGAACCTGATTGGTCCCACCTCGACATTATGACCAATCTAAAATATAACAGTCAAATATGAGATTTGAAAAACAACTAATATCAAAGAGACAAAACTAAAAATTATTTTAACAAATTGAAATCAAACTATATCATGAATTGAAAACCATATCTCTGAATCAAAATATATATTGAGCACTCAAATATTATCATAATATTATAATTTTATTTCAGAATACTTTAATAAAATTTCAAATGTAACCAAGAATGTCTCAAAATATCTCACTGTTCTAACAAGTGACTGTGTTCAATTTGAACTAAATATAATTATCATCATTTTATCTCACAAATTCCCTGATAATTTATGAAACTCTATATTTTAGTGCTTTTATACATAATTCAAATGACCTTAACTTCAATATCCATTTTCAAATTAAAACCTATTAGTTCAATTTTGAGGTATAATTTTAACAAAAACTTCATATTCTATCCAATCTTATTGAAAATCAACACTTATAACTAAACATCAAATGGATTCTTTAGAAAATAGACCTTCATAAATATGTTTTGTAACTCTAATATACTTCCATAAAATCATTGAGCACATTAAATATTATAAATTATCTCCAAAATTGAAACCAAGAAAAACTTATACCTCCAAAACTATCATAATAAATCAAAATTGCATGCACTAGAAACTTCCTCTAAAAATTGAATGAGTTTCAAGCATCATATGGACTAACAAACCAACATATTTATATTACCAAAATCCAATGTTCCAAAATACCCATTTTCAAAAGCGAATCCCATCAAGATCTTATTTCAAAAAAACTTAACAAAGAAAGACTAGAATTCTAAGAAGAAATGCCCAAAATCTTTGAACTTCAACATAACTCATCAAATATCAAAATTAAAAACAAGACTGATAATCAAATAATTTATACTAAAACTAAACTGTAAAATTTATGAGCTAATCACAATATACCCAATCCATACTAAATAGCCAAAATAAAATTAGAACATCTTCATGATTTTACAACTTAGATATTCCTAGACCATAAATATGAATGAATCATAATTTAAATGCATAAACTGACTATATTTTATTTTAATGCAAATCATTTCATGCATGTAAATCCCTTTGAATCCAAACACCATATAAGTAGGATAAAAACCCTAATTCATGCCATAATTTCTTAGATTTTGATCATCTTAAATAAAACAAAACAACAACCCTAATAAGTTGATAACTAGAGATTATGCTGAAGCCACACTGACTGTTTATAAAATGAAAGCTTCAAAACTCAACCACTAATTAGCTTAAAAAAATGAAAGAACTATCCAATTTTATATATTCTCATAACTTACTAACTTGCTCCCAAAATATTTAAGTGACATTTTTCATCAATATTGACACACATGCACCACTTATCACATTACCAATCATTCCTTGAAACAATCTTCTGAAAGAATCACTCAAAAATAACAAAACCATGTTCATATTTTAACGTTAAAACCTCTATTATTTCACCAACCTAGCATAACTCATAAACCATAGATTAATATTCATGCTCAGAAGGGTTTCAAATATTCACGCATGAATAGTTATTTATCATGTAATTTTTCTTTAACATGTATATTGTTTCATGCATAGCAAACAATACTCTCAAAACCTTCAAAGAAACCATTTTAAATTTTTAAATAGTTTGCATGTAGAAGAAGTCATATAATTTCCTCATTATATTCCACATTCTTTTAATGAAAATCATATAAAAGATACTGAGAACTTTCAATCACATACATACAGATTCGATAGAACTATTCCTTCATTGAAACTGTAAATTTATCTTAAACACCATTACATTTCCAAAAAATAATTTAACCAAGGTTTATATCAACATACCTGTAAATACACCAAATATTTCTTAGCTAATATATTTCAACAAAAACCTTGCTCAGCAGCTAAAATATCATCCGACCAAGGCTCTACTTCTGCAACAAAGCTTGCAACTATGAACAATAACCAAAAAAATCAAGACTTGTATTTGCCAACTTACCTCTGTAACAAACTCTATGACGTGCTCACTCTCTATTAGCCTACATTTAATAATGGTGTACTTAGCAACTTCTCTAAGTTATTTGTTAGAAAAGCCAAAGTTAGAGATAACCATTCTTCATACTAAACCCTCATGTTAAACATCAACTATTTTTTGCCATTCAAGGTAATATCACCTCACATTAACTCTCATACCACCAAATCTCCAGATGATATCAAAGCATTGAAACCATACCTTCAAACTGTAATGTTTATGCTAACTCATGTTACCATGGTGTCAACCAATCTCTAGCTCAAAAGATGCTTTAGCTTGCTTCTTAATCGTCTAAAAGGATCCTTAAGACTTAGTGAATTACGTAAACCTCATGATAAACTTTATGCATTTTGTAATTATCAATGACTTAGCATCGTGGTCTAAAGTTGTGCCATTCAACTATGATGGGCCCCTTTGGACTATTTAAATATCTTAAATCAATTAAACATGTAAACTTCTTAAAGCTCAAATGAATCTTTATAATATCAATATTTTGCTCCATGAACAAGTCCAAGGTTGATAACCAAATTTAAATAATTTTATACCCAATGAAGAATGGTGTGCATGCCTTGATGTTTTATTCACCAAATTTTAATATTTATTCGAATCTTAAGACAACTGAGACTTAGAATATCAACTTGGTAATTATGATCTTAACCATGTATCCAAGCAACTAGATCATCACACAAAAAAAACAATGTTGTAAGATAGATGAAATATAATGATAGTACAAATTAACTTAAGCATATCGGTACTTCAAATATCCATCATATGATTAGTAGTGAATGAACTTGAGCCATACATCAAATCTATATCCTCAAAATAGCTTTTGAATTTATAAATTTCAAATTCAATGTTTTACAAAAGATCATATCACCATTATCTATTTTGATTAATAAAATAATATCATTTATGAGTCCAAAATCATTATAAAATTGTTTGATTCTAAAAATGCATTTTCCATCTGAAACTACTTCAAACTAAACCAAACTAAATTATCAAAATAACTGATCACACACAACTATATATGCATATTTTATTCATTGATCCATCATGCTTTTTGAAACCACTTAAAACATAAATATCAATTTATCAACTAATCATTATTATTCTATAATAAAAAATTCATCTAAAAATATGATCAATAATTAGGGTCCCCAACACAATTTTAGGTTTCATGATAGGGTCATCTTTATGGCAGCAAGTATAGATTTTTGAAAATTTTAAGGGGTGTAGAAAATAGGCATAACAGGGGGGAATATTGTTATAATAATTGTTTATGTTGATTATCTATCCATCACTGGTATTTTATTGAATATTATCAATGCTACAAAGAATGATCTCAAGTAATCATTAGACATGACAAATCTCAGGGTACTACTCTATTATCTTAGATTGGAAGTTTAGAAAAAAAGGCATAATATCTTTGTGTTGCAAATGAAATATACCAAGATATTACTCGATAAGTTTTAGATAATGGATTGTAAACCAATGGCCACATCTATTAGATAAAACTTCAACTGTCTCTTGCATATCCATCACCACTAGTAGATGTCACTCTCTATCGATAGTTGATTGGGAGTCTCATCTTCTCACCTACACTAGGCCAAATATCAGCTATTATTAGCTATCTTTTGCACTTCATGCAAGAACCCAAATTAATCCAATTTAAAGTGATTAAGTGAATATTAAGATATATTCAAGTAATAATAGAATATGGTCTACAATACAAGAAGAATGATAAATTCTTCTTGATGGAATACATAGATGTCGATCACACAGGTTATATTGATGATAGAAAATCCATTTTTGGATTTTTATTATTTTTAGGATTTATTTCATTCTCATGTGGGATTAAAAATCAAAATTATGTTTCACGTTCATCCATAAAAACAAAATATTAGAATGTAACAAGAGTTATCTGTGAAGCGATATGTATGTCACATTATTGCAAGATTAGGAGTACCACAAGCTTAGTTTATAGTTCCATACTATGATAAATAGGGTGTTTTTCAACTTATCCATAACCCAATGTTTCATGAGAGTAAAAATCACATTGAATTTAACATACATTTCATATGCGAACATGTTCAGTAGCACAACACAATGCTCTAGTATTTCCCTACTCAACATCAATGTACAAATGTCTTCACAAAGTCACATGTGACAAGTTTGAGGCATTAATAAATTCTCTCTCTTATGCCCTTAAGACTATGATCCAATAAGTGAGAGGGGTAGGGGGCTAGAATAATAGCTTACTAGTTCATAGTATAGGAAGTTGTACATACACCCAATATTAAATATTTAGTGCATTAATAAATAAGAGTAGTTTTAAGTTATTACCAATGAGATGTGGGTGAGTTGGTAAAGTAGAGTGGTTGTTTCAAGTCCCACCCAAGTTAAAATATAACTATGGCTTCTGAGGCTGATTGTGGCCATTAGTGGTTAATCACTTGGGGATCTGGGCCCCTACCATGTCTCAAACCAATTTGTAACGCTTATCAAAAGTGATTACCAATAAAAAAATGTAGTTGTAGGTTGTTGTATACATTTAATAATTTCCTCCACCACTATGTGTTAGTGTGATAGAATATGGCTCATGAAGCCTATATATGTAACCTTCATGTTTGATCAATGTTAATGAGCATATTGCATCTTTCAAAGGCTATAAAGAGAAATGCCACAAGAGTGAGAAAGACATGAAAAAACAAATTAATAAGACAAGAAAAGAGAAGGGCCACCACAGAGAAATTTATAATTACAACTTTAAAGTAAGAGAAACTAAAATAAAACAAAAGGCATCACCAAAAGGACAAAAGGGAACTGAAAAAAAGCAAAAGTGCATGAAAAACCCAAAAAACAAAAGAAACGACTAGCAATAGATCAAAAAATCCAAATATCATTTAAATCATCTACTCTATCATAAGGAGAAAAAACAAGATAGAGGAATCAAATGAAAAATTATGTAAACAAACACTATCAATAGCACTTAAGACTATTTTTGTTTTATAAACTAGACTGCCAATAGAACCAACAACATATAGTGCAAAGAAAATAATAGTAGGAGAAAAAGGAAAAGGAAGAGGGATGTGGAAATAAGGAAATGAGAGCATTAAATAAGTATTAAGGAGAGAAGCAAGGAATATCAACAAAAGAGACAAAGTAGAGATTTAAAAAACACCATAAAGAAAGAGAACAAACCTAGAGAATAAGAAAAAAATAAAGCATAGGAAAAAAAGACAACTAAATACTAAATACTAAAAGTCCTATAAGCAGTAAAAAAAGGAGAAAAGCAACAACAGGGGGAATCGAAATAAAAAATCAAAGTGGGGATCTAAGAAAATAAAAATTCTATCAAATAATGCAAGCTTTAAAGCAAGAGAAAAATAATAACACAACAAAGAACCCCTTTGAAATTTAAAAAAAGACAAAGGGGAAAAAAAATAAATATATAGGAAAGTAAAAGGCCCAAAAATAAAAGAAAAGCCTACTAATAGGGTAAAAATCCAAACACTTTCCAAAGCAGCCACTTTGCCATATGGATTAAAGATGAGATATTGGAATCAAACATATAATTATATAAAAAAGAACTGTCAATAGCACTCAAAATAATTTTCATGTTATAAACCAAACTACAAATAAAACCAATAATATATATTGTAAAGAGAATAATAGTAGGAGAAAGGGGCAAAGGGGTATAGATGTGTAATAGAGGCAAGAAGCGCACTAAACAGGGTTTGATGAGAGAAGAAAGGAAAATCAACAAAAGAGACAAAATAGAAATTAAACTCTTCACCTTAAAGAAAGAGAAAAAAGTATGGAAGAATGAAAGCATAGGAAATAGTGAATATGACCAAGGGAAAAAGCCAAAAAACCAAAAAGGCTAAAAGGCGTAAACAAAAAGGAAAAATGCTAGAGCTAAAAAAAGAAAAAGTCCACCAAAGATAGAGAGATGTTTAAAATAAAAGCTTTAAATCAAGAGAAAATTAAAAAAACAACAAAAGACTCTACCAACAGGAAAAAAGAAAGGAAAACAAAAGGAAAAGCAGAGAAAAAATACCAAAGAAAAATGAAAAGACCAACAATAGGGAAAAATCCAAGCATGCCAAAAAATAAATGGAAAGCACCAAAATAGTGGTAAAAATCAAACATACCATTCAAAACATCCACTCTACCATAGGAAACAAAGATGGGATGCTAGAATCAAATGAACAATTATAGAAACAAGCACCACCAATAGCACGTTGGACTATTTTCATGTTATAGATTAGTTTGCTAATAGAACTAATAACCTATTGTGCAAATAAAACAACTAGAAGGAGATAAGGACAAATGAGAAGGAACATGGAAAGAAGGCAGGATAGGATGCTAGAATCAAATGAAGCATTATACAAATAGGCACTATCAATAGTACTTTGGACTATTTTCATGTTATATACCAAACCACCAATAAAACCAATAACATGTAGTGCAAAGAGAACAACTAGAAGGAGATCAAGATGAATGGCAAGGGACATGGAAAGAAGGCAAGATAGGATGCCAAAATCAAAGGAACAATTCTAAAAATAATCATTATCAATATCACTTTGGACTATTTTCAAGATATAGCCTAGACCGCCAATAGAACCAATAATGCATAGTGCAAAGAGAACACACAAAAGGAGATAAGGACAAATGAAGAGGGACATGGAAAGAAGGCAAGGAGAGCATGAAATAGGGATCAAGAGAGAAACACAAATGATCAATGAAAGATACAAAGTAGATATAAAACACTTTTCCATAAAGAAAGAGAAAAAAATCAGAGAATGAAGAAGAAATAAAACATGGAAAGTAAGAAGGTCATAGAGGGAAAAATCCAAAAAACTAAAAAACCAAAAAGGATAAAGGTCTTAAATAAAAAGGCTAAAGGATAAAGGAGGGGGAATAGAAAGAAACTTTCAAACAAAGTGGGGATCCAAGAAAAAAGTCCATAGAAGAGAGGGAGATTTGAAACAAAATCTCTAAAGCAAGAGAAAAAGAAAAAAATAACAAAGGAACCCATCATAAAGAAAAAATATAAAGGAGAACAAAATGAAAAGCGAAAGGTGGGGATCCAAGAAAAAATTCCATAGAAGAGAGGGAGATTTGAAACAAAATCTCTAAAGCAAGAGAAAAATAAAAAAATAACAGAGGAACCCATCAGAAATAAAAAATATTAAGGAGAACAAAATGAAAAGTGAAAAGAAAAAACCCAAAAAAACTAACAAAAATCCCAACAATAGGGCAAAAATACAAGCACCATCCAAAATTTCCACTCTAACGTAGGGAGAAAACACGAGATGTTGGGATCAAATGAACACTTACATAAACAAGCACTATCAATAGCACTCAAGACTATTTTCATGTTATAAACTATCATAGTGTATAACTAAATTAATATATTTCCATTTATGTAAGTCAAGCCCCATCTCATATATTTTCCTATTGGTGTGAGCCACACTTGTATTCATTAACCAATATTTCATATTACTTTATATGTATAAATGATTGAAATCCATGTTAGTGAATTTAGGTTTTTCTTATGTAGCCTCTTACAAGTAATTTTAAAGCTTTCAATTGTAGCATCCCCATTTTTTTATCAAAACTATCAAAATTTTTGAGTCACATTCAACCTTTAGATTTTCTATCTAAAGCTAATAATCCATACCACAAGGTCCTTGCCCTCAACTAAATTAGTTTTTTGTAAGGTCAAAGAAAATCCTTCAAAATGTACAACTTCTTAATAATTGTTGACCAACAAACCTAATCTTGTCAGGCCTATGTTCTCTTTAGAGGCTTCATTAAAATTGACCTAATATCAAACTTTTTTTTGGTGGTTTCCACTTTAATCTAGTTTTATTTCCTTTGTATTTGGTTTGGGTAGAGATAACCCTACATTTAAGACCATCCCAATTCCATGATGTTTGGTGGTCTCTAGGGGGCTCATTACTTGTATTTTTAAACACTTAGAGGTTTAAAGTTTTTGTTAACCTCTTGCTTATCAAGATGGAAACATCTTCAGTAGATATTGATATATTGTGGAATATTGTCTTATTTTTTTCATCCATAAGGTCCAACTGGCCCCAATTAAAACCATGTTCCATATAGTACCCATTGCTTCCAAGTTTGACCTGATATCCTATCAATCTATAGAGTTTTGATAGTCTATATGAAACACCTATTCATATGGAAATTTTTAAGCATTTTGTTCCATATTTATGGGGAAAACTAGCAGTTAAGGAGTATTACATTAATATCCCCTCTTCTTTACACAATATGCATCTCAAGGGACCCTAGAAGCTTCTTTTTTAATGGGTCCCTATTAGAATTTTGCCTTACACTGCAATCCAGAGGAAAAAAATTATTTTTGGCCATGCCCTAGACCTAAAACTTCTCTATCAGATGTTTGATATTTGAGTAGACTAGTTAATCATAGCTAAAAATAGTACCCTTATTTGGTTGTAAATTTCACTTTTCTTTTGATGTTTGAAAGCATTTGATCCTTCTTACTAGCATTTGGGATTCAATAAGTTTTCAATGTTTTTTTGAGTGCATATATTCCCTAGTTATGTGGAACCTATAACATACATACATCATTTCATTTTTTTCCCCTAAGCCCATCTTTCTTGAGGGTCTCCCAATAGCTTTTTGTTTTGCCACCCCATTTTCTTCTAGATTCTAATTGAAGCTCCATAAAACCCTCTTGTTTATAAGGAGAAAACTCATGTAACCATGAATCTTCCTAGAAAATAGTTATCTTAACATCCCTAATTCTTGAGAATAGAGGTATTAGCACCACACTTTGAGAGCTAAAACTATTTTTCCATATTTCCAACCCTTGAAAGGAGTTTGAAATGGTTAAAAAAGTTATCAGGTTCCTCTGAGTCCAAATATTTCCTTTACAAAATTGTGCTCCATAGGTTTTTTTATTCCTTCCATATTCTTGAGGATAATTTATCACTTATTGCCTCATTTTACAAGGATTTATTTATGATTACTTCTCCCAATTCTTTTAGTAGACACATTTTTCCAAGCTATTAGTAGGAATTTTCTTTTATCTCTTATCGTTGGCTAGAATAAAATTTGGATTCATTTGCCTATTTTATTTAAAATATTTATAGGGTATTTTATTATTTAAAATAAATAAACTCATAAGGATTTTTTAATTAACTAAACCATAGTTAAGCTTCCTCCCATAGATGATACTTTCCCTTTCCATCTCCTTAGCTTCTTGTTAATTTCACCTAACAAGCTGATGCAAGTGCATCAAGTCAAAATATTTAAACTTGTAAATAACATTTAATTTTTGCTTATTAAAGGTATCATATGGTTTTTCAATCTTATTTTTTTGTAATAAAGGTGTTCAAATCACTAAAAGTTCACAATTTATTTCCTAGTGTCCATTTTGGACTTTTCCATTAAAATAGGAAGCTTTGAAAATTTAAATTTGTTATATAAGTTTGAAGCCCTTAGGCTTATGGATAAGGGTTTTGGTCACATGTATAGGACCTATAAGTTCTACGTAGATATTTAAAATGTTTTCAAATGTGTAATTTCATAAAAATTTCTTCCAAACTCAGTCAATATGTATTCTATATTGGGAAAGGAATAAGACAAGCATGCTTGAAAGAAGTTAAAGTTTGTTGGGATATCCTTGTTGGATGAAACAAACCCAAAAATATATTAATAAGTTTAGAAAATGTTAACAGCCTGATAAATCTCAAATCATTTGGAGTGGATCCAAAGATAGAGTAAAATAAGCAATAAAATATAGATATAACATGTGTGGTGGATGTTATAAAAGAGTTTGCAGGGTCTACATAATTGTATTTGTACATAATTAATAAAATAAGGATTTGTTTGGTTTAAAACACAATTATCACTCTTGGTAATGTTTTCTTACATCTATAATGCATTTCTAGTTTTTATATTGGTGTTTGTATGAGCTTTCTTTGTCTATAAACCTGTAGCAGTGCATTTTAAGCCCAAAAACACAAGAATAGAGATTTGTTTTGTCTTCTGAAGGCTAATTGTGACCAAAGTCCAATTGGAATCATAAGTCGGGGTTTGATAAGACTTAATTAAAGTATTTTTATCCTTTGAACAAATGTAAAACTAAATAAATTTATTTTTATTTACTCATTGGTTGGTAGCAGGCAGCCTAGGGTTTCAACAAATAAAAGGCCATATATTTTGTTTTACCTAGCCAAACAATCTAAATTTTGGTGGGTATCTATATTAGGGTGACAAGAATATGTGGAAGAAGTTTTAGGTCCATAAAACCCTTAGAATTCAAAATATTTATGGCTAATTTTTTTGACCTGTAAATAGGCCTAATAGAGACTTAATATAATTGTATTTTTGTCATTTTTGGGTTTTTAAGAATCTAAGAAAACTTGACATGTTATGTGAAATTTTAACCAAATGATATAATTTATTCATGTAGGTTAGGTTAGGTGGGAATAGTTCATTTTGGCCAAACAATCCTATTAGGCCTAGTATATATGTTACTAGGCTATGTGGGGAAGACAATATTCAAATATTTTAAAATTGAGTGTGGATTTTAGGGAGAATGTTTCCATTTTTGTGACATGTTGGTCACTATATTAAGTCAATTTGAAGACCTCTAATTTTTATAATCAATCTATAGCCTCTAAGTGGTTTTTTAAGCCTACTAGCCTCAACCTACAAGTACATATGAGCCATATATATACTATACCAATAAAGGAATTGGTATAAGAGTTATATAGTGAGTCAAGGAAGACACTAAAGAGGTCCACCCCAACATCAATTATAATATTAATCAAGGAGTTTCAGACTTTAAAAAAATATAATCTCATTGGTCCCAAAGGATCAATACTAAAGAGTATAAAGCCATTGAATACTTGATCAGTGAGAATAGACTTAAAGAGAATTTGCAGACCTATGGTGAAGAGGATTATGAGTCAGACAATAAAGAGGAAACCTAATAAGGTCTAGTTTATCGAGAATTGACCATAGACAAATTGTGATAAAGGTTAAATAAGAGGCAACAATTGAACTCAAAATAGATTAATTATGTAGAAAATGTGTAAGTATGGGTAATGAGCCTAGTCAACATTAGATTGTGTTAGTGGTTATAGACCATTGACATCATAATCCTTCCCCAAGAGAATATTTTTCCCTTACTTTGAACAAAGGTAAGGTTGGTCTCTGGGAGGGAGGCTATTTCACATCCAAAAATGTGTGAAAAATACAGTTGAAGGTTCCCCAAGACATTAATGACTCTTTCATTAATCTATTGGTCAAAGGCCACTTCATACCTTCTAAGAATTTCCTTGACATTATTGTATTCTAAAAATGATGGATAGATAAATAACATGGTACCATAGCATATGAGAAAAAGCATCCCCCAACTCACATGAGTTCGGGCCTTTAATCTTCATCCTCTTGAGCTCTTTCTTTAAGGTCCTTCCTACAACCTCTACCAAACTGAGGTAAAAATACAAGGAGAGGGGATTCCTTGCCAAGACCCCTAGAAGAATGAAAAAAACTTGTGGAGAACCATTCATTAAAATTGAAAACTTAGGGGTGAAGTAATATTTCTTCACATAAACTCTCCACTTTTCCAAGATCATGTGTAAGAAAATCCAATTTATTCTTTAATAAGATTTAGAGTGGATTATTTCATGTGTCCAATTTAGTCAATTTTAAATAGTAGGCATTTTCCTACCTTTCACAAAACTTCCTTGTGCCTAAGAAATGATGGGGTGTGGTAGAACCTTCAACCTATTAGCCATAACTTTTTAAATGATTTTGTAGGATGTGTTGTACAAGGATATGGGACAAAAAAATTCAAGCATTCTTACATCTTCCTATTCAATAATGAGAGCCAAGAATTTTATGTTTAGAACATTCAACATCTTTACAAGGTCCTAGAAATTTTGAAATAAGAGAGAGGAGAAACCATCCAGACTAGTAGCTTACCACTTCTCATTTGAAAAATCACTTTCTTAACTTCCCCTTCTAAAACCAATCTCATACAAGCAACATTTTTCTTAGGAGAAATTAAATATGGAATGTTTTCAAAGAAGAGGGAGGGGAAACCATCTAGACCAAGGTCATTGTCGCTTCTCATTTAAAAAAGTGATTTTTTAACTTCCTTTTCTATAATCTGTCTCATAAGAGAAATTTTTTGTCTAAAATAAATTTAAAATGAATTTTTATTGAAGAAGGGGAAACCATCCAACTAGGGCACTTTCACTTCTCATTTTGAAAAGCTTTTTCTTGACTACCTCTTCCAGTATTGGTTTCATAAGAGCAACATTTTGTCTAGGATAAATTATCCTTTGGTTGTTACAAGACCACCCCTTGATTATTTTCAATGCTTATGATTTTTTTCATCTCCTCATCACACTGGAAAGAAGGAAAATATATGCTTTTATCCCTTCCTAAATCCATTTTTTCTGCGACCTCTATTTCTCAAAAATATCCTCCTTTCTATATATGTCTTATAACTCTTCTTTAGCCCTATCTTATTTTCCTTCCTTTCATCATTAAATTTTAAATTTTTGATGTCAACCTTAATTTGGAGAGATTTTTCATCATAATGGATTTTATTTTTTTTAATATTTTGGAAAACATCCTTGTTCCACTCCTTTAACTTGACCTTGACCTTCTACAATTTTATTGCCAATCTGTGAATGCAAGCCTTATAGATCAACCACATTTTTTCAAATATATTCAAATACTTTTTATGGGGTGCATCTGTGTGACTACCAATTCTAATTGCCTAGTGGTCTGAGCCTCCGTCCTAAAGAACTTTTGATTTTAAAATGAAGCCTTGACCTAACCAATCTAAAGAACCCAAAAATTATCTAATCTATATGATATGTGTTCTCCTCTAAATTATTAAATATATCTATTTAATATAATAATAATATTTAAATAATATTATATTAGTTAAGACTAATTAATGTAACTCATAACCATCCCAATTATATGTGACTTACTTATTGTTTTAATAAATGAAGGATGCACATAGTTCAATGTGCACCTTCCAATTTCTCTACATATTTTCATAAATCACACTTTATTACATTATTATTAGATCCAATCCTTCAATAAATCCTAGTAAGGTATGAAAAAAGGAGAAGAAAAGGTTGAATTTCAAGGATACCTTAGGAAGAAGGGTACGAGTTGCCAAGGCAATTTGTTGAATATCAGTCGAGGCAATTAGAAGAATATCATGAAATAGAGGTCACAACATAAATGTGAATAGTAGAAAAAACATAAAAGGTCATAGAAAAAATGTGAATAAGGGGTGATCATAAATAAAGAGGTCATGAAAATACAAACCAATAAATGCAGATACCAACATGGTAAAAGTAAATACAGATGCAATCATAGGAAAACAACTATAGAGGAAGATGAAGTACAATATGTGAAGTACAGTATCTCAATGAAATGCAAATCACAATCAATTAAAAGTTAAATGCAATGTGTATTCAGTGATAAAAGACATCAAATACATTTTTTGTCATCTAGGGCACATCAACAAGAAGTGTAAATTGCACAAGGGAAAAAATGTAAGTGAACACTTTGATTTTTAGTCATTTAGGGCATGGAAATAAGTAGTACTTAAGGGTTTTCATGTAAGTAAATTATATTTAAAAAAAATAAAAGTATCAAAGTATTTTCAAAACTTTCACCTTTTTAGAGTACCTATAAAAAATGTAGACTAGCAACTGTACTTTTAGAACTATTTATTTTCATAATGTTTGTATCAAAGGTAAAAAAACTATACTATTTTTATTGCATTTACTTCTAGATCAGGAGACTATTTTTTATTACATTGATTTATAGGTCATAGAATTGTATTTTTCTTGAATTGATTCTCAGGTCAAGAAACTATACTTTTTTATGAATTGATTTACGAGTTTACCCTATAACGTACCTTTTTTATTCAAATTAAAAAATGGCTACTATTCAAAATTTGGTTCTACTAGAAGCACAAAAATCAACTGGTCAAAAGTATAATGTTTAGAGTCATAAAATTTTGACAATTACATAATATCATTGTTGTGATAAAATCATTCTCGATAATGAAGCAAGATCGGTGCCAAACTTTGAAGATTATGACAAACTTCATAAGTCAGCCTTGTTGTTATTGAAACTCCCTGTGTAGGATGACATGATTCCTAAGGTTTAGAATGCCACTAAAGCAAGTGCATTGTGGATGAATTTGAAGAAAAAATACCAAACTTTAGATAATTGTCGAGTCTTGTATCTAAAAAATATGTTTTTCTCTACAAATATGAATGAGGGTGGAGTCTCTATCCAAACACTTTAAATAAAATATATTCGACACCAACTATCAACCATCAATGAAAAAGGTGGATGATGATGATATGGTGGCACTAATTATGAATGGTTTGACATCCTCCTATGAATCTTTCTTGAATTAACTACACCTATTTTTGGAAAGTAAAACCCTAACATTTGATCAAGTTAGTTCTTATTTTTTGTCAAAAGAATGCAAGCAGACATAATTTAGCGAGTCTAATTCTATCCACACAAAAAGTGTACTTATTACTAACTTAAAATGGAAGAAGAAAATGAATCCAAAATCATCTTCATCTACTTCCAAAAATAAGGTGAAATTTTAATACTATCACAAGTTTGGGCATGTTAATATAAATTATCAAAAATGATAATATGATCTTTCACATAAAAAAAAGTCGAAGGGGCAATTAGTTATGGAAGCAATTTAAACTAAGTCTAAAGAAGGATATGCTCTCATGGCATCATGACCTGATGAAAATACTACTAATTATTGGTTCTTTTATTCTAGCACTTTTACACATTTCATGTGTCACAAAGACTAGTATGTTAACTTTAATGTAAAAGCAAGATTTTATGATTTAGTTTTATTAAGTGGTGGACAATCAGATGTTGTCGAAGGAATATGAGATATATGCATTGTATTAAATAATGTTTTAAGGTTCATAGTAAAAAATGTTAGGTATTTCCCTAAAATGAATATAAAACTTCTACCTATTAGGTAGTAAATTGAAAATCCTAACATTTCAATAAATTTCTTAGGGAAAAAATGTATTGTCTAATGTAAAACTTAACATAATAATAGTTCTAGACATTAGGGAAAATGGAATGTGTAGGCTTATTGATCTTTCCATCATTAACTTCCATGCATTAGTTTTGGAGGATAGTACCAGCATTGTGATACATGAGAGATTTAGACATCTCAACCTTCAGTAATTATCCAAAATCAAAAGTACAAATATGGTTCTTGGTTTGCCTTCTATCCAATAAAAATAGGATATATGTCAAATTTGTTTGGATGATAAGTAAAATATGAAACCATTTCACACTCAAGATGCCTATGGAGCAAGAGGGCTCTTAGATCTTGTTCATACAAATATTTTCAAGCCATCATATAAATCATGAGGTATTTTCTATTGATGTTGGATGACTTCTCAAAGAAGATGTGGGTCTACTATTTTGAAAAGGAAGTCTAATTATTTCACTAAATTTATGAAGTTCAAAGCATTGGTGGAAAACTAGACAAATTAGCCGATCAAGACTCTTAGATATGATAATGGGCGTAAGTTTACTTCTAATCAATTTTAAAACTATTACATCTAGGAAGGAATTCATTAAAATTTGGCAACCCTGAACACTCCACAACAGAATAGAGTGCTTAGGAAGCATAATCACAATATCATGAAGATGGCTTGATCCATGATGAATATTAGGGGCATGTCATACATATATTAGGGAAAAGCAGTGAACACAATAGTATATATCCTAAATAGGAGTCCCTGTAAATCTTGTTAGTGTAGGTTTTTATCTTATTTAAATGTTTTTACCAAAACATATTATTTATATTGTTTAGGTGTTATTAATCCATTAGGGAAGATAATCCCACATGTATGAGGATGTTGGGTCATTACTATCTTTCATTGATATATGTACCTTTCTTAAAAGCTATTATAATCAATTTGATCAATCTGATAAAGGCAATTATTGCATTTCTTCTTGCATAGTTATGAGTACAAGCAAGGTTATAATTATAACATAATTATTACATGTTCACTCTGCTAGAGATCAACTATTGGGAAAAAATTTCATGGTATCAGAGAACCCAGGTTCTGGTAATGAGCATCATTTTTTTATTGAAGATAATGTTCATTTTTTATTCATATTCTAATATAAATTATTGAGAAGAAATAAATCAACAGATCTATGTGTTCATCTGTAGTCTTATTATCTCATTGGTCTTGGCATTTTTATGTGTTAGTTTTACTTGGAATATATCAAATAGAATAATATTTACATGGTCTTTATATTGGTCATATAAGCCTTATTTATAGATCTATATATATTCAACACAAATGTATATATATTTGCATCAAAGAGGAGATGTCCACATTGGTAGTCAAATACAGGTCTCTCTGCCACTATTATTTGATTTGAGATTATGTTTGGTTGAATCACCTTCACTATTAAGGTTTCAACTTGACTCGACAACAACATCCAAATATGGGTACATCTTCTAGATTCCATGGCCTACTCATTACTACTAATGTCTCCTCTAATCTCCACTAGATCTTCCCCTACCACCATCCTCTTCAAGCCAATCTTCCCACTACCATTTGAAGCCTACCCTCACCATCCTCTTACTAGGCATTTGTTACTAGGGATCTACTTAGATTCATCTCACAACCTGTGTACAAATCTGGTTCACATCATCCCATCCCATTTTTTTTTTAAACTGGATTTTTAGTAAAAGGAGAATTTAAATTTAGTGCAAATTTAATCAAATAGTCATTCATAGTGTAAAATTGAAAGCCTTGTAACTTCTGATAGGCAACTCAAATTAAGGAACTCTTTTTTTTTCAAAAGTGTTTATTTTTTTGTGCTTGTATCCTTAGATCTGTATATTTTTTTAATTTTACTAAAATTATGAAGTGCCAAAATCCAGGGGGTTAATCAGAATTAATTTTAGAGGGGGTATTGTGTCTCTTTTCATTATGATCAAGGCTTATTTTCATTTATACAATAGCAAACTTAATTATGCATTATGGATGCTAATTTTATAAGCCATCTTATGCCTTTAAACTATTATAATTGTAAAATTAAAATATAAATCATTCTAAGGAGAAAGGGTTTACATAACATAACTATGGGTATTGAGATAACCAAATACTGATGCAGAAAAAGTTAAATAGTTTAACTATTATGACAAAGCCTTTAGATTATTGTGTATTTTTATGTCCCTTGATCTTCTCTTTTCATTGAATCTACAAAAAGTCCTAATGAAGTATGAACCACACTGGAAAATCTCTTTGGAAATCTAGATGTGATGAGAGGTCATGAACTAGAGAATGAGCTTATAAGCTTAAATCCTAGTAGTTTTGACACCCTATAGGATTTATTCACTAATTTTAACTATTTGAGATTGTATTTAAATGAACATGGAATATATAAGAAGGATTATCAACTAATTCTTTATATACTCTCTAAACTAGTTCCAGACTATTTTATGTTTGTCTCTGCTTTCCAAGCCAAAAAAGTGTTCTTAGAGATGCATGGAAAATGCCACCTTTAGATGAATTCATTACTGACTTGAATCAAGAACAAGATAATTTAATATATATGGGTACATTGAATTCATCACATGCTCTAATTTTTGGAAATGGGAAACTGAATGCTTCTAATAAAAAGGAGAAGAAATAGAATAAAAAGGATCAAGAGGAAAAGGATCAAAATATTCCCACCTCCAAATCAACCAATGAGACTTCCTCTTCCAGCATTTATTAGCATATTATTGTAATACCTTAGGCTATTTTCTAAGGTATAGTCCCTATGCATGTGGTTATAGTGGTTTGAACCACTTAGGTAAATAGGTTACACGGGCCTAGCTATTTTATGCTACCTGATCTTTATGGTTCCACCCGCCTCCTTGTTTTTTGGGTGTTTCTTTTATGTCTATATAATAGGCTTCTATGTATTGTTTATGTATACTGGTTAATTTATTTATTAATATTTTTGTTAGGAACCCACGGAAGCACCATTGATTACCAAGCAACTAAACATGCGGAATTAACCAGAATGCACAAGTAACTAGAATTCAGAAATAACACAGAATATGAGAGACAATACACAATTGTATTAATACTCTTCCAGAAAAGAATTACAACCAAGAAGATGCCACAGTTCTTCACCTTATAGAGGCTTCCCACACCTCAAGTGTACATTAATTCACCTTCAAGAGTTCTCTCTCAATCACAGTCCCAACACACAACTCAAACACAGAGTTGGTGTTCACCTCCAACCAGTCAGTATCCACTACTGCCAGTACACCGAGTATACACACATACTCAACTGAGTACACAACGTACTCCAAGTAGATCTCCCATGAAATTGTAACAACCTACAACTCAAATGATCTAACTTTGGAAGGAACTACCTTGCCTTCCTCTTTGCTCTCCAACTGAGTACACACCGTACTCCAAGTAGATCCCACCTGATCTTGCTCCCTGTTGTGTTGTTGTCACCTTGATTCTGCTGCCACCTGTAGATCAACCTGGTTCTACAAACCTGTAAACCTTAGACCTCACACACACATACACCTACAGATTAATGATCTTACTTACCATGCAGATCTCCAAACATGGCCTTGCACACCTGCCAACCAAGATCCTACATACATGAAGAATCCTTCTGATTCTCCAAACCAGCACCCATACTTGGCACTGTGGCACTAGGAGGAACACACCTTGCTCTCTTCACACACAGAAGGAGCTAATATTTGCTCTCTTACTCTCTAGCACAAATTACAATATAGCCCATGAGTCTATTATATAGATCTCATGCAAACAATAATTAGACACCTAATTACAATAATTAGATCTGCAGCTTCAAGTCTATAATTGGCCTTTGACATGCAAACAACCATTTCGTTAACTAACTGTTAGTGCAACCGACAGTTTCAAAACTGCACAGGCGATCGAAGTCAGTCCCTGTCTGTCTGGAGGTGACCGACGCTGGCTGATCCATGACTGACATCGGTTACTCTTCTCACTGTATATGACCGACGTCGGCTGATCAGACTGACGTCAGTTGCTCTGCAACTCAGCAACCTCCTTCCCTATTTGCATCAGTGAAGCTTTTAGCTCCACAACCTAACACTTTTTTCTATATCTAATATGGTAATCAGAGATTGTGGTTTAGGAAGCTTGGGAGGAAACTGTGAAGCAAGAGAGGATGATCTTGTCAGGGAAGAGCTTGAAGTGTCTGGTGGAGAGTCATGAGAGGAAGAATTTTTTTCTTATGATTGGCCATTTAACTTGCACAAAAATTCCAAAAATTCATTTGAGCATTATTTTTATGATTCTTATTTCTATAAAATTCTCTGGTCTAAAATTCATCTGTTGGATTAGATGGAATTAAATTCCACTGAGTATTTTGTTCGAATACTCCATTTAAAGTTTTCTAGTTGGTCATTTTTATACAATTTGGGGAGGAGACCAAATTTTCATTCAGGAAATATTTTTGGCATGTGAGGGCTCTAAAAATTTCTATTTTTTGAGAGAATCTCATTGGATCTGACGGCATTTGATTTTGCTAACTAGTTTGTCCAAAATCTACATCTAAAGTTTTGTAGGTTGGCCAATTTGCACAGGTCATTTTTGATTGGTTGATTTATTTCATGCAATATTTTATGCTAAGTTTTATTCCAGCCAATTAAAAATAAGGTGCATTTTTTAAAAAATTTAAAAAAATCAATTTATTTTTTCAAACTTTAGAAATTTATTTTTACCAAAGGTTTTGCTTAGAGGAACACATTTAATTATGTTGGGAGATAACCGCAAAGCCAAATCAATAGAAAATTTCACCATTTTTTGGGTTTTATATCTGGATGTTAACAGAGAAGAAATTTTTAAAATCAGAGTTGTATATCTCTTGATCTAATTTTTTTGTCCATTATTTGGTATTTTTAAAGACAAAAAGTTTAAAATCTCTCAAATGGTGTTGAGTTTTTTGCTAAAAATTGGAGGTATTGACTAGTTTATGATTTAAATCAGTGGGTAGGAGGAATTTTATGTAAATTCATTATAATTTTTTTTGTATTTGTATTTTTTAGAAAAAAATATGTCAAAATGGCTAGTTTACAACCCCTCTTGTTGCCAATTTCACAAAAATTAACAGACAAAAATTTTAGTTTGTAGAGTCACAAAGTTTTGATGATATATGAATAGCGAAATCTTGATCAAATAGTGTTTGATAAAGAGCAAAGACTTACCACTCGTAATGATGACTATTATAAACATCATCATGAGGCTCTTATGTTATTAAAACTATTAGTAGCAGAGAATTTAATCTCAGAGGTCATAAATGCAACCAGTGCATCAGCTTTGTGGACTAATCTTACTTCTAAATATCAGGCTTCTAAAGCTGATAAGGTATTGTGTTTGAAGAATTTATTATTTTCCACTAAGATGTAGGAAGGTTTCTCTATTTTTTAGTTCTTGTTGCAGATCAAGGACATCAGTGATCAGTTCAAGGCTGTACGGAAGCCTATTGATGAGCAAGATTTGATTGCTCTAATTATGCAGAATCTTCCACCTTCATTTAATTCATTTTTGGATTCCTTGCACATGCTTACTAAAATACAAACTTTGGACTTTGAAAATTTGTCCACATTGTTATTATAGAAGGAGAGATGGTAGGAGTAGACAGTATTGTCTACATCTACTTCTACAGAGAGTGCATTCTTCATCAAGGGAAAGGGTAAGCAGTTTGATAAAACTACTAGTTATCTAATAGAAACTTCACAAGTGGTTCTAAAAAGATATCTAAGTGGAAATGTTTTTACTATAAGCAATCTGGTCATCTTAAGAAATATTATAGGAAAAGACAACAAGATATGGCTAACCCTAAAAATAAAGATCACAATACGAGTATAGTTGAAGGTGAAGGTGAGGAAACATCTCCTAATTTTTCTTTCATAGCTTCCAATCATAATTATATGGTTGATTGAGCTTGTTAATTTGATTCAGGGGCATCTTGCCATTATACATGTCATAAGGACTGGTATGTAGATTTTGTTGAAAATGACAGTAGTAATGAATCTGTATCTTTGGTATATGGTAGAACACATTTTTTGAAGGGATATGGTAATGTTCATATCAATTTTAATGGTGCAGTTCAGTATACATTTAATAATGTTAGGTATGTGCCTGATATGAACAAAAATTTGCTTTCAATTAGTGAGATCACTGCAAAATCTAATTTTATTATAAAATTTCAAAAATGACAATGTTTAGTAGCTACCAGAGATAGCAATATTATTGATGTTGGGATTGGTGAGAAAGGCTTGTATAAACTTGTGGATCCACAGAGGATAAAGGAAAGTACACTTATAGTGGTTGATAGTACAAGTTCACTATGGCATGAAAGGTATGGGTGTTTGAATTTCTAGTATTTGAATACATTTTGCAAGACTCAGATGGTTAAGGGGATTCCTTCTATTCAAGATAGTCATCATGATTGTACTGGATGTTAGTTGGGGAAGCAAGTTAGACATTCATTTGATGTTGGTAAAGCTTCAAGAGCTAAGGGAGTATTAGATCTGGTATATGTGGATTTACATGGTCTAATGCAAACACCTACCCCTTTTGGATCCCTTTATTTTTTGTTGTTGGTTGATGATTTCTCTAGGAAAAAATAGGTAAACTTTCTAGTGAAGATATTTGATTATTTTTTTAACTTTCTTACTTGGAAAGTTATGGTTGAAAAACAGGCAGGATGGTCAATGAAATATCTTAGAATGGATAATGGGGGTAGGTTCATCTCAAAATAGTTTAAGGATTTTTGTACCACTGAAGGCATACATAGACAGTACAGTACCCCTTACACTCTACAACAAAATGAAGTTGTGGAAAAGTGAAATAAGATGGTGATGGACATGGCTCGTTGTATGGTCTAAAGTAGAAATGTCCCATATAGATATTGGGCATAAGTAATGAATATGGTAGTGTACATCCTCAATATAAGTCCTACAAAAGAATTGGATAATATGACTCCAGAGGAGGCTTGGTCAGGGCAAACTCTAGATGTAAGTGCTTTTAGACTTTTTGGTTGTGTAGCTTTTGTAGTTATTCCTTGTCAAAAGAGAAGTAACTTGGATGTGAAAATCAAATCATACATGTTTGTTGGGTATAGTGACCATTCAAAGGCCTACAGATTACTTGATGTTTCTACTAACAAAGTTGTGCTAAATAGAGATGTCATAGTAAATGAATAGATGCCATACTTCATAATAATTGGTATAGTTTCAGATATTGAGTTATTATTTTCTTCCAATGATTCTATTATAAGTTATGATGTGAAAGTTGAGTAGGATTTTAGTTCATCAATGGAATCACATTTTAGGGAGGGACTTGTTATAGGTCATTATGAGGTTCTAGTAGAACAACCAAAGAAGCCAAAGTGGTATTCTACCACAATAAAAGCACTAAAGGAAGGAGACTTGCCACAAGGTGTGGAAGGTAGAAGATTGAGATCAACAAAGAAATTTGGTAATATAGGTGAGCATGACAATTTTACTCTAACAACTATTGTTTCACATGTATTTGAGCCTAATTATTTTTCAAATGCCAAATGGAAGCATGAGTGGGAATCATCCATGTAATTGGAATATGATTCCTTGATGAAAAACAAGACTTGAGAGCTCATAGAGCTACCACCAAGAAAGATATCCATTATTTGTAAATGGATTTACAAGGTAAAATGTAAATTAGATGGTTCCTTGGAAAAACACAAAGCCAAACTTGTTGCAAAAGGTTATGCAAAAGAGGTAGGGGTTGATTATTAAGAGACTGTTGCTCCTACTACAAAGATGGTAACTTTTAGTTTGATTGTTACTATTTTTGCTTAGTTTGGATGGCAGGTGCACCAAATGGATGTCAAGAGTGCTTTCTTGAATGGAGATCTAGAGGGGGAAGTCTACATGGTTCAGCCATAGGGTTTTTAGGTTCCTGTTAAGGAACATCTTATTTGCAAGTTGATCAAGTCCTTGTATGGACTTAATCAGGCTCCTCGATCCTAGTATATAAAGATAGATTCATACCTTAGGGAGTTTAGTTTCAATAGGTGTAATTATAAACCAACTATCTATGTAAAGGTGTCTGGTGATGATATATTGATTCTCATTGTATATGTTGATGATATAGCCATCACTAGGAGTAGTGTTAGTCTCATTCAGCAAATGAAAGATAATATTTGTTATACTTTTGATATGACAGACTTAGGACTACTGAAATACTATTTAGGTGTTGATTTTTGGTAAGGTGATTGTGTTGTATTCATGTCACAAAATAAGTATGCCAAATCATTTCTAGAAAGGTTTAAAATGATGGATTGTAATCCAACTAATACACCTATGGAAGTTGGAGCTAAAATTTCAATCGACACTGCTTCACCTTCGGTCAATGAAATAATGTATCGGTAGCTAGTGGGTAGTCTCATTTAACTCACTACTACTAGACCAAATATTTGTTTTGTAATGAGTTTTCTATCTCGCTTCATGTCTCAACCACATGAATTACATTGGTTAGCTACAAAATGGGTATTAAGATATGTCAAAGGTACTTTTGCTTTGGCATATTATATAAGAAGTCTGTAGATTTTAAGCTTCTAGGATAATTTGACTCTGATTGGGTAGGATCAGTAGATTCAATAAAATATACAATAGGCTATGTATTCACTCTTGGTTTAGGAGTTTTCTCATGGTAGAATAAACTAAAAAGTAGAGTGGTATTATCTTCAATAGAAGTAGAGTATAAAGCTATGGTCAGTG
Organism: Torreya grandis; assembly: GCA_037957365.1. Classification (NCBI taxonomy): domain Eukaryota; kingdom Viridiplantae; phylum Streptophyta; class Pinopsida; order Cupressales; family Taxaceae; genus Torreya; species Torreya grandis. The sequence continues at coordinate 4,079,632 of JARHVA010000240.1, read as the reverse complement.
CAGGTTGTGAAACTATGTGGATAAAGAAAATCTTGGAGGATCTTCATTTTGAGTCATCAAATCCTACTCCAATTTTTTATGAAAACCAGAATGTTTTGAAGATGGTGAAAAATATATTATACCATGTTAGGACCAAACAGGTTAAGGTTCACCATAATTACATCTGATAGTTGGTTCCAAATAAAGACATCAATCTCTTCTATTGCCCCACTGTAGAGTAGCAACTGATCTAATGACCAAACCACTTGGTTCAAATAAGTTCATTAAATTCAAGGACAAACTTGGTCTTGTTTCCAGTTCAATCATTAAGGGAGGGTATTAGCATATTATTGTAATACCTTAGGTAATTTGCTAAGGTATAATACCTATGCATGTGGTTATAGTGGTTTTAACCACTTAGGTAAATAGGTTACATAGGCCTAGTTATTTTATGCTACCTAATGTTTATGGTTCCACCCACCTCCTTGTTTTTTGGTTGTTTATTTTATGTCTATATAATAGGCTTCTATGTATTGTTTATGTACATTAGTTAATTCATTTCTTTATCTCTTTGTTTAATCTAATAGCATTATGGCTAAGAAAGAGAGGATCAAATGTGGGTATTACTTGGGAAATTATGATGAAAGTAAATGTTTGAAAAATAAAATTGACCACCTAACTAGCCTTTTGAGAAAAATAATATAGGTGTTCATGAAACTATCAAACCAAGTTCATCAACCCTAGAATCCTCTAGGGAAAATAACAATGTAAAGAAATGGCAAAAGAATATGGTAAGGAGAAATTAAAAGGTAAGGCCCTAGTTAAATTTTTACCTTAGACTCCTACATGGGTTATTGATTCTAGTGCATCACATCACATGGCTTCTTCACAAGTAGAGTTCACTTCCTTGGAACCATGTGACATGTCCACTATTCAATTGGTGATGACACTTCTACATAGGTTTTTGGGAGAGGGTATGTTGAAGTGACTGGTGGAGCATTAAATAATGTTATAATTATTCCCTGACTTTCAACTAATCTCCTATTAGTCTACCTAATTACTCACCTTGGTTCGGGCATGCAACTTGAGTTCACTCTAGATTCAGTGTGTGTTAAAGAGTTACATAGTGATACTACAATGGCAGTGGGAATAATCAATCATCAGACTCGATTATATACCTTCACATACTTTGTCCTTAAATTTTATTTAGATTATTCTTCATCAGACTCATAGACTTGATGAAATTTTTGAACCTAATAACATCTCCAATGATTAGGACTCCTCTTTTAGCACAGATGACTACATTAGTGATGGGGACACACCTCTACCACTTCCTTAACACCTTCTACATATTAAGGAGTTATTTATTAATGCACCTACTTTTGGTCCACTTCAGACATTATTGGGATTAGGTACATTGATCCAATAGTCATCAGATATCAAGTAGTCTAATACACAGTTACAAGGCATTATGCATTCCTTCTTCACCTTTATTTCTAATGTACCATCATTGCATCAAGTAGTTAGCTCCTCTACTATGCATGAGGAGTAAAATTCCTTGTATAGGAACCACACCTTTATTGGAGATATATTAATCACTTGGCACACACATTCAATATTCCAGGGTGATCCAATCATCATTACATCTACTTTTGATCCACACTCACTCCAGAGAGCTCCTTTTCAAGATACAGGGTAACTACAAGCAATTGTAGTTTCTAGTGAGGTTTTTTAGCCCTCTCTTCTTATTTGATTTTTATTTTTCTTTCTTTTTCTAGGAATAAGGGGTTCCTATGGGTTTTCTCACTTTTATCTACTTTATGATATTTATTTTATACTTGGGTACCTTATCAAGCCTAGTTATTGAGACCCAATTCTTTTACCCACCTAAGCTATGTGTGTTAATGTAAGTTTTTGTCCTATTTAATGGTTTTTCCCTACACATGTTATTTATCTTACTTAAGTGTTATTAGGTCATTAGAGAATGAAATCCCACATGCATGAGGATTTTGGGTCATGCCTATCTTCCACCTATATATGTTCATTTCTTAAAATCTATTATAATCAATCTGATCAATTTGATCAAGGCAATTACTGCATTTCTTCTTGTATAGTTTTAAATATAAGTAGTGTTATCATTAAAACATAATTACTATGTGTTTGATTTACCAGTGATAAACTATTGGTAAAATTTTTCAAAGATTTGCAAGATGTCACACCTAAATTAGTATAGTCTAGAATAAAAAATGAGGTAACACATTTTCATATTTTTTGGTTCTACTGTAATATACTTTAGTCCCTGATAGAAATAAGAGTAAATTGGAATCCAAGGGTGCTATAAAAAAAAATTTGTTGGCTATAGTGATAAATATAAGGCTTATAGACTTAATGTTTCAAATATAAAGATCATTGTTATTCAAGATGTTGATGTAAAGGAAACATAATCCTTTTTTGTTTGTAACTAGAAAGCACTCTCATAGATACCTAAGGTCCCTAAATATAGTGTTGTCATTCATTTGAAAGATGAGGAATCAAGTACTCTATCACGGATTCTAGTGAAACAACCCATAGTTGATATTTCCATTATTCTACTGGTATATTAGCGAGACCAACCTACATTGGCTCATATTCATGTTGATATTCAAAAATACAAAATCTTCAATACATAATAGGCCTAAGTGGTTTCATTCCACTCTACAAGTTGTGCACAAGGATGAAAGACATCAATCAGATGCATAGCCTCAGAGGATAGGAAAGAAAGTTTTGGATTCAATTGAGGATCATGTTTATTTTACTCTTGTGATATTTTCACAATATTTGAACCATAAAAGTATTTTGAAGCAGAAGGCAAACCTGAATGGGAGTGTCATGCAACTAGAATATGGTGCCTTGATGAAGAACAATTGGTGAAATTACCTCCAAGTAAACAAACCATTGGATATAAATGGGTATACAAAGTAAAGTGTAAATTTGATGGTACTTTATATAATTATAAGGCCTATCTTATTATGAAAGGTTTTTCTCAATAGGAAGGAATAGATAATGACTAAACTTTTGCTCCCACTGTGAAGATGGTCACATTTTGGTTACTTCTCTACATAGCAACTCAGTTTGGATGGAAAGTGTTTCAAATTGATGTCAAAAGTGTTTTATTGAATGGATATTTGGAATAGGATGTCTACATGATGCATCCTTAAGGTTTTCAAGTTCCTAATAGTCATAATCTAGTTTGTAGATTGATTAAGTCTTTATGCAGGCTCCATGAGCCTAATATATCAAAATTAATCAACATCTAGATGATTTTGAAGAAAGGAGTCATTTTTATCTAAATATTTATGTCAAAAGTGATGGTGATCACATTGTGATACTCTTTGTCTATGTTGATGATCTTTCCATCACAATTAGTGAGGCCACTATAATTCATCAAGTGAAATCAAATTCTTACTTTGCTTTTGACATGACTGATCTAGGCCTCCTACACTATTGTTTAGGTGTCAAATTTTGGCATCCTAACTATCTCATTTTCATAGCTTAGGTCAAGTATACCAGAAATATTTTGAATAAGATTTAAATGATGCATTTTATTCTAAATTATACACCTATGGAGGTTAGGCTAAAGTTATCAACCAGTGATGATTCATCACTGGTCCATTAATCATCCTACAAAAATTTGGTGGGAAACTTGATATATCTTATATTGACATGACTAGAACTAACTTTTACCATTACTTATCTTTCTGGATTTTTGTCTCAACTAAAGCTAATTCATTACACAACAATAAAACATGTTTTGAGATATGGCAAAGGACCTCTTGACTTTGGCATCCTATAATAGACAATAGAAGGTTCAGATTGAATGATTATATTTACTCTAATTGGGGAGGATAAGTGGATACTTAGAGGTCTACCACTAGCCATATCTTTTCCTTTGGCTCAATATTTATTTCATGTTAGAGCAAAATTCAGTGTATTGTGGTTATATCTTCCACCATAGTAGAATACATGACACCACTAAATGCTAGTTGTGAAGCAATTTAGCTACGTCAGATTCTAGTTGATTTGAAACTTCCTCCATATACACCTACTCCAATTTTTTATGATAATCAAGGTGTATTTAAATTGGTGAAGAATCATGTCTTGTATGCATGCACCAAACATATTGAGATCCATTATCACTACATTTAATAGTTGGTTGATTTCAGTGATATTTCTCTTCACTTTTATGCTTATATAAAGTAACATGTAGATCTAATGACTAAATATTTTGGTCCTATTGTGTTTGTAAAATTTTGGAACAAACTTAGTGTCATTTCCATTTTATTTTTATTTCTAATTTAGGCATTCAGAGGGAGTATAAAATATATTGATTTAATATATTAATGAGATTTAACTAATACTATATTAGTTAATACTAACTAATATAATTGCCAACAACCCTAATTGTATGTAGCTTCCTTATTACTTTAATAAATGAAGTATGCACACATAGTTCAATGTGTGCCTTCTAGTTTCTCTTCATTCTTTTAGTAATTTTACTTGCTTACATAGATCTTTGGTTGTTCCAAATCAAAATGCCATAAACTCCCCTCATATAAGAACTCTTTCAAGGTCTCAAAATCTTGCTCTGTAGGGGGAAAACCTACTCTTTTTTCCAATGGAAAGAGCAAGGTATTAAAGGTACCCACCTACTAATTTCTTAAAATGTCCATAGTTTCAACATAGAAAATAATTTGTGGTTATTTTATCGAGGAACATATAAATTATTCAACATAAAGGAGAGAGTAGAATAGTTTCTCTATACTTGACATGTGATCCAATATTTTGCCAAAGAAGGTATGATGCAAGTAACTTCTTTAGATCTCATAAAATGGATAATCTACCTAATTTCCCCTCCACATCTATCTAAAGAACTTGGATTTGTTCCAAAAAAATTTAACCATTCATCCCAAGATATCCACTACATACCTTGTTTATTGTAAATAGAATACTCAGTTTTTATTTATCAACAAATTCTTTTAGCATTCTTGGTTTATTAAGGGCATGCATAGCCCTTATATTCAGTATATAACTATTATTATTATTAACCTATTATTTTTTGGTTGCTCTTTTAAAGCACCTCTTCTAAGATAGGTTGTGATTTATTGGCTACTTTTATGAATTTCATTATGAATATTAATGATTGTTATCTTTCTACCCATCTGGTTCTGCCCCACATTATAGACCTTTTTGATTTAGACCTATGATTACATTTCCATTAAATTATTGATGATGATTCTAACAAAGCACCTTTATTTATACATGCTTTCATTAACTCACATCACATACAAAGTATTATGGTGCATAACAAGTCAAGTGAAAATATATGCATTGTGACATTACATACTAGTATTAGATACATAAATTCAAATACTCTCTTTGTTAAAATAACAAATAATATATATCATAGTAATACCAATATAGAATCTTACTATATAAAATTAATTACAAACTCAATATCTAGAACACATTTTTTAAACATTTGTATTCATCATTATATCAATTATTTAAAAGTATCTTTTAAATATCCTATTTAGTAACTTTTGTATTGGCATGTAAGTAAATTGTGTTTCTAGGAAGATTCATTGCAATGGAACCACCAAATTTCTCTCTTGAGCCAGTTAAAATAAGTTGTATAGGTAAAATGTCTAATCCATGTAAATGTATACACTCTTAAAACTATTGTATACACTCACTTTGGCATTCATTGAAAGAGGACATGGGATTTATTAAATATTTCCATGTATTCACAACTTGACTTGCAATGAAGTAAAATCTAATTGATTCCTAAGCTATAAAATTACATGTTATATTAATACACCTCACAAATACTCTAACATGTGTATTACATGCAAATCAGGAGTACCACATTTAAACATGTGATTTATCCAAAAGCCCAATTACAAATTTATAATTGAATGTGGACCCTTATTGTAATAAATGTGGTGGATGTGCCTTGTAGTATATTTTTGGGGCCTACAACCCATTGGTAACAAAAAACATAGGTTACACACCGATGAGCTTAACTAGCACTCCTAGTGTGTGCTAGTCACCAGCTAATAGTCATTATTACCAATGAATTGACTCAGGGTCATTGACTCACTACAATTGAACCTAACTTAACCAGCCACATAGGCTTAACTACTCACTCATTGTTACCTAACTAACTACCCACTCATCGTTACCATTTTAACTAACTGCACAGTGAAGTTGGCGATTAGCTTGGAGAGAAAAATTGATTGGGCAAGAATATTGAATATTAAACTGCCCATTGTATTCCACACATTGCATTCCACCCACCTGGTTTGAGAAGAAACCATTTGATTCCTATTCGATGTGATTGGAGATTAACCATTTGATTCATCTATGACGTGATTTGAGATTAACCATTTTCTTCTTGTGTGATCTGGTTTGAGAGTTGGACATCCATTGTATTTAATCTCATCACTTCTCATATTTCATTCTTCAATAAACCCTTCACCCCATTTCATACTATATCAAGTATACACCCTATTTCTTGATTCAAGTGTTTCACATTTATAAAAAACTATGCTATTTCTATTCAATGTCTATCATTCTATGTTCATGAAAAGATATGGGCAAAACCTCACTCCTAGAACCTATGGGACTCTTAAAAAATAGTGATATAAACACTTCTTAACTTTACATACCTTATTAAAGATGTAAAAAGATAAGCTAGTGCATGGTTTAACTCCTTACATGCACACCCGTTCCTATAACAATCAGGGTTCAGTTCTATCTAAGTTGAACACTACATAACCTTTCATCATTGATTAATTTCTATTATACTACCACTCCCATTTTTTTCCATTAAAAGTAAATGATTTAAAATAAAAACTATGATTTTTAAAATAATGTAGGGGGATTGAAAGTGATGACTTACTATAACTAATCTCACTGCATAATCTTGATGGTATAACTAATCCCACTATTTCCCCTGTATCCCAAATTGGCTATAGAACTTTTATTTATTTAGTTCAAGTTTCTGAACCTCCCCTGGTGACTAGCCATTTTTTGCTTTACAAATGGTTTTACCCTGAAAGTCTTCTTTTTTATGCCATCGCCATGCCTTTTAGACTAAAGACCTTACATTTAGGAGTTTCATATGCACCATTATCCTAAATAAGTTAGGGATTATGTTTTATTTAGGGTCATATGCACCATTATATTTTATATAGGGTCATATGCACTATCATTTTAATAAGTTAAAATTGATCTTTGCTTTCTTTTGGATATTTTGTGTTTGAACAATACAACTTTATTTCCTATGAAAAGGAGAATTGAGTATGTGTTTTTTATGAGAAGAACAACTTGTAAACTATGTGGTAACTCAAGAAATACCTATTCTTGCTTTGTATATTGGGGATATTCAATGAAATTCTAAACAAACCTTAAATTATGAACCTAAATTTGTGCAAATTTGTGGTGCATGGAATAGTGTAGATTTATATAATGAAGAATTCCTAAATTAGATCAAATAACTGAAGTATGGGTGGTGACAATTCAATTATTAAATTAGACTACCAACTCTACCTAACATGTAAAATTTTATTCAATGTTTCCCTTCTTATGTGAGTTTGTAAATAAAAATGTTTTTTTAATTACAAAAAATATGATTGATTAATTCAATAGATTCTACTAGTTTATTTGAAAGCTCCTACACTTGTGTTGGGTGTGTGTTATTAGGTTCAACATCAAGCATAGTTTTAGATAGTTTAATTTCCAATCATTGCCCATTTTGGGTTGTAAATGTTATCTAAAAGAACTAGAAAACGATACCTATTTGTAGAAAAAGTTATAGTCAATGAGATTTTGTAAAGGGTTATAACTATACATGCTATATGCATTTCATCTATGGATGTTGCCTATGCCTGTGGGGCATATACGAGTTATGTAGATTTTAAGATTGAGTATTATTATTTTCTTTAAATTGAAATTGAAATGCGTCATTAACACTAAAATGGTCAAAACAATATTATTTTATTCAGCATTTCCCTTCTTATGATCCGTGTGCAAATCTTATTTACAAGATGATCCATGTTCAAATATCACAAATGGCATGTTCAATGGCAAGAAAGTATAAAAACCTATAAGGAATTTTCTATTTTATGAATTGAAATATTGAGCATATGAGGAGAAACATAAATATAAGGATAGTGAGTTGGTGTAAATTTTGTAAAGAGATTTTATTTTAAAATTGACTGGAAGAAAAACTGAGAGTCCTATACAGAATTTGAGTTGTCAAATGAAGTCAAATCAATTTATTCCACACATCAATGTATTTGTAAATGGTAATAAATAACCAAATTCAAAAGAACATTATGTATATATGTTTCCAATTTATTATGACATTCATGGAAGGGTTTACTACATCTTTAGAGGAAATGATTGCTCTATATGAGATCTTATTCATTATGAAGGTCAAAGATTGGTAGCTCTATTCATTAGAGATATTACCCAACATAGATTTGGCCTCCTTAAGATTCATCAACATAACTCTTTATTTCATTGTTTAGATTTAGACTCTTTTCTCCAATCTCAATTTTAGAGGCACAAACATACCCATTAATCTACTTAATAATAATAAGTTGTTAGGAGAGAGATCTTAAAAACTTAAATATTGTGTTTTATGTTGATTATCCCCTTTTTCTATTGAAATGCCTTATTTGAAATGTAATTTTGAATGAATTCCTTTTAACCTGCATTATGGTTGCTAATGTACAATATTATATATTCATATTCTTAACACATAACAACAATGATATGGCGATAATAAAATAAAATCAACATTTATGATCATATGAATTCTATTAGTTAGTTTATATAATTTATAAATGATATGATTTACAATTAATGATCCATCTCTCCTTTTATATTTGTGTGTTATTGTAGACACCTAATTCTAGTACAAGACCCTTTTACATTAGGTATGTTTCATGTTTTATCACATATGGTCAATGTGCATATGTTTAGATATTTTTAGTAGACTTTCATTTTTTGAGACTTATGTCATCATCCCTTAACTCAGGTCTTCTATATGAATTTATATGAACACTATTTTCATGTAATAATATAGCCATCAAATGAAATTTTTATGAAAACCTAAATATCAAGTATTCATTTTCCTTTATACAATTTTGAATGCTCTCAAAATGTCCAAAATATTATTTCAGTATCCTTTCCTTGGTTAGCCCATTTGGATATCCCCTTAATTTATGGGTCTTTGGTGCCTTTATTTTCCCCTTTTACTATCTTTTAAGTTCAACCCATGTGTATATATGCCCTTGAAGAGTGCACATCCATACGTACATGCATGTACACACACACAATGCTTAGTCATTTTATCATTTATATTCTCATCAAAACCTATTATAATCATGGTATCTTATGCTTATTTTATCATGTATTATCCATAGGTCTTGATATTTAATCAAAGGAGTTATACATTGATTTAATTTTTCCCTTATATATCTAGTGCCAAGTGCTTGTATCAAATTAAGGTTATAATAAGAGCATGTAGTTGCATTAAATTATCTAGGATATAAGGTGAAGCACTTTATCTCATGGTTAAGATTCCACTCACATGCACATTATGGCTCCATCTCAATATGGAGGCCCCTAAAATACTTGTAAAATACTAGTGTTGAATTTTAATCTGATATTTGTCATATTGGCAGTATGTGTGTTTGTTTGCAGTATGTCACTATTTTCATAACCCCTCTCTAGTTGGAATTCCAATCACTTATGGAATTACCTAATCCAACTTAGAGATGTAATAATAAGAGATTTAGATCAAGTTTTAGATGAATTGAATGAAATTTTTAGTCAGCCACCACCTTCTTGGGCTACTCATGCAAATCACGTTGCCAAGATTTGGTGGAATACTAATAATGCTTTTACTTTGGAGCTATTAAATTTAGTTGGTCACGTCGACAAATGGAAACACTAGATTTAATTTTTAAGTCTAATCTGTTATCATAATTAATTATTCTCTAGAATGAAATATCATTGAATCCCATGATGAAAAGTTGGTTTGACATGTACTTTGATAGAACTAGTTATGCAACATTCTTGTCAAAGACATTCTTTTATATATATCACCTTGTGATTAGATTTTAACTTTTAACGTGGGACAATCTTTATGATAATTATGTGCAATTATGGAATTCTCCAAATTCAAATCTTGAATTAGATCCTGAACACGTGTTGGATGAACTTACATACCAAGAAGCAATGTGGTGAAGAAGTCATTTTCCAACACCATCAAAAGAATCTGAGGATGGTAGAAATGTTCATGATCATAATGGGTACTACTCATATTAGTTGTAAATAATTGACATTAGACAGTGGTATAATTTTGTACATGTAATGAAGAAGAATCTTTTTGATCGTGATAGCTTTTTGTATAATTCTGTACGTGTCATGAAGAAGAAGCTTTATTTAGTTTCATAATTGTTTTTTATCTTCTCATGGGCCTCCCTAAATTTAGTGGCCAAAAATTGTGGTCTGGTACATGGGAATTATGGTAGTAGTGGTCTATGAGGAAATCATTTAAATAAAATTGGCAGCCTATTTTTCTACACTAAAGCTCTAATAACTCAATATGGTTTATGCCCTAACCTTATTGTGGGTGAAAAGGTAACCTATCATTACAATTGAATGGGATAAATTTTATCCCATATGGGCTCATATAATTTATAATGCACACATGTCCTACAAATTTCTCTTGTGTCGCCTACTAGCATTTCCTTTCATGTGTTGTCCATAAATTAAAAATATGTCCATGCCTCTAATTGAATGCATCAAATGATTAGTTGATGGACAAAGAGAATATCATGTGGGCTTCTTAGCAATTTCTCTTTTTTTTATCCTCTCTTGATTCTATGGGCTTTATAGTAAATGCCCTATTCTTTAACCTTTGTCTTCATTTTATGGGATTCTTAGCATTTTTTATTTTTTTGAACCCTTTCATGAAGCTATGGGCTTTGTAACAAAATCACATTCCTGAGCCCGACCCACATGCATGCAATTAGTGTGTGCCACTTAAGATCATCTATAAACACAACTACCTCGTGCATGCACTATTTTGTCCATTTCTACGTTTTGATGCATTTATTTTCATGTGTTTTTTTAAGGGTTTTATATTGATTTCATTAAAAAAAAGGTCCTTTGCAATACATGCAAATTTGCATTCATCAAAATATATAAAGTCCATTTCTAATTCATTCAATGAAATGTTCTCTTTGTAGGTTGTGATAGATGGAAAAAAGGTGGGAAGAAATAATGCACCTTGAACTATATAAGCCATGTAAGGGTACATTTTATTACAGTTGTTTCAAGTGGTCCAACTTTCTTGACATCAACGAGGAAGACTTGTGGGTTACCTAGGTTGAGCAGGATAGGGTTGATGACTTCATCAAAGGAGAATCAAGAAGGGCATTGTTCCCTACGAATTTTCATGTTTCACATCACAAAGGATATTCATATTTTATTGGAAAGGATATCAAGATCACCACAGTCTCTAAATATGTCATGTGATTCACCTCACATTATACATTTTAAGTTGGTGTTTGTTTAGATGTTATTATGTTCTATTCATTTACATTTTATTTTCATCTTGCATGACTATTTATTTTTTCACCACAATCATGCAGGTACTAGTATTCATATAGCCCCGATGACTTTCAAGAAATTGATGCCATGCCCAAAGACAAGTCTTTAATGCCCAAGTCAGGAAAGGGTACCGGTTGGGTCAAAGGCATATAAGGTGCAGTTGTCATTATTATTTCAGCACATGATGCATGGTCTATAGACCTGATCAAGTGATGCTCACATACAATCAAGTAGAACATATGGACAATGAGCACAACTAGTACCACTACCAACAATATGAATATTTCAAGGGCAAGAAATGGTTTTTTGCTCCTCACATCAACCCCCAACTTAATGAATGGGTTCATAAGCTACTATTGTTGGGAATGTCTTTTGATGTTATCCACTTCAAATAGTGGGAGATGGTGCATGAGAAACTTGTATTATTTAGTGGTGAAATAGAGCGAGATGATTTCTTGAGAAAGGACAACATATAAAAAAGAGAGTGATTGATTAAGGAGGCAAAATATATTTATAAAATTGATGATGCAACAAGTTTTCAGGAGTGGGTGTTGACCAATCCTAACAAGTGGTTTTTCTATCAGGGATATAACGGGGGAGAGCTTGATAGGGATGGGGAAATCCCCTTCATCTTGGACATCCAACTCCCAAAATGGCTTGAAAGGTTATTGAGATTTAGGAATTATAGATTATTGGTGATAGATGCAACATTTGGGATGAATGTAATGAAGGTATTGTGCCAGTGTTTGTAAGATTAGTTGATAACATTAGTTGTTTTGATGTTTGTAATAATAGTAGTTATTCCAATCTTTTTATTTTTTTCTTTTATAGTTATAATTATACACATTATTGGTGTTTGATTCTAAACATGAAGGTGTGCCCGTTGTGTGGGTCATTATGTCTCAGTCGTGTATTGTTGACATAATATAATAGATGCAAATTCTTCTTCAAAGAGTGCATTTGAAATACATTGAATGGAAAATTAGTGTCTTTAAAGTTAATGATGTCAGTGCAGAGATAAAATCTATTAGGTGTGTTATCATTATTCTTACATACATCATGGACTTCATATTTGTATGTTCATTGACACCATCCCCACATTATTCCATTTACTTATGCAAAACTATTGTGTTATTCAAGGATACATTTGACTGTGAGGTCTACATATGCATTTGGCATGTTTGTTATGCATGGTTAAAGAATTTGATAGCAAAGGTGAAAGATGATGATGTCAGACATGCGATGTTTTAGGATGTGGGGTTCATAATGCATATTTGTGCTAATGAAGACATGGCTAGCATGGATTCTAGAAAGTTTGTATAAATATATCACTCCTCTTAGCCTAAATTTTTCAAATATTGGGAGCAACACTAGGTATTCAGGATTGGAATGTGGTCATGATGTCGTCAAACACTTCTGCATGCTAGGCAAGACACCAATGCATCTATACAATCTTACCATTCCCATTTGAAATGTCATTTCCTAAGCACAATAAGGAATTTTGCACATCATAGGGTGGATTTTTTGGATCACCAACTAACAAAATCAATTTACATACATTATTGGTGGCTACAGCTATGTAAGGACACCAGCTTCCATAGGAACTTCAAAGTAGAAAGACATGAAAATATTTCATGGAAATGGGATTTGAACATCCCATGTTGTCATGTTACCTTTGATAATAGTGACCCTTATATGACATGGGTGTAAAGTACAAAAGATGAGATGTTTTATTATCATATCTTCAATGTAACACCTTCTATGTCAATGTGTAATTGCTCACTTTCAATCCAAGAATATACTTCTAAGCATGTGCTCAAGGTGGACCTGATGAGAAAGATGACAACTCACGTAGTTGTAGAGGATGCAGACATAATACATGAATTTTATGAGAGTATCAACAACATTAATGTTGAGTACCATGTAATTTTTCTTTCCCTGGCATACTATATGCATTACCAACTTTGAGGTCATTGTAGTTTGTGTAATATGTTTTCATTGCCCAGGTCAAGGACAATGGAGTTCAAATTGAAAATGAAGGACAAGGAATGAATGTCAAAGATTTCAACATTTAAATTCATGGTGTATCAAATATGGATATGCAAGGATCAGGTTGTGAATTATAAGTTGTTGCAAAAAATTTGATGGATGGCATTGAAGACCAACTAAGGGGGCCGATATTGTAAGTCTATTAACTAGCTGCAGTCATATGTTTGTCATACTTTTTGGTATTTCTAATTAGATGTTTTTCACTTTATGAATAGATCTCGTATACTTCCAAAGTTCATGATGTTGAGGCCCTGATGTGTGGAGCATGAGAGATATTTAACAAATGTTGTGTAGTGGATAAAAGCATAGAAACTATGGAATTCTTCAAAAATTGTATGGCAAAGGTTTACAATAAGGTTTGGATTAGGGCAATATCAAATGCATAACACCCAATGTGATTTATTATTTTTGGTAAATTATATTTTTAATTCCTAAATAATAAATAGGTCTGGGTAGATAAAATTAGTAAATAATATGTAATAATTAAGCCATTGATTTTGTGTAAACAAATAGTATTTTTGCCTTTTCTAAAAATATTAATGAGTGAGAGAAAATATGACAGCTTATTTCAAGTTTTTAAGGCTAAGACAGAGTCTAATACTATAGGAACAAGATTGGGAAACTAGCACAAACTAAGATCTATAGTTTGTTTCTTGATTGGATAGGACCACCAAAAATAGGACACCTTATTATCTGGTGTTGTAGTCCTTGTCTTGCCACTGTCATCCAAACTACTCATAGAGATATAGTTTTTTTGGTTTTTCTTCACAACATCTTTGTGAGCTTGTGTACTAAATTATGGATCCTCACTATCAAAAAAACTCATTATAGATCTGATTCTTCATGTCATTGTGTCTTCAATACAATTAAATGAAACTTTGGAAAATAAGGAAAAGAGGTTAGTGTTTACAATATATATTGGACGCACTTCACACCTCATGTATGGGCATGTTACCTACATACCAATACTCCGAGGAGGGATCAAGCTATATGTAATTTTCCCATTGAAGTGCTTAGTGCAATAGTGTGATGAAAATGCATGTAAATGTGAAATTGGGTGTACTTGGAATGACTAGGGACTGGTATGAGGGTTTGAATAAGCTTGAAATATTGTTGGATGGTTGTATGCATAGAATAGGGATAAGTGCTTGAGTGATCTTGCTAATATTCTTGCTTCACTCTTGTAAATGAGTGCCAACCCTTCTAAATAGACTTTGAATGGAATTTTATAGTGGATTTAATAATCATTGGTTATATGAATTAACATTAGGCTGATATGAATTAGGATAAGGATTGAGAAGAATATGACCATTAGAAGCCAAAATGCACTTGGATAACATCACTAAAAATAAGACACCCTAGGTTTTAGCACTATATTCCAAGTTTGGGCATTGTTGTCCATGGCTGACGAGACCTAGGGGATGGATTAAGCATGGAAAGAGAAATATAGGTCTACAAGGGTTTAGTTTGGGAGGCTACGGATGATTGGGAATCAGTGAAAGAAGAACCTAAAAGGGTTGTGCAAGCAAGTAGGAGGACCTATGGATTGGGTGTCATTATCCATACTCAAGTAACCAAATTTTGCATTTTATATGATGACATTTACCCCCCCCCCCCCTTATTCTAGTGATATAGTAAAGTGAAACACTAAGATAAAGGAAAAATAGAAAGTGTACCTAAACTTACTTGTGAAGGTGAAGCTCACAAATTTTTGTGATGTTGGATGTGTGTAGAGAGAGCACAATGTGAAGTGTGAATCTACAATAAAAAATATAAAGTAGATCAGTCCTTACTAGATACATTATATCTAAAATAAGAATGTACAAAAGCTAGGTAAGAGAGAGAAGAAGAGAAAGGAATGAATACACATCACTGGGTACATGAACCAATACAAAACTTATTATGATGGGTGTGTGTTGTACTAAAATTTATATCATGAATAGAGTTGAGTTCTCAATTTCCTAGAAGTGGCTCAAGAATGCAAAGGCAAGCCTTCTCACTCCATCATCACCTACTAAGTCAAGCTAAAAAAGCATGCATGTGTCAATCAATGTTTAGACTGTGTCCAATCCCTCTAAATAGGTGACTCAAGAATGCAAAGGCAGGCCCTTTGGCTCCATCATTACCTACTAAATGATGCTAATGAATCATTTATGTGACAATCAATGTTTGGACTATATGTCTAATTCCTCTGAATAGGTGGCTTAAAATGTAAAGACAGGCCCTTTGGCTCCATAGTCACCTACTAAGTGAAGTTAATAAATCATGCATGTGTCAATCAATGTTTTTATTATGTGTCTAATCCCTTTGAATAGGTGGCTCAAGAATACAAAGGATAGATAGTCCTTTCGCTCCATCATTTCCCCATGAAGTGAAGCTATGAAGTGATACTAGTATGAAATAGATGTCTTATGAAATGGGTCTTGAAGCCCATGAATGTACTATAATCTTAAAATGTTGGTGTGGATAGTTGAATGTATGTTAATCACTAGGCCACTCTTGGCCATTTTGAAAAATGGAGACTAGGCTTGTATGAGAGCCACTCTGAAATTGGTGCAATAGGCTTATATGAAAACCAACTCAGGTACTCAAGAAGTTAAGCTTATATGAAATACAAACTTGAAAAAGGATGCCAACCACCTACAGATGGAGTAAGGCACACAACTTCTGAGAATGCTTAGGAAATATGAACTGAACTCAGAAGGAGAGGAGGACTAATGTGTTGTGCACATTGCCCCCAATAACTACTGTCTGGAACATGGATTATGATCTAGAAGTTATATCAACTACCTAATCTAAAACTAAAAGTGAGAGTCATGATGTCACATATGATGCCCCCTATATTTGTATTCTTTGAGCAAAAATTGTACTAAAACATATTGAATCTGCACTGTGTTGTACTGACAAACCTATGACTAAACTCACCTTTTTGTCTATTTCTAGAAAAATAGATTTTTTTGTTGTCTGGATAAGAGCACCAAAAATAGGACACCCTATTGTCCAGTATTGTAGTCCAACTTTGGCACTATTATCCAAGGCCAAATTTGATGATTGTTTGGATTCTTTGATGTCTACTTGGTTTGATGTCTAGATTCTATTCTGAGTGTTCTAAAAATTATTGTTTCAACCACTTAGGAGATCTAATCTTTATGATGAAACCCCCTATTTGTTGCCCCCTCTTCTAATGGTAGGAATAAGTACCCTACAATGATGACCCTTAGAAGAAGAAGCCTTTCAAGTATGTTAAGCTATAAATATACATGATATAGCAATGATAATTAACCAGATATCTTGAGATATAGTAATATTTATGTTGAGAGATTGTTAGATCAACAGGGGTATGCCTAGATAGATATAACAATGTAATAACATGTGAAATGTACTAAACTAGAATTGAAAGTGTTAGTTATTAGTTGTTTGCAAGGAAGGAGCATGATGTCCATCATGGCATCTAAGAAAGCAAGGAAAATGCATGTTATGGATCATGGAATTGCAATAATCAAAAAATAAATCAAGCAAACAAGAACATGGAGCAAGAAACATACAAGAGTGGCCAAGGAGCCAAGAAAACAAGGGACATGGGTACATGTCACTCAAACTAGAAAACAAGCATATAAGCATACAAGGCTTGTTCAAATACCATATACACATATAATATAAATAAGTAATATTGGCATGAGGACCACAAGCACATAGAACAGTACAAGTAAGGGACATTGGAAAATGTCCAAAGGCACACATGCATGAATATAAGTAAAGGACATTGGCAAATGTCCTAAGGCATACACAAGAGACAAGCAAGAACTAGAAATGCAATCTAACAAGCTATGATAAGCAAGAAGAGAAAGCATGTAATAATTGGAAAGATAGAATGACATCTAACTAATCAAAGCAAGAGTGAAAGTATGAAATACATGTTAGTACAAGACTACAGATATGCTAAAGAGATATACAAGTGATAAATACTAGTGAAATGTTGATATAGTAATCTGTGTAATTTAATAAGTAATTTATAATGGCGTGATAACATGGAGTGTATAGTGTAGGAATGATATAACCTAGATGGTGTAATCATGTAGAGGATGCCCCTAGTGGGTATGTATATCGATGTGTGTCTCAAATGTAGAAGTAAGATGCCCCCTCGATGGGTAGAGTGAAGCAATAAAGGATCTAGATGTCACTGTACACACTCAAAGAAGATCAAGTGAAACATGGTAATGTAGATAAATTGATAAACAATTGCATGAAATATCAAATGTAAGTCCTAGCATAGTAATAACAATGTAAAGCATGGATGATGCATACAATCGAAATGTTTTTATGTTTTTGGATATATTTGAATATTTTTGGATTTTGAAATGTTATATTATTTTTGTATTTTTGAAATAAGCTATGTACAGGAAAGACTGAGAAGAAATGATACTAATGGATGAGTCTCAGATGAGACTCCTTATCATAGTGTCTTGTATCAAACAAAGGTATCATGCATGATCGTGAAGCATGATGGAAAGGTTGAGACTATGATTCTAAAAGCTTTATGCATTGTAGATGTTTTGAAATCTCTAAAGTAGAAATTAATTATGGGGTCGCTCTGTAACTCTAAAAATTAGATGCAACTATAGGGATTTTAGGGACCCTAATGAAGTAGGAGAAGATCTCTGAGCATGTGCTCTATGTGTAGATGCATGAGATCTCAATGACACTACTCTGGGTGTGAATATTGTACTTGGAAGCTATTTAGAGTCTTGAAGCAGTGGAGGTGTATGAATCCTCTATACTAGAAATGGATGCCTTAACTGTTACTAAATCTATATCGAGGGAAGAACTATAATTGGTGGGAAAATTAAATCTGGTGTAGAAGCTAGAACTGGTGACTGTAAAAGATATGGATCTAAAGTGGGGAGGGGTAACTCATATGGAACTCCACCAACTATAATAACCTAATTAGCATGAATTAATTTCATGCATCTATGAATTGTATATGGTACTACTTGAATTTTTTGAATCTATGGGCAACCGAGTAACATATCAAAAACTCCTACATTAAGAACTATAGTGAAATGTGTGGTCACATGTGTTGGACCAGTCTATAAAGGAAGTATAAACTCACCCAATGAACTCTGTATGTGACCACTAAATCTACTGATAACTATATTTTTTAGAGTGATATCCTATTCTGAATAGCCCAAATACTGTAATAATATAATGGTACACATGTTGACACCGGAACAGTTATCAATGAAAACACTATGAATGGGTTGATTATGAATATGTGCTCTGATAAAGAGTGCATTATAATCTAAATTATTCTCAACAATATCCTGATCTAAGAAGGATATCGAAGGTCTAGTTGGAACCTTGGACTCACACACACACCTATCATACTACTCAAAGGATGTGATTCAACTGAAGGTGCCTGGTATGTAACTGGTGGAGGATGTGCATGGTATGTGTGGTAAACACCTGATGTGTCTCCTTTATCTTTCTCATAATGTTATGGGAATGGATCTAAGAAGATTTTTCAAATATTTTTCCTATGGAGGCTCAACATAAGTGCCAACATCAAGTAGGTTATCATCTATCAAGTCCTGTATCTTATATCTCAAACTGATGCATCTATTTGTAGTGTGGCCCGGTGCCCTATGAAAATCACAAAATGCCTACTGATCATATCTCTGTGGAAGAGGATTTACTAGGTCAACTTCCCAAATAGGAGGGAGACTAATGATGTTACATTCCAATAACTACTGTAAAACTCTGGCTAGAGAAACTAGTAGATTGGTAAATGCATGCCAAGGATGTGTTGATATAACCACACATTGAGGGGGATCTAAATCTGCATTAATTATTGGTTGATTCTAATTTTTTTTATCATTGACTTTGACTTTATATGGGATTTTGATATTACTCTTATTTTTTGTGTCTAGAATGCTTGTATACTTGAGTTTGCCCATTGAAATGAGTTTCACTACTCTTTCTTTTAATGTATGACATAATTTAGTGAAGGAAAATAATCTTTTAAACATGATAGAGTCATGCAATGCTGGTAGAAGGCTCTATTTGAAGAGATCCTATAGCTCTTGATCTACCATGGGTCTAATCATCTTAGCCAAGATGATCTTATATCGAAGCACATAGTCTGTGAGATGCTCATTTGATTTATGTTTTTATTGTACAATTTATGCATATAAAACCTTAGCACCAATGTTGATACTAAAATGTGCTAGGAACATGTCAGCTAAAGGATTGAATGTATTGACCAACTGATTTAATAGACTATACAACCATTGTAAAGCATAATCCTTTAAACTTCATGAAAATAGCTTGGTAAGTAGCCAATTATTTGGTACATAATCCAAGCATGCTACATGAAAAACTCTCAAATGTGTCTCTAGATCACCTTTGCCATCATAAAGAGTAAGCTTAGGTTGAACAAAACCATGTGGCAAGGGTGTAGAAGCAATGTGACATGTCAATGGTGTATGTAGAAGAGCAAAAGAATCCAAATTTTGCATAGGTCTAGTGGTACCTTGCTCAAGATGTAGCACCTTAGATTGAAGAGATATTATCTCTTACACAAGGGCTACCACATCAGGAGAGAGAGATGTACTATCTATAATTGGTGGCATAGAGGCAAGTTGGGCTGCTATAGGGAGTTGTTGAGACATAGTTGCCCCCATAGTGTCATTTTCAATTGGTTTCTCTATGGTTTGAGAAGTTTGACCATTGTTAACTTTTTTTTCCTCTTTTAGAATTCTATACATGTCATCTTGCATATTTTTATGTTTTGTTAAGAGTTCTTGAAGTTCTCTTTTATTAGTATCATTAAAACCGGTATATTGGGCCATTATTAAAGTAGGAAAACAACTTGAAATGTGTTTAAATGTTTTGCAATAAGTGTTAATAGGTAATGTGCTAGAAAGGGAAAGTACTGAATATAAGAAACACAAGGTCCTACAAATAATGAATTGGAATTTGTGAAAAAAGGATACTAGACTGGAAAACATGTAAGGTGATACCTCAAGAAGTAAAGTAGGAGCTTGTACATCCAACTAGGGATTTTTCAAAAATATTTTTGTAAAATACCATAAATTTTTTAAATTGAAATTGAATTTCTGAGCTAAGAATGCAAGATAAAATTCAAAATTTTATGGGGAAATGTTTGATTTAATGGTCCTAGTAGATGCAACTAGTATTTTGAGAAAAATAAATTTTTGAAAATTACTATGATTTTTTGAAATTTGAAGTGATTTTTTTATTTTAATATTCAACTAAACTTACAGAGAATGATTGGAAAATTGCTAGGAGATAGTTGATGCAACTAGGGTTTGAAATAAATTTATTTTAAAATTTATTACAAAATTTGAAAGGAATTTTTAATTTTAATATTCAATAAAAATTTTAAAAATTAATGTGAAAAATTAGCTAGGAATTTTCCCTAGGTTTCTAGGTTTTTTATGAAAAATTTAAAGTAAGTCAGGTTCACCAAATGATTTATTATTTTTGGGATATTAGATGTTTAATTCCTAAATAATAAATAGGTTTTAGTAGATAAAATCAGTAAATAATATGTAATAATTAAGCCACTAATTTTGTGTAAACAAATAGTATTTTTGCCCTTTCTAAAAATAGTAATAAGTGAGAGAAAATATGACTTATCTTATTCCAAGCTATTATGGCTAAGATAGAGTCTGATACTGGAGGAACAAGATTGGGACACTATCAAAAATTGAGATCTGGAGTTCATTTCTTGATTGGATAGGACCACCAAAAATAGGACAACCTGTTGTCTGATGTTGTAGTCTTGGTCTTGCCACTATTATCCAAACTACTCATAAAGATATGATTTTTATGGGTTTTGTTTATCGTGTCTATGTGATCCTATGTACCAAATTTTGGATCCTCACTATCAACAGAACTCCCTATAGAGTTGATTATTCATGTGCTTGTGTCTTTTATGTAATTAAATGGAACTTTGGAAAATAGAGAAAAGGGGTTAGTGTGCAAAGGATACACTTGATGCACTTCATACCCTATGTGTGGGCATGTTGTCTACATACCAATGCTCTGAGGAGGGATCAAGTTATATGTAGTTTTCCCATTGAAGTGCTTGGTACAATAGTGTGATGAAAATGCAAGTAAATGCAAAACTAGGTGTACTTGGAATGACTAGGGACTGGTATGAGGGTTTGAATAAGTTTTAAATATTGTTGTATGGTTGTATGCAGAGAATAGGGATAAGTGCTTGAGTGATCTTTCTAGTATTCTTGCTTCTCTCTTGTAAATGAGTTTCAACCCTTCTAAATGGAATTTGAATGGCCTTTTGTAGGGGATTTAATGATCATGGGTAAAATAAATTCACATTAGGCCAACATAAATTAGGATAAGGATTCAAAATAATATGACCATTAGAAGCCAAAATGTACTTATACAATAACACCAAAAATAGGACACCCTAGGTTTCAGCACTATAGTCCAAGTTTGGTCACTATTGTCCATGGTTGATGAGACCTATAGGGATGATTAAGCATGAAAAGAGCAATCTAGGTCTGCAAGGGTTTAGTCTGGGAGGCTATGGATGACTGGGAATCAATGAAATAAGAGCCTAAAAGGGTTATGCAAGCAAGTAGGAGGACCTACGGATTGGGTGTCATTAGCCATACTCAAGTAACCAAATTTTGCATTTTATATGACTACACAATGCCTCATCCATTCTAAAAAATGTAGGATGGGCATGAAAATTCCACCTGTAGATAAAGAGACTTCATAAAAAATATGCATAGAAGTAATATCATAGCATGTCACAGGAGATGACACATTTTCCAACCCCACCTCGTAACAATCCAAAATGACAAGTCTGGGATGATGAGCTTAATAAGGCAACAAAGTGAGATAGGGTTGGACATAATAAAGATCGTGCATCTTGATTTTATCCCTTTGTAGGTTTTAGTGACAACATAATAATAATAGACACATGTAACAGCAATAAATGCATGTAATGACAAATAAATACCTTTTTTTAAATGTGAATAGTTCTTTTAGACTGCCCACATGTTGTAACATATTGCATAAATGTACTATCTCTTAAAGGATTTTTTAATGATATTTCAACCCTACCTCGAGGAATACAGTAAAGCTAGCCATTATTTTAAACATAAATCAAATTTATAAATATTATATAAACAAATGATGTTACTAAAATTATATAAATGAAGAATGCAATAGTTTTGAGGTTCATTTCATTCTTTGGTAGCTTTAGTACCTTTTTCATGTTTAAAAGAGTCCCTTTAGTCTTCTTTTTACAACTATGTTTTACATCAACTACCTTTTGACAACTACTTTTGTGATGGTGGTCATCTTCAATTATATTACTTTTACTATGGTGGTCATCCTTTATCCCTTAGTTGGAATATTCTTTTTACCCAAGCTCTCTGTGATTCCCTCATCTCACCATGTAACTGCAATGAGAGTACCCCTTAGGGGACTAGGATGAACTAAGATGATCATATGAAATAAAATATTACCCATTAAAGGATCACAAAAGAATTTAAGCAATGCCCAAAAACAATAATATAATGTGCATCATCACCAACCACTCTTGTGGTAACATAACCGTTACCGTTATGAAAGTGTCCATACAAATGGAACAAAATATGTGTCTCATACCAGTATCTAAAACCATAAATCAGCTACAATAATCAAACAAAAATGTATTTCAGGATCACTAATTTAACCTCATGCCCATATAGTAGAGTCAATGATTGAGTTGAGGAAAGTCCTCTAGGGCATGTAAACTATGTTAATATATGTTTTCTTGGTCTCTTCATCACATTTTTCCATGTTGGATATAACCCAAATGCACCTTAGATATGTAATAATATTTTGATATGGCCTAGGTAAGGTGGAAAAAATTATTGGATATGGATATTACAAAATTTGAATTATATCCTACAAAGATTTAGGAAAAAAGAGAAAAATATGAAAAAATAAAAATAAACCACTCATTCATTATGAAGAGGTGAATCACCTTTTCTCTTAACACACACTACTCTTCATTGAAAACTTTTTTTGGCAGACTTTTGGCATTGTTTTGGTCATTTTGAAGGGATTTAAAAGGTTTTTTTATCCAATCCTTCACCATAAAAAATCACTTTTATTATGGATTGTTCCACCAGGATGGCTACTCATGATGACAAAATACACGACAATAATTTCATGTTCACTTGTACTTGCATGTAAAGCACATAATTTTGTGTTATGTTTGTATATAAAAATCAATATCTTAAGTTATACAACACTTCAAAGGATCAAATCCACATCCCTCTTAATACACACTACTCTTCATTGAAAACTTTTTTTGATAGACTTTTGACATTGTGTTGGTCAATTTGAAAGGATTTGGAAGTTTTTGGCAGCCAATCCTTCACCATAAAAAATTACTTTTATTATGGATTGTTCTACCAGGATAGCTACTCAGGTACTCAGGATGACAAAATACAAGACAACAATTTTGTGCTCACTTGTACTTGCATGTAAAGCACACAATTTTGTGATATGCTTGTATACAAAAATCAATATCTTAAGTTATACAACACCTCAAAGGATAAAATCCACTTCTTTGGGTCTATTTTCATCCCATTCACCTTGCCCAAAAAGGATATATTCTTTGTTTTATCCATTTCTTGCATGAAACTATAGAAACTCAGGTGACTTGTCTATATAAAATAGGGTACACATTGTTATGAGAGGGCTTCCACATTCAAATCTCATTAAAATTTCTTGTAAACCCTACTTAGGTTATAACATAAGGTTCACCCACCTTTATATATCATGGAACTCACACTACATGTGACTCATTCTCCTCCAATAATCCCTTACACCTTTTTTGGTCTATTGACTATGCATAACATTATGATGTATAGGTTTGTAACTACCATAAAGATCATTTTATTCTTTTCAAACCTATTATAATTCATATAATGGGTTCATAATCTCATTTGTGATTGGAATCATCTCCTCAAACCATCCATTCAATGTTCACTTGGCCAAGATAAGAATCGAAGCTTTATCTTCCTCATAATGGGAATGTGTCCTCAAGATAGAGTACACCCTATTATAGGTGTTGTAACCTAATTATATTCAAATAATATCCTCTACTATTATAAGGCTTTACCAAACATTCCTCTATATTCTAGCACAACAAAGATTCATTATGATGGTGTTCATTCTTTCCTCCAATGCTATTCTCCACATTGAAATGTTTCTCCCTTATCTATGACTGTGCTCAAGGTCCTTTCATTGTAAATAGGATATGTATTTTAATAACCTTTACACTTTGTCATGCCACCACTTCAGTAGGGATTCCATTAACCCAAGTATCTTTTCATTAACATGTAAACATGTTCACCCAAGCTTCCTTTCTCATAGGATTCTTGCATTTGGAATCATCTTTCTCAATTACCCAGGGATCACAATGATCTTCACAATGAATATTAATTATTTGTTTCACTTAAAATAACTTGTCCAAAGCTTGATTTTTTGTTTAATCACAATCCTACCACCCCTGCAAATGTACATAGAATCCAAGCACACATATATTACCTTGAAGACTCACTAAACAATATACATATATATAAAGAACAATTCTATTGTCTTGAAGAATGAACATCACCATTAACACTTATTTTCTTTTATTGGGTTAAAAATCATACAAAAATAGTCCGTCAAAAGTAGACTGTGTAAAGAGGTTAAGGTTGGGTATGATTGTGTCAAATGTTTCCAAGAATCTAATATACATTCATGAGGTTATGAGCACTTTCCCAAAGTTACTATCAGTATCTTAATCTCTTCTAAATGTTGATAAGACACAAAAAATTCAATGTTTGTATCCCTTCTCACACTCATGTATTCATTTTGTCTTCAAATAGGCAACAAGGTGATAGTATGTGTAAACAGGGTTCCTTTGTTCAATATGGTTATATATTATCTCTTTGCCATTACTCTCATATGAATCTCCCAATAGGCTATATCTCCTATACAATCCATTTCATGGCTACAAAAAATAAATTACAATCAACTGTGCATTTTTTCTTTAATTGTGTGTATGTTTAGATTGATAGTTCATACTTAAAAGCATTTGAAGGTCTCTAAAGAGTTCTCTCATTCAATATTAATCTTTCCCCAACAACATTACAACTCCTCAACACTTATTCATACCTTTATTTATGCTTTAAAAATTTTTTGGTTGGGTTGTATAACCCAAAATAGGGCATACACAATTGTATATGCTTCTCACTTATTTATCTGCAAAAAGATCCTTCGCATGGACTCTTATAAACTCTTTCTCATTATCTCAACACATTATAGACTCTTTGAAATCACCCTCTCTCTCTTTCACATAAATTATCCTTTCAATCCCTTCCAAACAAGGTTCATATAGTATGCTCAAAGTTTCTTTTATTATGAACAAGGTGATGACTGTGTAACATAATTTGATCTTTCTACCAGGGAACTGAGCAACACACGCTTGGTATATGCACACTATTGAATATCACCATCTTTCATCTCCATTACAATCATACTTACCTTATGATGTAGAGGCATTAGGGAGACTTCCTCATTAGCATCATAATCTAGTTCTCTATCCTTGATTGATCACAATCATTGACTCTTACTTGTCCTTGATTACCCTTACATCACACTAGTTCTTCCCCTTTTTACACTATTCTTGTTGGTCTTGTTCCTTAATTACTGATCCTTAGGCTAATTTAACCCTATCTACATTATTATTCCTATCACATGACCCCAAACCTACATTCCATAGTTCATAACATTCATTTTCTTAACACACTTAGTCTTATACCTTTAATTTGTATTTCACTAGGTCACCAACTTGTAGCTTATAAGGGTCAAATCCTTGTTAAGGATTAAAAGAATTAATCTTTGGTTTTAGATAGTCTTGAATGATCTTAACACACTTGCCTCAGTCTATTTCAAGGGCTTAATCACTATGTTCAACTCCCTTTTCTATCTCAAGTCACATTTTTCCTTCATTGCTTGTAGCCTATTCATGAGCAAATGATCCTTGGTTTCATCAATCCAAGCACATTTCCCAAGATTTCATTACATTTTTTAGATTTATTTACACCCCCTAATATGTGGTTAAATATTCATCTTCAAACTCCAAGATATCACATCAAGCATATCATATAGGCCAAGATTAGAAAAATTTAGCCATTTTGAACGGTTGCATCTCTCAAAAACACTAAAACCCTAATTCTAGAGTTTCCTAGGCTTACATAGACCTGTGAGCTTGTAAAATTCATTTTATTGAGCAATAGGTCATTTCAAAGGCTTAAATAAAAAATTTCAACTATGTTTTCACCTTGTTCATCTTTTCCATTGGGTGTGAGACTTTACTTTTGTCCTTACCATGTTAAATATCAACTTTCTCAGTTAAGTGAGCATATTTGTGGATTGTACACAGTAGGGTTAGTGCACTAATACATTACAATGACCCTTAATTGAGTATTTACATTATTCACACCTTCTTATGCCTGTGTCAATAAAATAACATTATTATAAACCATGATTTCACTTCTATATGAGATAACTTGACCTCCATACGTTGATTATGTTCCACTTTATAACTTGTAGGTCTTCTAACAACGGTAGGGTTATGTTTTCATGTTTAAAGTGTTTCACAATGATTCTATAGGATTTTAAACCTATTTTTATGAGAGGGAACTTAACCATACCACTCCTTCATTTATTAAATTAGCATGACAAAGAATTAAGTCTTATACCTCTATACAAGATGATTATCAACCCAAACAGGGCTCTCACTGACCCTTTTCTCTATCATATCTTGTAATTATAAGTCATTACTTATTTTTAATCACTCAATTTCATTAAAAAAAACACTTCACTCACTAACTATGGTTTCAACAGGTTCATATATATCCCCAAGAAACAAGAAACCTTTTCTCTCTTGATAGACACAAAAGAGGGCATAAGGCATAATACCACATTTTAGCTTCCAAAATAGTTATTTGAATCCTTCAACCTATTCTAAGTCATATGAAGGACCTATTTTGATTTCAAAATAGTTTTATTATGTTACTAAATACATTTAGATAGTGTTTTGATTTCACAAGTTTCTTTATTCAATATTTTATCTTCTCTTTATTCAATAGTTAAGCAGAATGATTAACTACAGTTTGTGATTTATTTTTAAAAATTATTGCTAATTAATTTTTGTAATTATGTGGCTAGTGGAATTAATTATACATGGGGAGTTTTTTATAAATATGAGAGGAATTCCATAAATGTATATGGAAGAAATCAAACATGCTGGAGCAGCTCAATACAAAATGACAAACATTACATGAAATCTCATGTATGGTGTCCAAGACAATCAATTAGAGGAGGCTTGGAACCAAAAAAAAATTTAGATAGCCTAATATATTGAATTGGGTTAATGTTCCTCTCCCGCTAAAATATGTCATATCCTACCTACTATAATTCGATGGCGAGCTATGAGTACACGACACTCATAGACAGGCCCAACAATGATTTCTACATACATTGGTCATATGAATGGCCAGATGATGATGTTGTTTTTCTTGATGTGTGGGGTATTCCTAGATTTATTCTAATGTATCTTAGGGCCTTCTTGGAGAATTTATTACCAATGAATGTGTCTAATGATTCAAATGTCTATGTGCATCTGGATCAAGTACAAAATATTTTCATTGGTGCCAAACTACCTTTTAGAGTACATTTTGAAATATATAGTGTTTGGAATAACCTATTATAGGCATCCAGTCTTTATCTGATGCAGTCATATGTTGTATTGTGGAAGAGATACACAATCTTCCACACCACAGACTTTTCTCTCATACAATTGGGCTGGAGTATTTCAAGAATAGAACTGTTATTTTTTTACATGCATGTTCTAGAGGATGAAAACAATGATGACTATGATCTAATGGATGAAAGTGATAGTTCTGAAAGTCAATAGAATAGTTTTATAAAAATATGTTTAAATATTGATAAAAAAATTTAATTTAATGGTAAATAAAGTACATATTTGTGTATTATATATTTATTGTTGATCTTGATGTTGATGTTTTTTGTTGTTCTTAACATTAGTTTTTATTATTGATGTTGACTTTATTTCTTGATGTTGATGTTTTAATATTGATTCAGACAATAAGCTAATTATCTCACACTTTTCCTTGTTCTTGATTGAATTTATTTATAAAAGTTCATTGATTCATTGCTCACTATGTGGTTTATGGTTCTTCAACATATCTTTAGGCTCAAGGTATCCAAACATGCTCTTTGAATGTGTTTTTAGGACCTGATGGCATTCAAATTTCTCTTTGACTAACTTTTCATTAAATCATAAACACTTTCCAAGTTTAATTTCTCCTCTCTTCACAACTCTACCACTCAACTCACAATCCTTGTAGACCTATTTTTAAGCTTTTTAACTTGGTATGAAATCGTACCTTATCTAATTTGAAAATAGACTATTTATGCAGACATCCTTTTCCAATATATAAATATTCTCATAGTTCCATAACCCAACTCAGTCTCTAAAACACTTTGCTAGGCTTATTTTGCTCACTGTTACCTTTCATTAGGTCTCTTAGGTCAATTTTTTCACCTATTTATACACAGGTCTCTCTAACAATAAGGATACATACTCCTTGACACTAAAACCCATAAAATATATTATAAAACTTCATAATCCAACTTACCACCAAGTTTCTCTATTTTTTTATGGCTAGAATGGTCTATATCCTTCAAACCCTTGGTTTAGGGTTTTCCTATCTCTGTCTCAGTCGAGAGGGCTTAAATTACATTTGCCAACATTTTGATGAGCTTCATGGACCTGTAAAAATTTATTAAGATCTATCTTTCCCTCCATCATGTCTTCTAATCATTAAATTTTGTTATCCAATCCACTATACAATATTTCCATATAAAAATCTATTTGATTGTGTTAAGAAATTATGAGTTTACAGGTCTGTATACTTGTAGAGGGTTGAAAAAGACGCATACAATGTAAACACTTTGGAAAAATGAACTTAAATATCATTCAAATAACTTACCAAGATGCCCCAAAACACTTAATCCTTGAGTCAATGATCATTTCCTTAAATGAAATGCACATAGGCCAACTTTGCATTAATTTCTATAAGAAACAAGCACGTCCTGACCCTTTTTCCATGACTAGAGGGTTTCTTAGATAATATTCAAAAATTATAGTTTTAAAAAACTACCAAGAATCTTTGGATAAGGATGACAATATGATTTCAACATCACCGATCTCTTAACAATTAATATACTATCTACATACAAGAGAAACAACACCCAAATAAGGGTCTACAAACAGTCTTCAATACAAACACTTCCTTATTGATTCTTGAAACCTATATTCTCAAATATGTTCATTAAAATACCTTGGAATGTATTTTCAAGCTATATATTCTTTAAGAGCATTTGAAAACTACTACCAGTCTCACTCTTGATTAACAAAACACTTATACTCAGCCATAAAAACAATTACTCAAAACAAAGAATATAAGTCTATAATAATTTTTCTATGGATTTATCTATGTTATTTATCTCTTCCACATTCAAATGGAATAACTATCTACTCTTGCTAATTGAATCCAAACTCCTAGAAGAGGACACATAACTGAATCTTGATTTCCCTTTTCCCACTTAGAGTTTTCTTACCAAAAAGATTGCATTATGACTTGATTTTCACTATATGGCATATCTATCAACATAAAAATATAATCATAAGAATTTATAAACCTCTTACCATTCATAAATATTTATATACACTTATAATATCTTTCCACCTTCAAAAATTACATAAAAGCCCTTAGACAAGATAAAGTAAGCAACTGGTGGAAAATAAACATCAATTTTGTAGATTAAAATGTGAATAAGCATGTGTTTCAATTGATTTCCATCCAAAGTCATAAGCATACATCATGTAATACTAGACACATGAGTCATTACACATAACTAATTATCATTGTTTGTGTATGGAATACCACGTCTATTGGGAGACTTAACATTGGCTTGTGTAAACAAGATATTAAACTCTACCTTTAAAATCTATAGTTGCTACTCATATATGGAAACTATTCCTTCATGTTTCATTTGCATGGATTGCACAGTCTCTACCCTTGCATCATAGAGTGCTTTTGTATAGGCATGGTTAGCTTTTATATTGATAAACTTTATTTCAATGTCCATCTTCTCATCCGTCAATGTGAAAAGTGCACGGTGCAACTTCTTGACCTTTTTGGTCTTCTCAACCAATGCAATTTCCAACTTGATAACCTTTGCCCTTACACTATCAATAAGCTCAATCAAAAACTATTTTTCCCTCTCGAGTGATTATTTTTTTGCAATTGTTAGTGACAGTTTCAAACCAAGATGTTCTTTTGTGCCCATTGCATTTTGGGATCTCATCCTTGCAAGAATTTATTCCATGTCCTCAGGCAATTGGGTAGCCACATTCTCTTCTAGATTTGGGACTTATTCTATAAAAAATATAATACAAGTGAAATTTAATGATAGCATTCAATATTTTCAGCATTGAAAAGCTAAAAAAATTTAGACATAAACGAGGGTCCATGAGAATATTCAAAAGCTAAGAACATCTAATTTTTTATAATTATGAATAGTTCCCTTACACACAAAGAGTTTTATAACTTAAATGAAAACAATTAAATCATTATATTGGAGTATGAAATGTTTACCTATGGCATGGTCATTCTGATGTATTGGAGAGTTTCCCCATTCCTTCTCACACCATGGGCCATAGTCATCGATAGTTTTTGAGTCAATTTCCTGAATAGACAAACACATGATATGATACAAAGGAATGTTAGAGAGACAAGCCATACATATAAATCTTATATTTCACTCTTCCCCACCATGGTTACTTTTATATAGACATAGAGACATGTAAACATGTGAATTTTATCACCAACATGTGAAAGAATGAAATGAGAATAAGGTATACATGTGAAGACAATAGATCACCAGTAAAAAAAACACATACCATACACGTAAAAAATATATGATGAGTACATGGGAAAAACATTGCATCATTTAACCATGCATGATTTTTCATTACATTAGTAAATGTAAATTAACCACCAAACCATTGCTTGAATCGCACATAAACAAAAAACTACATATCCAACATAAACCAAAAATGAAACACTTGTATTCAAATCCCCTGTCCAAATAATATGTTTGACCACACATCAAATATGTCATACATATTATGCCAAAATGTATGTATATAAATAATAGTGTCCAAGGTAATAGCCACAAGGCAATATCAATGTTCATATCATGGCCTTTAGGCCTCTAGAAATATATAAAGAAGTGGAATCAGTCAACCACATGAATGCATGCATATGCATGTCACCATGGACACCTAAATTTTAAAATGTGCAATTTAGAAATATTGATAAAATTCAAGAATAAGACACCAACATGAAGAATAAACTTGTTGGTTTTGGTAAATAATAAGTAACTATCATTCCTCCTAAACATGGTCCATCCATGCCTATGACTATGCCAACTTGTCTCCACCAAAAGCCTATATGCAATAATAATATACATCACGATCAAAATATGTAATGGTAGGGTTGAAAGAAAGGTACGGGGAATAGAGAAGATTTCATTTAATGCGTAGTCATTAATAATTAAAATATCAATTTGTGAGGCAACCTATCATGCACACTTTCATTTATTACACCACCCCCCGATGAACATATCTACCATTCTGCAAATGTGTTTCTCTCAAAGGAATGTGATCCTCATCACTAGAATGGGATTGAGGGTCATCCCTCTGTAATCAAAATGGTGATTATTGTAGAACTATCAATGTTAATATTGAGTAAGCTAAATTGAACTTAACACTAACTTTATGAAAAGCAATGAACATAATGCATTTAACTTGAGGTCCATTGTTGCATGTACCTTGCTTTTGCTCCACCCTTTCTCTTTCTCACTCCATTTTTTAACAATATTATCTTCATTGAATGCAATATTCCCTTCTTCATGCCATGTTTTCACTTGAATCATATGCATCCATCTCATCTTTGATAGAATTTAAGGCTATCTCACTGAGATAACATAACTTGGGCACATCCTCCCTAGCCATCCACAATATTTCCAGCCTATCTCTCTTGTTGATGCTCTAATTTTTCAAGAGTCTATCTATTGGCCTCCTTTATTTTTGCCTTTTGTTGATTTCTCTTACCTTAAGCATACATTTCCCACTTTTGAAACACCCAAGGGACCTCCTTAGAATGGGTTGCCGACCATGAATCTTATGATGGTGAGTGTTAAGACTATCTTGTGACTAAAATAGATGGCCACCATCAGCTCTAAATGTGTTACATGGCCTCAATAAGCAAAGGTTCACATTCTACCTCACAATACCCCAAATCCTTGATTCTATACTCACCTGCATATTATCATTCAATAAGGAAGAGATGTGAGGTTAAGAGCATAAATCAATAAACAAATTATAACATCATCAAACATAATATAATGTTAAAAGCATAAAACAATAAACATAAGATGACATCATCAAAGACAATCAAATTTTCTTACAGCATTCATTTCCTCCTCTATTTCAGATTGCAAAGCATCTGGAAGCCAATCACCATCATCATCATCATCATCATCATCATCATCATCATCAACATCATCATTATCATCGAGGTCATATGACTCCACCTCCTCCTACCACATAGGTGGACATATACATGTGAGTCCAACTCTAAACATATATGAAACAACAAACACAGGGCTATGAGCATGTCAAATGAAAGAGAGACTAGAAACAATATGCACATTTTTAGGGATAGAGTCATTATGTAGGTGACTATCAACCACATCCACATGGCTCCACTCCACCCCTTACAACTAAAATGCAAAACAAAAGCAATATATAAAAATACATGGCATGTGAAGAGAATTCTAATATTGATTGTTCTAAAAGGGAAGAAAGAAACATTATTTAACATCATGAGCAATAAAACATTAAGGGCAGCCAAATATTCCCATACATCTCTTGATAAATATTCATTGAATGCTTTGGGGACACCTTCTTCACCTTCAGTCTGCTCCACCCCCTCCTCCTATAGTATAGGGATACATGGTTGGCAATGGAAAATGAAAGAGAGAGTACAAAATATGCACATTTTTAGGGACAAAGTCATTATACAAGTGAGTATCAGCCACATCAATGTGTCCCCGCTCCACCCCTCCCAACTAAAACATAAAACAAAAATAACATAGGAAAATGCATGGTGTGTCACTCAAAAGTATTCTAATTTTGATTGTTGTAAGAGGGAGAAAGAAACATTATATAACATGAGGAGCAATCAAACATCAAGGGAAGCCAAAGGTTCCCATACATCTATTGGGAAATAGTCTTTAGGTGCTTTGGGGACACCCTCTTCGCCTTCAGTCTACTCCACCCCCTCATAAAATATTAAAAAAGGCAATGTAACAAATCAAAAGAGGGATGCATGGTTCACAAATATTGAGAATTTTACATATGTAGCAAGAACATTAAAGTACACATTGAAAACACACAGACCATCAATAAAATTACCTTTGTTATCCCCTTGTTTTCATCTTTATTTGGTAAATATTCCATCTCACACTAGGATTGCACCCCTAGTTGTTGACGGGCAGGGGATGGATGTCTCATAACAGTGGGAATACCATCCCCAATTATTGATCCTCCATATAGCTTCTTCCTTTGATCTTCGAGGGGGTGAGGGGAACATCTAAACTGAGCACTTGCACACAATGAGGACTTCCAATTGACTTCTTTCTCCTAACACAATGTATGTCATAATATATTAGCATTGACAAAAAAATAATACAACTCAAATTCATGTTAAACTATAGTAGCTTAAAATGCATACCATTTGTTTGGTCTCACAATAAAGTTCTTTAAGGCAATCATCTAATTCCCACTCATCCATCTTAAATCTATAGTAGTTGACATTCATAATATTCATTGCCAATAAACAATAACTTGCATTCAAACAAGTCAAGCATATGCTTTACAACACTAACCCTTACCAATGAAATGCTTATAGAAATCACCATAAAGGTCACCATGAGAGTACAATGGTGTGTTGGTAGCCAGGGTAATCTAACTATTTGGCAACGTAACAAAGCAGTCATGAAATAATTAAGCCAACCACTATTCATGAAATTGACACCCTATATTGAAAGTATATATTATGAGCCTCCAACAAAGAAATGTACATATGAGAAGCCATTACATTTTTTGTAGATAATGTAACATTCCAAAGCGAATATTGTCTTTTCACATTATAGAAACTTAAAATATCAATTCATTTGGAAACAATCTATATAATATGGCAATGCCTCATGTGGTAATTCAAGGAGAAGACAAACAAACCTTTGTATGTAGTAGATGAGATAGAGAAAATGTAATGGATACATTACATTTTGAAAACTTTAAAAGAACCAAAACATGCCTATTGTAAATTTCAAAGGTTAGCAATAATATTTTTGAAGCCTTGAATATCAAGTTCATGGAGATTGTATGTAAAAAAATTAATTTTAGTTGTAGCTTCTATGAAAGACGTTGATGAAAATATTTAATAAGCTCACTAAACATTCTGAATGAAGAATTCAACAATAGTAAGTATACATTGCATAGTACAATGGGAGTATTGTAAACACAAACATGGATTAACACACTCTTACATTGTGGAAGTCTACACAAACACATGAAATATGATAAGAATAACACTTTTAATGTACTTAAAAGTGCACAGACATGATGACCCCATCACAAATAATAGATTATATTTAGGCACTTACAAGCATAAATACACAAGAAATGGTGAACAAACACACAAGAATTAAAAACAAAGCTGAAGAAATTAAAGCCTGGAAAATACTATAGAGGCTCTTATACACCCTACAATGGGAGTACAACAAACATGGATTCACACACTATTACTTTGTGGAAGTCTGCATAAACACATGAAACATGATAAGAGTAACACTTTCAATGTACTTAAAAGCACACATACATGATGACCCCATCACAAAGAATAGAGTACATTTAGGCACATGCAAGCATAAATACACATAAAATGGTGAATAAAAACACCTGAATTGAAAATAGAAGTAAAGATATTAAAGATTGGAAAATATTAGAGAGGCTCTTATGCACCTTATTTTACCCTAGTGAACAACTCTCTTCCTCTAAATTTGTAGTGCATATGACCCAGTTAACTACAGCAGTTTAAATTCATAGTATTTGTTGCCAATAAACAACAACTTTCATTCAAACAAGTCAAGAATATGCTTTACAACACTAACCATTACCAATGAAATGCTTATAGAAATCATCATAAAGGTCACCATGAGAGTACAATGGTGTGTTAGCAGCTAAGGTAATCTGACTAGTTAACAACATAATGTAACAGTCATTGAATAATTAGGCACCAACCATTGTTCATGAAATCGACAATCTATATTGAAAGTATATA
This sequence comes from Torreya grandis, assembly GCA_037957365.1. Taxonomy (NCBI): domain Eukaryota; kingdom Viridiplantae; phylum Streptophyta; class Pinopsida; order Cupressales; family Taxaceae; genus Torreya; species Torreya grandis. Next base: position 4,043,327 of record JARHVA010000240.1, on the reverse strand, counting down.
TTACAAGCCTCCAACAAGGAAACATACATATGAGAAGGCATTACATTTTTTGTAGATAGTATAACATTCCAAAACAAAGATTGTCTTTTCACATTATAGAAACTTAGCACACTAATTCATTTGGAAACAATCTATATAATATGGCAACACCTCATGTGGTGATTCAAGGACAAGCTAAACAAACCTTTGTATGTAGTAGATGAGATAAAGAAAATGTAATGGATACATTACATTTTGGGAACTTTAAAAGAACTAAAACATGCTTGTTGTAAATTTCAAATGTTAGCAATAATATTTTTGAAGCCTTGAATATCAAGTCCATGGAGATTGTATGCAAAAAAATTAATTTCAATTTCAGCTTCTATGAAAGACATTGATGGCAATATTTAATAAGCTCACTGAACATTCTAAATGAAGAAGTCAACAATAGTAAGTATACATTGCATAGTATAATGGGAGTACTACAAACACAGACATGGATTAACACACTCTTACTTTGTGTAAGTTTGCACAAACATGTGAAATATGATAAGAATAGCACTTTCAATGTACTTAAAATCACACATACATGATGACCCCATCATAAAGAATAGAGTACATTTAGGCACTTACAAGCATAAATATGCAAGAAATGGTGAATAAACACACAAGAATTAAAAATAGAGATTAAGAAATTAAATCTTGTAAAATACTATAGAGGCTCTTATACACCCTACAATGGGAGTAAATCAAACATGGATATACACACTATTACTTTGTGAAAGTCTGCACAAACACATAAAACATGATAAGAGTAACACCTTCAATGTACTTAAAGGCACACATACATGATGACCCCATCACAAAGAATAGAGTACATTTTGGAAAGTTTAAGCATAAATACACATGAAATGGTGAATAAAAACACGTGAATTAAAAATATATGTGAAGTTATTAAAGCTTGGAAAATACTAGAGAGGCTCCTATGTACCCTATTGGATAACTCTCTTCCTCTAAATTTGTAGTGCATATGACCCTGCATATAAGAGCTTGTCTTTAAGTATAAAAAAAACTTATTAAAAAAGACAAAATCTTGGGTGATCTTTACCTTATGTATAGTGGGCCTCTACCAAGGAAAAACAAGGCCCCAAAAATAGTAGGTATAGCTAAAATTAAAGACATATGTCCTTTTGAAGGATTTATTACAATCTTCACTACTTTTCTTTGCATTTTTATTACAATGTATGCAAAGGAGGCTTATGAACACACTGTGAAAGTGCTTATCTGAAGCATTTTCCTTTTTTCCCCATACCTATTCTTGCTTCTTATGTTTTGGATTTTGTCTATGTTAAAAAGTTAAAGATTCGATTTTTTCACATTTATAAAAAACTCTCAGATTTCTTTCCTTATTTAGCTTATTCCATGACCACTTGTCCTTATATGATCACAAATATGAATGAATATGTCCTAAATAAGTTAGATATTTGGTTTTATGTAGGGTCATATGCACCATTATCTTCTATGCAGGTTCATATGCACTACCATTTTAATAAGGTAACACTGAGCTTTATTTTCCTTTGTCCTTTAAAATGACCCTTTGTTAAAGGATATTCTATTTTTGAACAATACAACTCTATTTCCTTTGAAAATTAGAACTAAGTATGTGTTTTTATCAAAAGAACAACTTGTAAACTATGTCAAAACTCAATATGTAGCCTATTTATAAACAAAGTTCATAAACATAGTTCACAATCATGCAAACCACTATTCGTTAAGACACAGTCTATAGAGAAGCAAGGGTAACCTTGAATAGGGGTATATGAAACCCTTAGAATGAAATGGTCACTTAACTCTGTGAAAATGATAAAACTTTCCATAATTTACCTCGATGTTTGAATAAACATTGACTCCTCCGCTCGTGTTCGGATCGCCTCTGCTTGAACTATCTCCCTCCACCTTGGATCCAGCAGTGAGTGAATGCTGAAGGATATTTGTTTAGGCTTGGCATTACTTGATTAAAAATAAGCTAACAAACCATGCTTAAGGCAAAGCTAAGAAACCATGAGTATCTTCATGTTAGGGCATAATAATTTGGCATTACCATTGCCCTCATGATTCACATGCCATGCTCGATGGGTTCGTGCCACATCACAATTGGTGGTGAAGTTGGTGGTGACTACAATAGGGATGGTTAGAATAAAGCGATGGCACCAGCAATAATTTAACTATGGATTAAACCACCTAAAACTATGATTTTTTTAAGCACTGACCAACCCCTGATGACCGATGATGACCAACCCATACTAGGATTTGATGTGTGTTGGTTAAGCTATGTCATTACACATATTTTGATACATTTTTCATCTCTTTCACAACTAGAAAACAATGTTTCATGATGGGAAGGCATTTCAGGACAATTGTGGACCATTTCCCTTGCCTACAACCCCATTATAGAGAGTAGTTTGTTTCTGCTATTTACAATGGGATTGTAGGCTTGAGAAAAATCCAACAATTATCCTTCTGTAATTAACTAAAATAAAAATTATTTTTTTAAAAAATTAAAATCCACTCCTTAAATCTGTTAAAACCTAGAGTGACTGGAATATTTATCAATTGGTGAATTGTTGTCTTCATATCCATAATAGCTCCAAGCATTTACAGACGTATTTAGAAATTTAGAAGATGTTTGGTTTTTGGTAGAGAAATAGTGTTGACCATAGTCTCCACGAATCCAAGAATTCACTCTATAATAGTATTTATTTTATCCTGGTTTCCCCTATTCATCTTGATGCATTAAAATTTAAAGCTAGAAAAAAGCTACATTGTGGGGTTTGGATTTAGACTTGTGAACTGCATTTGCTTAATAGTTTCCATGAACACTACAACAAGTCCATTTTATGTATATGCTATTATGTTTCATTATTGAAATGATCACATTTTATGAGGATCAAATTTACATCTGGTCTAGGAATTTATGGAAAAATCTTTAAAGCCTCATCAAGAACACCATTATTTGGCATACCCAACAATCATCGCATCCCATGAGACTTCATCTTGTGGAGACTTTGTGTCAAATAGTTAACATGCCATTGACTTATGTATGCTTTCACATTTTGAATGCATGTCTACCAGGGCATTTACAAATACATCTAAAAAAATATTACTTCCATTAGGCTTTGATGGAATTGGATATACATGCCCTATTGAAAAGTACTAAGCCCCCATTTTTGTAAAGGGTAGGAGGATACAGGTAAAGGTAGACTAAATAGATTCAATAACTATTTGTTGCATTTGATGAAACATTATCCATGCTTTGCAAGGACACCCATGTCTTCAGTAATTTGAAGTCATCACATTTCATGATAAGTTTTTTGATTTTGTAATTTTTCTAAACACTTTATGAGCATCTACCAAACTATGACACTTGGCATACATGTTGATGATCTTATTTCCAAAAAAATATTCATGTAATTTTTTTAAACAACATTGTGAAATTTCCCTACATAGGATATACAACTACCTGATTCTAAAGTATGTGAACAAACTATCCCTTTGGAATCATGTGCCCTGAAAAGAAGTTTAAAAATTAGCATGACCCATTCTTTATATTAATGTCAGAACACCATCCTTGGTTTAAAATATGTAGTCCTACTGGCAGCTTCAGTCCTTTTCAAGATCATTTATTTGCTATATTGAAGAAAAAAGAATGCAATAAATTATAACTTAGATCTTAACATCCTTTAATGTTTTTTACATTACACCAGTTATGATATTTCCAAGCTTTAAGATCTCTACTATGACCTGATCATTGTGTAAAATAGGTAAGTTTCTAAGAGAGATTTATTTTTTTAAATTATATTATATATGATATTTATGGTTACAACTATGTATAATTTAAGGTATGGAACATTTTAGGTCTCTTTTTTAGACCTATCATGAAGGACAAAATATTAGAAGTACTTATTCTTGATGATGGGTCAGGCAGAGAGGCCCAAAAAATAGATTACCTTAAATTCTAAACAATTGTATCCATAAACTTCAACCTCTCATACATTGACTCATTGCAAAAAGATACACAAAAACTACATTGATATTATTAAAATATTAATCACAAATACTATTGCATTGTTGTAAATGGGAATGACATATAATCCCTCTAAGTCATTATCTCTTTCTTCTCTTCCTTGGACTTCTTGACCTTTGCAGTCTATTAGATGTTATTCTCAAAAATTAAAAAGAGTATTAATTATCACCTATAATTATTGTAGTGCAAGTGAGCAACCAGTAAGGTATTGAACTACTAATGTCATTAGCATTTGTATCGAGTCCTTTCCTAGGATCATTAAATCTATCATATTATCATATATTAGGTCTATAGAGAATTGCCATGTTAAAACATTTGTTTCATGTAGCAATACATCAAGAACATATTTATGTAGAGTTTTCTTGGTGCCATAATTTTCTCTTTTATCTTCTATGATTTTATGCATAGTACCTAGCCTAAAAGGATGCCTATGTGGGAGACTACATGAATGTGTACATATAAATCTTAACCAAACACTCCCACTTATGTTCTATCTCTAACAAAACATCTTTAAATTAAATTTAACCTATCTCTACAAGACTAAAACTTAGAATGAGGAATAACTCTAGTAATTTAGATTCTACCATGCCTTCTGAAGTATAAAATTGAAGCCTTGGTTCATTCATAGAAACCTTCTCCATCAATAATTGGTGTTAGATGTCTATGTTTTTTTTTCTTCCATGAAACTTTGGAGTTCAATCGTAAATCCATTTATTTATCATCCCACTTTCACTTGGCCCTTCTCAAAAATCTATGAGCAATCATTTTAAATACACTAATTATTTAGTTATTTATATAATGCTAGATAGATATATAGTCGATCATCTTTTTGAAGGTGATTATGACTATTTGTGGTATCATACATGTACCTCTTTAATTTTACAAAATATTACCAATATTTTGATTTCATGTGCCCATATTATATTTAATATGTTATAACTACTAAAAAAAGTATATATGTACATGTACAAAATACCATTTCTCATTTATTTCTTACACACCCTGAATCAAACCCATTTTCCATCAGATTGTCATTTCTGTCACATTTCATGTTTCTCATTTTTGGTAACCTAGATGTGGACTAAGTAAATATTAAGCAATCCTAGATACCAATCCTTCCATGGTTTATTCAAGTTATCAAATTTTATACTTTCAAGGTTAAATGTGAATAGCCTTGTATTGTATAACAATCCAAATGTATGTGTGTATCTAATCTTGGAATCAAAGTATTATATATCACAATAAATAAGATATAACTTTTTTTATCTTGAGGCAACTTCAATGAAATACTTAATAAAAAATTACATTTATTGAATCAAACTACAAAATGATTTAGCATTTAAGATTTTTTTTCCATCACAGTATCAATATCTATCCATATCAATCTTGGTCATTCTACATTCAAACAATCAATGACGATGGTAGGGATGCATGGTAAACCATTTCAAGGGCCGAATTTTCCTACATGAGATGTAATCAAAAGGTTTGTTATTTAAACAAGGAAGGAAAATGTTGTGTATTTAGAAAATTGTCAATCAATCATGGCCATTTTATGATAAAACAGAGAATGATTATGGACAGGCTGCATAAGAGACTTTTGCTAGGGCCTTAGATTTCTACATAATATTTGATCAAAGACATAATCTCCAAGAAAGGAAAGGACTATGCTATGTATTTTTTTAGAGCTTTATATTTCATCATTCTCAATTTATATAAGTGATCCAATCATAGTTGTTATACATTTAAATAAATAATGACTAGGGCAACATAGGGGGCCCTTATAAGGGCCTCAATTTTCTATGTATTATGTGATTAAAGACAACATTACTAAGCTCTATGAAAGGATTATCCATCTATGAAGGGAATGATTACTCTAAGTATTCTAAAAATCTTTTTTTGATCATCACAGTCTCAATATTTATATAAATCAATAATGTTCGATCTATGATTAAGCAAGGAATGGCTATGGTAGGGCCATATGTGAGGACCTTGATTTTTTATATAAGATGTGATTAAAGACAATATCCACATATTACCCATCCCACTCAAGGGAATTACTATGTTATGTACATTGAAAACATTTCTATTTCATCACATCCTATACTTTTATATGAAACGATAATGGCATTACATTTGCACAAGGAATGACCAAGGCCATGTATGAGACCCCTATGGGGCCTTGATTTTCTATTTAAGATCTAATCAAAGATAACATTAATGATTTACGGTATGGATTATACATCTCTTAATTGAATTGTTACCGTACATATTATGGAATGTAATTTTAAAATGAAATCTCTTTCATACAAGTCTCAGTATTTATCTAAATAATTTATTGTCATTCAAAATTCAAACTATGGTAGGTACACATGGGAGATCCCTACAAGGGCCTCCATTTTATGCATAAGATGTGATTGAAGACCAAATTATTAAGCTCTAATTAAGATTAAGCATACTACTCAAGGGAATGTTCTGATGAGTCTACAATTAAAACATTTATGGATATTTTTCCACACTAGAAATGAAAGTATTTAGAAGATGTTACATCAAATAACAACATAGCATCTCGAAATTTCACCATTTTCATCATCATTAAATACTTTTTCATACTTTTCCTTGCCTATCACTCACCCTTTGCCAAATTGTACATGTCCTTACTACACACTCTCTTATATTCCCCTCGAGCTACTTTAACAATTGCTTGAACATTATATTTCTAATATCAATCTAGATTATTTCATACATGACCTAGAGATGGAGAAATTACAAAGAATAGGTTTGAATTTGCACTTGATCTTCATTTATAGAAAGTGGTACCAGTATAGTGAATGTAAAGTACATACTTTATACAAAAAAGAATTGAACACCTTCATAGCCATCCTAACCATAGATTTAAAAATAGTTAAAACTCAGTTATTAATTGCAATTAATCGTAAGTTAAAGCAAAAATGAGAAATCTAGAATAAAATTGAGAGAAGAGTAATGGCGATTAATCAATTATTTTTTCCAAGTAATATCTAAAATTACTAGGTAAAAAATCATCAGTTAAACCACCATAACTTATAGCCAGTGAAAGAATAAAAAACACAAAATGAAAAAATCAAATTCCAAAAAACAACACTACATTTTTTGCATTTTTCTCTACAAATACAATCATTATGATAGTGGAGGTAAGCTTTTCAGAGTGTAACTCGGGAGTCATGATTGACAATGGTACAAAGCTATAAGTTTAAGGTTTTTGAGCCTAAAGGAATAAATACAGTGATTAACTAAGGTTTTCAAGCCTCAATAATTACATAAAGCCTACAGCCTACATTATTCTTTTTCATTATTTTGTTTAAGGAATACATGAACATGAAATAAATCAAAACATGAAAATGAAATGCAGTTTAGTGTTTATAATGTACATTACATTTTTGCCACTAAAGTATCATTAAATGATTTATATTTATAGTAAAAATGTATGTAGTTTGATTACATTTAAATTTTTAAGTAATCCTCAATAATACTATACCTTTCTAGTATGAAAATAACAAATCTTCAAAGGTGTAATCGCCCTTTCCAGACAAATTTAAATAATTTTGGATTTTACGTAAACCCATGTTTTATAAATTGGAAATTAAATAAATGATTCTAAAATTGCTTTCAAATATATAACATAATTTTAATTTCACAAGAAAGTATCAACTTTATTTCAACTATTTAATCCTTTTAAAAAATGGGTCTATTTCTAAAATCAGAGTACAAAGTAATAGTAACAATATTTTAAAAAAATCAACCATATACTTGTTGGAAGGGAAGTGTGTTGTTGATAAAATGCTATAATTTATTTGTTGTTATTATTTCTACAAACCCTGATCTTTAAAAAGGCAAAAGAATATTTTATGAAACCCTTGTGATCCTTTGGTCAACTTTAGAAACCCTACTATCAGCTACGTTCTTTGTACTGGGTGATTAAAACCCTACTATAAGCTATGATCTTATTTTTGCACTTGGTGGAAATTGTAATGACAAACTTAGTCATCATTATTGTATTAAATGATGCACCCAAGTTGTTTTTTCTGTAGATTGTGATCTGCAATCATAACATTAAACTCTATGCCAAGATGAAAACTTACAAATATGAAACCCTAGTACTTTGTTGAATTGATGTTTGAAGATTTTGATATGGCACACTTGTAATCTTTGGATGATATTACCTCAAATTTTAAGTGGTTTTTTGTCCTCAAACCTAAATCTGAATGGTTAGGGTTTTCATCCTCACAATTTGATCCAAATATAAGGGTTTTCATCCTTATGCTGAAAATTAATGAACAAGCAGGTTCAATCAATTGATAAATATTGATGATAAAAATTGAATGATTTACAATGAGGAGGATTCTCAATATATAGACTCAATTGTCACTTTTAGGGTTAGTGTTATACTTTTAGGTTTAGGGTTTTAATTTTCACTTTAACCCTTTTCTTTCTAATAATAATAAAGTAATATTAAGTTGTCACTTTTTTTTAATAAAATAAAAATTAAGTCACTTAGACAACTTACAATATTAACTTTATTATTTTTTATTTTATTTGAAAAAGGGGGCATGACAGTCCGCATTTCCCAAAGACTGTTTGTCCTCAAGCAATGCATGAATAGTCCTCAAAATCCTAGGATCCTAAACCAAACTTTATGTTTCTTCCATTCCTCTTTGTGATGCTTCTCCAACAATCTCAATTATGTTCAATTCTGAATTTGCATCTTTTGCCTTCCCTGGATTATGTTCTTCACAGAAAATTATTGCACCAATTTATGGTTATTTTATCTTATGAAGTGCATAAGAGACTGAGCTAAACTTCATAGTGAGGGAATCAATCCTTTCTTGAATTTATTTATATGTATTTAAGGCCTATTTTTTAATTCTGATGACCATATCCCTGTCTTTAATCACACGCAGATATTCTGATTTTATTGTTTCTAATGTACTCTTTATTATTTGCAAATCTACAAGAGTGATAGTATGCCTAGTGATAGTAATATTTACCTCACCGATAGTGTTTTTCTTTGCCGTATTTTGATCACTTTGTAAACTTAGAGTTAGATCTTTAATGATCCTTTTCATACTATCTAACTTTGTTAGGACTTTCACCTCTTTCTCTCTTGTTATCAATAGTTGTAGCTCTTCAATATTCTACTCTACTCTATTTGTTTGCTCTTAGTTAGACTATTATAATTTAGATAACTTAAATGTTGAAGGTTTTCATCAATTTTTGCTTCCTCAACCCTTGGATATTTTTTTGCATCAAAAACTTTTTCTAGTTCTTCATCTGGAAACACTTATGCATGTCCTTTGCCTAGATAAGTATGGCTTGGGTCCCAAGATTCTTTGTATGAGAATCAAATTTTTTGTCTTCGAAGATAATTTTTTATGTTATCTTTCTAAAAGTTCTTATTTAATTTGGCTATAAATTATGTTGTTAAGTATGGTTTCAAATTTTCTTCACATTGATCAACCACAAATTTAGCCAGTGCATGTGCTATTAGTGAAACTTCCCACACATAATTTCTCCAATTAGTCAATAAAACTGTTAGGAGTGGATATAAAATTTTATCACTCTCATTTAGAATCAATGTCATAATTATTTGAATTGAGGCAACAATATTTTCTACATGATTATTACAAATAGTAATAAAGAAATGTTCAAACATTTGGAGAATAAGGTCATCACATTTAAGATATAATATTAGAACACAAGATCTAACTTTTACAATAGTTTCTAAAATTATAACCCTCTTAGCAAGATAATGACTTTTGATTTTATCCACACCTCATAAAATTTTCACAATCAACTGGAATATTTCCATCATGGTGTTGTTATTATATGGCTTATCAAAAGCTATTATTCTTTTAATTTCATTGAAATGAGTGATAACTACAAGTCTCACATCTGGATCTAGGTTACTCAAAAGCTTTCGCGCATGTTATCTAGTTGAATGGCTAAGAAATGTCCAAAAAATCAAGTATAAACTTGCAGTAGAAGTTTATAAATCCAAGAAAGTCCTTAATTAGGTGATATTACATGGTGTGGGCCAATCCTAGATCACTTTGGTCTTTTCTATGTCCACATGAATTTTTTCATGATCAATGATGTAGCCCAGGTACTATATTTGCATAGTTCCAAAAGTAATCTTTGCTAAGTTGGACTGCAACTTGTGTTGACAGAAGATGTCTAAGAAGGACGTGATATGTTCCACATGCTCCTCCTAAGTCTTGTTGAAAATGATAATTTCATCCAAGTAGATGATGATAAAGGATTTGAGGAATGGCTTATATAAATTATCCATCAAAGACATGAAAGTGGCTATCATATTGGTTAGGCCAAAAGGCATTGTATATAATGGGAAATGCAGTAGATCTATAAATCAATCCTAGCTTATAGAAGATAAATCTTACTTACACTTTCGATTGTTGATACATTACATATTTAGGGTCATGACCAAGATGGATCCACTAGACCTATCCAAGGGATCTCTTATCACTATAAATTCATTAAGGAGGGTTCCAAAGCCTCCAGTCAAGCAATACTACACAATAACCCTAACAAGGTCTTTTGTTTCCATATTCACTAAACTAATAATAAGTAAAGCAAAATTCTAATCTAGTGCTTACCAAATATTGTGTCTCAAAGTGGGGTTAGTAAACATAAAATTAAACATGTATAATATAATCCTAATTAATTTATGTATAGGTAAGACCCTAATGTATGGAGAGAGCAGTATATTTAAAAGCCATTACTTATGCTAATTTTATCTACTAAAGAGAAGATCAAAGTTAGAGATACTTACCTTGAAGATGAACCCATCAAGACTCAATCTCTTCCTTGATGAAAGGTTCTTCGCAAGAGGTTATTATGGTTTGTAAGGATCACTAAAAAAGGCCAAAGCATCCAAGACTTCTCCATAAGACTAAATTCTTCTCCAAGTAGAAACCCTAAGCTAAGACTCCTAAAGTAAAATGGCAGAAGAGCATATTGTAAAGAAGCAAAAATGAATGATTAACTCTCATTGTCTCTCTAAGAATGGAAAAATGGATGTGTTTATATAGTTAGATCTAACCCTAATCCTTTCAAAAAATTTAGGCTGATAAGGTCATCCCAATTGACCTAGTTGATTTAGTATGGTTATTGATAAAAATAAATCAGGTCATGGATTAAGTTGGCCAGGGTCTAACCTAGACCCTAATAAGTTTTATCAATTAAAATACAAGGTTTATGGGGTTGATTGTGTAATTTAAACCATCAAAAAAGGTTTTAGGTTATAGAAGGGCTAATGAATGTGTTAAATGACTAGAGGAAGTGAAAAATAAGAGGCAAAGCTTAGGGGACTAGTTTTAAGAGATAGGTATGTAGATAACAAGTGGCAATAAGGCACAAAATATTGTGAAGCACAATTAGTCTTCCCACCTCTTTGTTGGTGCACCCCTTGAGGTGTGCTCTCAAAGATATTGAGACTCAATTTCCTACAAGATAGAAAGCATCATTAATTGATAAATTTTTGAAAATATTATGTGTATATATATGCCCCGCTCAAATCTCATCACGTGTCATTTAGGTGTTATGTTGTTGTTATTATATATATTTTTAGGAGCTATTATTCTTTTAATTTCATTAAAACAAGTGATAACTACAAGCCTCACATATAGATCTAGGTGACTCAAAATCTTTCATGTGTGTTATTTGGTTGAATGTCTAAGAAATGTCTAAAAAGCCAAGTACAAACTTGTAGTAGAAATTTAAATACAAGAAAGTCCTCAATTTGGTGAGATTGCATGGAGTGGGCCAATCCTAGAATATTTTGGTCTTTTCTACGTCCACATAAATTTATGCACTATCAATGATGTATCCTAGGTACTAGATTTGCATAGTGTTAAATGTACACTTTTCTAAGTTGGCATGCAACTTGTATTGACACAAGGTGTCTAAGAAGCATGTGATATGTTCCACATGATCCTCTCAAGTCTTGTTGAAGATGAGAATGTCATCCAAGTAGATGATGACAAAGGAGTTGAAGAATGGCCTATGTAGATTGTCCATCAAACACTTGAAAGTGGATATCACATTGGTTAAGCCAAAAGGCATTTTATGCAATGATAAATATAGTATATCTATAAATCAATCCTAACTTGGAGAAGATAAATCATACTTACAATTTTGATTATTGATACATTATATATTCAAGGTCATGACCAAGATAGATCTGCTAAACCTAGCCAAGGGATCTCTTACCACTATAAATTCACTAGGGAGGGTTTCAAAGCCTTCAATCAAGTAAAATTTTGTAATAACACTAACTAGGTCCTATGTTTTCATATTCACTAAACTAATAATAAGTAAATCAAAAGTCTAATCTAGTGCTCACCAAAGCTTGTGGCACAAAGTGGAGTTAGTAAACATAAAAGTAAATATGCATAAGAGAATCCTAATTAAGTTTTGTATAGGTAAGACCATAATGCATGGAGAAAGCAATATATTCAAAAGCCATTACTTATACTACTTATATATACTAAAGATAAGAGTAAAGTTAAAGATACATATCTTAAAGATGAACCCATCGAGACTCAATCTCTCCCTTGGCCAAAGGTGCTTTACAAGAGGTTGTTGTGGTTTATAAGGATCACTAAGAAAGGCCAAGCATTCAAGACTTCTCCACAAGACTAGATTCTTATCTAAGTAGAAACCCTAAGCTAATACTCCTTAAGTAGAATGGAAGAAGAGCATATTGTAAAGAAGTGTAAATAATTAATTAACTTTTTTTATGTCTCTAAGTGTGGCAAAATGGATGTGTTTATAAAGGTGGATCTAACCTTAATCCTTTTCAAAATTTTAGGCCAACAAGGTCGACCTAGTATCATTATAGACAAAAATAAATTAGGTCATGATCTAGGTCATCTAGGGGTTGACCTGGACCCTAATAAGTTTTATCAATTAGAATATAAGGTCGATGGGGCTGACTGTGTAATGTAAACCATCAAAAAGGGTTTTAGGTTAGGGAAGGGATAATGAATGTGGTAAATTACTAAAAGAGGGTGAAAATAGGAGGAAAATCTTAGGGAAATGGTTTTAGGAGACGGGTATGTAGATATCAAGTGGTAATAAATAACAACAATCATGTGAATCACTAATGGTCTACCCACCTCTTTTTTGGTACACCCCTTGAGGTGTACACTCAGATAAATTGAGACTCGATGGGTTTCTATAAGATATAAAACATCAGTAATTGATAATTTTTTGAAATTTTTATGTGTATACATATGCCCCACTAAAATCTCATCACATGTCACTTAGGTGCAATTGAGGATGGTGCTTCGAGAAAAGAACATAACAACACACAATGATGAAGCTAAAAAAAAAGTTGAATTATTTTCAAGCAAAAATAACTAAAATTAAATGACTAAAATGGAAATAACTAAAAAAGTAAATGTATGCATACCTTGAATTACCTTTATCACTAGATGGTTGTATGTTGTTTTTGTAGTTTTGATCATGGAGGGCGCAAAGACTGATTTTGACAAACCCAAGGATACAAAATGAAAGAGCAAAAACAAACAAATGCTATGTGGATGAGATATACTTAAAATTTTGACAAGCTGGGGTGACTAGTGTTATGTTAGACCAAATGATAAAGTCAAATTTATTAGAGTAAATTAAGTAACCAAAAATCAAAGGCTACTAAAAACTGAAAAATTAGACAAGTAAACCTAAAGTAGGAAAGGAAAACTCAGTAAATAAAACCAATGATACATGTCAAAAATGGATGGTAATCACACATCAGTGTAAAATCAGTAATAATCCTTACTTAAACAAAGATGGACAAGAAAAATGGTAAAACAACATTGATGAGTGAGCAGTAATAATCTTTACTCAATCATCAATGGAAAAAGGTGTATAAAAGGGAAAACAACATTGGTGAGTGAGAAGTAACAAGCTAACCTCACTCAATAATGGAAAATGTACATGAAAGTAGAAATGGACTTAGGTGTCCATAAAAAGGGGTATTACAAAAATAATAAATGGTAAAAAAAAAACATGTCTAAAAATGTAGAGCAATGGTGTAAAGAAAATAATCCTAATCATTAAAACATATTGTTTGGTTCTAAGGATGTATAAAATTGAAACAAAGTAGTGCAAACATGTTGTTAAGATGTGAATAAAAGAAAATATATAATAATGGAAAATAGATTAAAAATCATGTTTTATTTTCAAGGAGAAAAATGAAATGAGTGGAGGGGAGAATGAAGGAAAAACCAAGGTAGAAGAACTCTTTATTGAAGTCAAGACACTCAAATTAAGTTTGTCAAAATAAGAAGACTTTTGACCTTAAGGACTCTGAAGAACTTCTCTTAGCCATACAAGTATGAGGTCAATAAATTTAGTAGGTATATCATTCCATAAAGGCTATATACATGAAAATTAAAAATGGACTTACCTTCCCATAACATGTTCTCCATTCCTCAGGACCCTTTACAGAATCGCCAGTCTACTTTGAATATTGGATACTTGTATGAGAAAGTAGATAGCACCATAGAGTTTGTTAAATTGTCCTATTCCAATCTACTAGACTACTACTCTCCAATGGACCTCATCTCTATCACAAAACCAACTATGGAGTTTGAGCTCCGATTAGAGATATGAGACGTGCTTGTAATCACGTCTTTTGGTGTGATTTTGACCTTTGAAATTTTGTATGTTACCTTTTGCATATCTTTGCCTTTTATTTCAAATGATTTGTCTTGTAATTTTCTTGATGGATTTTTCTATTCCTCCTCCATACAAATTTAAAAAACTAAACATGGGTGCTAAAGATGACTTTCATTTGAATAATTAAGACTTGATTGCTAAGAGATAGAATTTAGAGAATATGGTGTCTAAAAGTCTCATAAATTCATATAAAATACAAGTTCTATCTTGACTTCAATTTTTTTATCCAATGTAGAGTGAAAGGAAAGGAATTCAAGAGGAATGAAACATGAAACAATTTGAAGTACTTCATGTAGACATGTAAATTTGGCCACCAATGGCTTCATATCCGACTTTAGACCAATTATTGCCAATCATTGAATCCCTGGCCCAATAATGTTTATTAGTCTTGAATTTGGCTTTATAACCTTGAATTAAATCAATTTGACATATTAAATCAATTAAACAAGGCAAATACACACATCAAATTAATCAAAATCAAACAAATGACCAAATGCCTAAAAATAATTAATTAACTTGCACATCCTAATCAAAATCAATTAGAAAGTTAAATAAATTTCAAATCCTAATTGAGTTCACCCATGAGCTAATAAATCAATTACTAAAAATAAAATTTAAGAACATCTTAGAACATTCTAGAACACACTCATTCTGTTTGTGAGTTGTCACTTTTGGAAAATATCTAATAGAATATGTCAAACTCAACCAAATTTAATAAACTCAACCATGGTTAGATTTAACCCATTCCAAAGGATTTGAAATCTTATAAAAGCAAGCCTAGATCTTTTTATTTAACCCATTTCAAAGTAGAGTTATAATACAATAATAGATTCATGAATATAAAAGCCTAGTGTTATAATGTTGAAATTGAGTCAAGCCATATCAATCAAGTCAAGCATCCAACAATGGTGCATAGAGGAGATGATGTTAGCCATATGTCATTGATGAAGACTTCTTATGCATAATCCGAGCAAGCCAAACTAAAAAATCATTTGGAGCTCTCAAAGAAGGTAAAGATTGTTGTTCTTTACATTTTAGTTGGGTTTTTAATTGTTATTTGTTCATTAAGCTCCCCCTAAGATCTAGGCTTAGATATGTTAGTATGTTATTGTGTTATTTCATAATTTTATAGACTAGAATTTGACCTAATCTTCTATATTTATCAAATTCATTTATCACAAATGGCATGCCCGATGGGACACGATTACGCACCCCACATCTTTGAACAAAAATGGTTGTTAAAATAGCTCTAATTTTTTAACTGTTTATTATTTTTTTCTAAATTTTTGATAAGATGTTATAACTAGTTTCATATTAATTTTCCCAAAATTTCCTTAAAATTTGATTTGTATTTTAAAATTTATGACTCTTTTAGTGATTGTCATTTTTTTTAATTAATTTTCTGGTAAAAATGGTTAGTACAGAGATAATAACTTTCTTTCACTATTTTGACCATAAGTTTTGTAGAGAGGTACTCCCTAGACCTATAAATAACCTCCAAAAGTTTCATGACAAATGGATTATGTTTTAAAATTTATGGTTAAATTATCAACTATAGGTTTTTATGATTTTTGTGTTCAGTTTTCTTGTTTTTAACCTTCTAACTTATTGTTTGCATGTTTCATAGGTTTATTTTATTTTTTTTTAATTTATTGAGTTTTTTATTGATATTTTTGATAATTTTTGCCTAACCTAACATGTTTGTTTTTTTGGGGTTTTGCCTTCAGGTCTACATATTTTACCCTTCAAAGTTGCTTGTCTCATTTGATAAATAAGCTTCAAGGCTAAACAAAGTTCTGACCTTTTCTTTATAGGCCCTGTTTGAAGAAGACCATTTCAATATAAATTAGTATTTTCACACTTCATTTGGATGTCTAAAATGAACTAGAAATCCTTTATTTTGGTGTTTAAAGAAACATTTTTAGGGTGTTTTATTGGTTAGGTTTTTATGGTTTCTTTCAAAGTTCACAACTTAAAGCCAAGGGGTTAAAAGAACACCACCACACATTTCATTTAGTGCTATAAAATTGAATACATTTCAAAAAAATCATAAGTTTTTTCATATTTTTAAGTCTAAATTTGTTTGAGTAATTATGGAGTTGTGCGTGTATGCTCTCCCATCTATCCCCTTTAGGGAACTTTTGGAATCAAAAGCGCTAACTTATTTTTTGGTGGTTTGCAATTATTTTTATTTGCACATCTTAAAGCCAAGGGGATAGTAACAAATATAATCAAACACTTTCAATTTTATGCAAAGAAATTTTAATTATTTACAAACTTGCTTGTTGATTATGTGTTTTAGTGAAAAGAGACATGTGTGTATGCTCTCCCATCCATCCCCTTTAGGGATCTTTTGGGATAAAAATAATCATCTCATGGCACTTTGAGCCAAGTCCAAGGCATGAAAAGAATGTCATTTAAAGCTGTCCTCAAAAAATTGTAATAGTATTGGGTGATCTTGAGATGACCATAAAGTCTTTCTATTATGTCATTTATTTCATGTATTTTATCTTGTGAAGGGGACTTCAAAACCTCTCATGAGTTCTTTAGGAAATCTTTGACACAGGGTTTCATTTCATGGCATCAACTTCATCACCCCCACTAGGATCAGAGGTTTGAGTGATTAAACCACCTTTTAGTGTTAGGGTTAAGCACTGAGACATATTTGCACATTAGACATCGCACTACACTGAGCAAACAATGGGACCTTTTTATGACAAAATAAGTACCGCAGACACCAAATTAAAATGCACTTATTTTGCATCATTTGGCATGAAAGTCATTGTGCAATTGATCCATCTAGAATGTTTGCAAAATAATTAGTTTTAGTCAACCCCACTTTGCCATAATTTATTTGTATTTTGTCATTTTTTTGCTTAGTGTTTTGAGACTAAAATTAATGTGTTTTTATAAATCATGTCCAAACCAATTTATTTATATGAAACACTTTTGTTTAAAGAGATGTTATGTTGATCATTTTACACCACACTTGTGCCTTATAATTTTTGCTAAATATGTTTGTGTGTGTGTGTTACTTATTTGAGATGGGTACCGTTATGCTATCCAAATCATTATCAAATTAGTGCCTTAGAGTCTTTGAAAGAAAACATTGATCACATCATTAGAGCATGCTTACGCCATTAGGTTGCTCATTTTATTTTAAGACTTGTTTACCATTATATCAAAACCAGTTATGTATATCATTTGGACCGAGTTCATTTGCCATCATGTTATCCAATCTTGTCTAACTTGTTTGGTCAAATCTTAGTCTTCAACAGTTGAGTTTTTAATTAACCTTTCCAAGTTTGAATTCAAACATTGATTGATTTATATTTAGGCATCGCTTCATAAGGGCTGATACACAGATCTTTCTTTTTTGGGTTGTGTACCTTAGGTTAATTGATTACCCAAATTTGAAAACTATCGCTTGTTTGTTCATTCAACCTATCCTCATCATTAGTTGTGTTTTTATTTGGGAAAACGTAGTCTTTTCTCTAGGTACTATTTGCCTTATGACTTATACCAACTAATCATGTTTATGTTTAATTCTGTATGTTGGGTCTATGTCAAAGTTGTTATAACCTTGTTAGATTGAATCAAATCACATTAACCTTTGTTTCAAAGTCTAGATTTTGATGTCATTTGGCTAAAAGTCCTAGCAGATCATGTTTGTTTGAGCCTAGCTTTTGACTCCATATTTGGAGGAAAGCCCTAGTAACTCAACTTTTCTCTTTCTTAGTTTAGACCTTGTTTGGAACACTTTGGCCTAGACTTTAACATGTCAATTTTATTCAGATGCTTGACCTTTTGTGTATATGACATTTGATGTTAGACATTTGACTTTAGACTATTTTATATCAATTTCTAGCACAAACCATTTTGGAGATACAACTCCATGATTAAATCATCATGTGGAGATACAGCTCCACCCCTTTTAATGAATTTAGACCAAGATTGAACCATTTGTCCTTTCGATGTAGCTTTTTAGAGTTTGCATAACTTTAAGCCTTTTATTTTTGGATATTTTATCATTTATGTGGATATGTCTAACTATATTTATGATGGATTCACGTACAATCCAAATTATGATAGAATGGTCGTACAAAATAACTTTGATTTTTATGGATTTATTCAAGACCCCTTTGATGATAACATGGTTTTTAAGATAGAATTTTATCCACCTTGCACAAATCAAATCAAATCAAGGACCAAAGTAAAGACTTTAACTAGGATGATATGGTTGGTGAGATAGAATTGGGTACAAATCTCTATAATGATAATGTTGTTTAGGAGATGGATCCATACCCTCCTTATAATAATCAATATAGAGAACAAAGGCAAGGATCAGATTATAGTCCAACTCAAGACCCTGACTAGGATGATATTGTTTATGAGGAAGACTTGGATGTTTTGGCTTATGTAAGCAATCAAGCTCCAAAATGCCCTACCATTTATAATCCAAGACCTCATATTTTAGCTTATGCAAACAATCAAGCTCCACAATGCCCACCCATTATCCAAACACCAGCCATTCCTCATTTAGTGACTATCATTCCCCATTTTAGAAAACCTTAACTAATTCAACCCAAATATCAACCAATCTAATTATGATCCCAACTAATCATTTAGCCTAAACCTCATCCAATCATTCAGCCTCAGCCCATCATTTAGCCTAAACCCTAACCAATCCAACTAAAATCCCAACCAATTCAACTGTAACCCTAACTAGTCCCATTAAAACCTCAACTAATCCAATCATTCCAAGACCAAGCTATGTTCAAACTTGGTATTTTCCAACTCATTGTAAACCAAGGCCAAGATAACCAACCAATCCAAGATGTTTTTATTGAACCAACTATTTGTGATAAGTTAATCTATGATGAATCACCTTTCAATCCTATACATGTTATCAAGGAGTCTCACTCTAATGAGCTAGTCTTTGTTGAGTCACTTCTTAATGATTATAACTGCCTTTGGGTAAATCATTACCTTGACCATATGTTTATTTTTAAAGAGCCTCCCTTTGACAAGATAGTCTCTAAGGAGTTATCTCTTGACCTTTTTTCCATCTTAGAAGAGTCTCACTTTGACAAACCAATCTCTATGGAGCCCGTTATGCCATCACAAGATGTTACTTATCCAATACCAAACATTCAACAAGACATGATTATAAAAGAATACCTGTCAAATGAAGAATCAGAGTTAGATTTAGGTTCTATTCTTAAACTGACATCAAATTTAGCATCAAAATCAGAAACAACATTAATATTGACCTTGAATCTAGACTCCCTTGAGTCTGAATCAGATTCAGATATAGAATATGTTCATGATTGTTACAACATTGGTTATGCATGCCCAGTAGATTAGTATGAATGCATTTGTGGTCCTTCTACGATTTTTGAGGATGATTATTTTAGCATCAACATAAGTTCTCCTAGTGTCTTTTATGAGAATTGTGCAACCATCCCCCATTCCATTACTGCTCTACATGCCATTACCATCAACCATCATAGCCATATTATTGACATTCCATCTCCTACAAGTGTCGATTAGGACTAACAGAATCATACCTTATTAAACTGCATCCATGGTGGCATATCAAATGAAGAAAATCAAAGAAGCCAAGACCATAATCGTATAGTATAACACTCTCTTAGTGAAACCTTCTTAGAGGCACTAAGGGATAATCAAAGTCATAACTCAGTATCTTTTAGTGAAACCTTTTTGAAGGTGTTAGGGGACAATCAAAGTCAAAATTCCATGTTACTTAGTGAAACATTCTTGGAGGCACTATAGAACAATCAAGACAAATTTATTGGTAGAAACCTCTTCAAGGTGCCAATAACTGAGCATAAAATTTCTTCAATATTTGATGAAGACATTGTCATAAATCAAATCAAAATAGCTTCCACTCTACAGCCTAATCAGATGGTAGCTACTCTCAAGACCAAATAAGAGAAAAAATTGGTGGTCCTATCAAGAGCATATTCAGAAGTCTTCAACCCAACCACATCCAAAGTTATGCCAAATCTTGAATTAGTGACATTGTGTATGCCTAGTAACCCTGATCTTCATTTGTTTCCCCACCATCATAAATTATATTATCAATCACCATTCCATTTCATAATCAAACCTATCATCTAACACTTATCTATCCTTGGTAATACTTTATTTTGTAGAGGTTACAAAGATACCTTGTCTTGATACTTGAAGGAATCAGAATCAAAGACTAATGAAGATCGCAATAACATCATTTGCATCCAAATCTGTAGAAAGTTATTGATAGAGTAGTTATTTAGATGAGGTATGGGATATAAATTAACATTATTGACTATTATGGTTCTAGCATTTGTTGATCAAGATGTGTATCTCCACTTCATCAGGAAAAACAAAATCATTTATCATACCCAGGCCATCACCAAACATGTACCATATCATATCAAGTTATCAATCCTTTTGTCATTATCACATATCTTAACCATTCACCTTATCACTTGGGGGTAACCCTCTTACCATTTTATCGAATTTATCAAACCATCAGTATCCTAAGCAAGGCCATCTTATCATACCATCCAACCATTTCATTCCTACTTGACTAAACATGTTTTAAATCCTATCGATCTAGCCTATTTGACCTTGGTTCATCCATTGGTTTCATGTTTTTAGCATATAGAAATAGATTAGTTTCAACAATTATTTCAATCATTTCAGATAGAGCCATTATTTTAGAATAGTATGATATAAGTTTTAGCAATTGCATCCTTTGTTTCTTGTTCCCTTATTATCAAGTTTGTTTATGTGAGCCTGATTATATCGCCTACTAGGGCAAATCAATGTTCACTGACCTTGATACTAATTATATCATTTGCTAGGATAAATTGGTATCATTGATGTCTCAATTATATCCTAGTTATAATCACCTATGGGCAAACTAGAGGCAACATTTGTTTATTGTGCCTTGACATATCACCTAGCCATTCCTATACCATATTATGCCATCATACCAACTGTGCCTATTTTATTTGAATTGGCTACTACACTAGTCAGATTCCTCCACTGTGAGGTGAACTACTATGAACTAAAATCATTTTAGGACTATGTGGGTCATATTTGATTCACATTAAGGTCAGTTCAGTCCTTCTTTAGCCATGATCTCATCATTTTATGAGCATCATTTTAGGTTATAACATTGCACCATTTTTTGAGTAACTTCAGCCATGCTCTCACCATTTTATGAGCATCATTTCAAGTTCTCTTGCTCTCACCATTTTACGAGCATCACTTCAAGTTAAAATACTCTCACCATTTTGTAAGCTTGGACCTTTTTAGTGTCTTGTCATTCTCGATTGATTTGAGATGCTTTGAAACTTCTAAAAACTTTTTAAAATCATTTAGAAAAACCAAAAACATTGACCACTTCTTTGCCTTAAGGATTTTGGGAACCCTCACTAAGTTATAAATAAACCACTTGTTCCTTAGTTTCCCCATCCTTTTTGGCCTTTTATCCTATGCTATCACCATTTTTTGAGTTCCTTCATTTTTTTCTATCACATCCATCATGTCTTCTATCAATCATCATTTTCTTCCCATTTCCTGGGAGAACTACATTTGACCTTAAGTTTCATTAGATCATCATATCCATAGAACTATGTAGGTAGCATCCACTTACTTAGTGCATATGGAGAGATCTCATCCACCCTCTTACTTTTTTTCTATTCCCCCATCTTGTTTGTTTGTTCAGTTATCACATAGTTTTTAGGGGCAATGTTTGTCATGTTGTTTATACTAACATAGGGCCTAACACTTGTTTGTTTTTTTGTTTGTCTTGTTTGTTTCTTTATTTGTCTTATTTGTTTATTTGTTTTGTTTGTTTATTTTTGTGCCTTTTTATTTGCTTTCAGCACTGTGGCCTTGATTCAGACTATGTGTGTTCATTAGGTGATTCTTCACATATTATTTTTGAATCTATCCATATTCAAATGTATACATTGTCATCATGGTTTTTATCATTGGTGCAATTATTTTCTATTGAGTATTGGACATCGAGAGTTAGTCTTTATGCATATTTTGGCCAAGCTCCCATGGTGTTCTATCATGAAGCCTACCATCAAATGCTATAGTAAAAATTATCTTTGAGAGGTATACAATATCAATGTAGCATTACCATCTCCTCAACACCAACATCAGCAAGAATCCCAATCCAATACCCAATCATATCCCAAATAGAGTAATTAAGTAATGAAAGAATTTCAATGTTTGTTAGTTCAAATGAGCATCTCCCTACTAGCAGGTTGTCCTAATTCATTTTTATCTTTTATATCAACTTATCAATCCTCAACCATTAATCATGTTTTTAATAATTGAGGTATATTGAATCATCACTATACATCATCCCACATGCATTCTCAATGATTATATCACTTGTTGGGGCAAATCATTATATTATCACCAATTTTCCTTTATTTTTTATCTATTCTAATTGGGGTAGCTCCATCTTCTCAATGATTATATCACCTACTTGGGCAAATCATTATGTTATCATACCACATTGCCACTATCAGGGTATAATGCTTATAACTGCCTTTGGGAAAACTATTGTACACGATGCCACTTGTATTTATCAATGATTTTTCCCAACTTTGGGTAAATCATTGTGTTTTCACCCCCTCATCTTTATTTTTTTGGTCCCTTCATTTCACTTCTTTCTTTCGAGGGACCATTTGCCGACCCACTTGTCAACCGCTCCCTCGAAGGGGCACTTATAGTTCAATCATTACCATTGTACTTGTAAGCATAAAGAACCATTTTATTCTTTGAAAATATGTTACTATGTTTATAGCTTGAAACATCTTCCCAAATAGGGGCAAACTATAGACATGTAAATTTGGCCACCAATGGCTTCATATCCGAATTTAGACCAATTATTGCCAATCATTGAATACCTAGCCCAATAATTTCTATTAGTCTCAAATTTGGCTTTATAACCTTGCATTAAATCAATTTGGCCTATTAAATCAATTAAACAAGGAAAATACACACATTAAATTAATCAAAATCAAACAAATGACCAAATGCCTAAAAATAATTAATTAATTTTTACACCCTAATCAAAATCAATTAGCAAGTTAAATAAATTTCAAATCCTAATTGAGTTCACCCATGAGCTAATAAATCAATTACTAAAAAGGAAATTCAAGAGCATCTTAGAACATTCTAGAACACACTCATTACCTTTATGAGTTATCACTTTTAGAAAATACTTAAAGGAATATTCTAGGAATATGTCAAACTCAACCAAAATTAATAAACTCACCATGGTCAATTTTAACCCATTTCAAAAGATTTTAAAGCCTATAAAAGTAAGCCTAGATCTCTTCATTTAGGGAGCTCAATCAAAGTAGAGTTATAATGCAGGAATAGATTCATGAAGCTAAAAGCCTAGTGTTATAATCAATCAAGTCAATCCATATCAATTAAGCCAAGCATTCAACAATGGTGCATAAAGGAGATGATGTTAGCCATATGTCATTGATGAAGACTTCTTATGCATAATTTTAGTAAGCCAAATGAAGAAATCATTTGAAGCTCTTAAGGAAGGTAAAGATTGTTGTTCTTAGCATTTTAGTTGGGTTTTTAATTGTTATTTATTCATTAAGCTCCCCCTAAGATCTAGGCTTAGAGATGTTAGTATGTTAGTGTGTCATTTCATGGTTTTATGTACTAACATTTGATCTAACCTTCTCTCTTTGGCAAATTCTTTGATCAAACTTCAAATTACAAAAAATATGACAAAGTAAGAAAAAGGGATACAATGACAAAGAAGTGTGATTCCTTATTAAAAAAATGAGGGAAATTTAGGAAAACATTTTAGCATAGTTTGTTGTGCAAATTTAATGTATCAAAAGAAGCAAAAGATAAAGTTGAGAATAAATATCAAGAACTCGTAACCATTACAAAATAGATTCTAGACAAGGAATACTAAATGAAAGATGGTGATTTTATGAAGAAGGCTAGGTCATTTCCATGGTCTGACACTGCAACTCATAAAATAGACACCCATGAGGGTGTAAAAATCATGTGAAAATTAAATGGGATAAAGATGGTATTTTTTAGGAAGGTCAGGTCCTATCCATAGTCTTACACTGCAAATCAAAAAAAAAAAATCCAAGGGGTGATAAAAAGTGTTGAAATCATATGATAACAAAGAAGATAATAGGACATCATGAGGAAGATTGAGTCCTATCTATGGTTTTAAAATACAAATCATGAGAAAAAGGGAAAACCAAAAAGACCAAAAGGAAGGACTAAGGTTTGTGAAAAGAGAGAATTGCAGCAGAGGGTGGGACCCATGTAAGTATCCTATAAAAAAGTGTTCGATAGATAGCATATTTAAAGTATGAAAATAAGGTAAGGACTTAGGCAAAATATTTCTGAAGTAATTGTGCATTGGTGGGTTCTTTGAAAATATGGCATTCATTGTTTGAAGGGGATAGGTACTTGGACCAAGAATATATTTGACTAAGGGCCCCACCATTTTTTGGCATATTTACCTTATTTATCATGAGTGTAATCTAATTTAAGGATAAGATCACCAACATTAAATGTGCGAACTTTAACTCATTTGTTATGTTGTTTGGCAATATGGGCCTTATATTGGCCATTACATTGTAAACTAGAAAGATAGTGTTCATTAAGGATATATATATCATGAAGGAGAGTTTAACATAATTAGTCATTAAGTATGATTCCATGAAGATATATATACAAAGAGAGGGAAGTTCAACTTCTAATGGGAGGACTGATTTAGAACCATAGACTAAAGAGAATAGTGTTGCCCCAGTGGCAGTGCATATGCTAGTGTGATAGGCCCAAAGAGCAGGATAGAGATGAAGATGCCAATCTATGTGAGTGTCATCAATTTTATTTTGGATAATTTTATTAAGAATTTTTTTATGGCCTTGGCTTGGCCATTACATTGTAGGTGGTAAGGTGTGGATTATTTGTGATTGATTTTAAATTTAGCATTAAGTTATTTAACATCTTTATTTTTAAAGTTATCACCATTTTCTGAAATGATAGTATAAAGTGAAACATGATTTCATTTACGATGAATTTGGAGATGGTCGATGACATGGACAAGGGGCATAGCCTCAACCCATTTGGTAAAATATTGTGTGGCTATGATTACAAAGACATGCCCATCTTGAGATCGAGGTAATTTTCCTATGAGATCTAATACCCACATGGAGAATGGCCAAGGAGATTCTACATTTTGAAGCTTGGATAGAGGTGCATAAATGAGATAATCATGAAACTATCAAGGATTACACTTTTTAGCAAATTTGATAGCATTTTTTTCAAGAGTGGGCCAATAGTGTCCCATACAATAACATTTTTGGGTTGTATCATGTTTTCTATAGTGGCCACCACAAATTCCCCCATGTGCTTGTTCAAGAAGAGGAGGAACTTCTTCTTTCATAACACAATAGAGCAACGTACCTTCAACATTGTGATAATATAAGATGTATCAAAATAGGTACTTAAAATCTTGTTTGTGAATGTTTTTCTTTTCATGGGATTCAAAGTTCAAAGGATAAGTTTGGTGTTCAATAAATTTAATAATATCTTTATACCAAGAACTTTGTTGAATCGTGATGGCCTAAATGTGGCAGATGAGAAAATATTATGATTGAAGAAAAATTGGTATTTTATTATTTGGATGAGAAAAGTGGGATCAATAAGAACTTAGTGTAGATGAAAAAGAGATGTTGAAGAAGAAAGAGAATCAACAATATAATTTTTATCTTGAGGGATAGGCTCAATGGTAAGAGAAATGAAATCTTTGGTGAGGGTAGTTGTGATTTGATGATAAGAAATGAGATTCTCACTTTTTCATTAATAATCACCATTGACTTGGTGGAAAATGAGTTGGCAGTCACTTAAAGCATGAAGATATGTGATATCTAGATCAAGGGTTGCTCTCAAGCCCAGGATTAAAGCTTTGTACTCCACCATGTTGTTAGTGACATCAAATGTGAGGTGAAATGCCAACAGGATAATTTTTCCAAGAGGGATCATAAGGATACAACCTACCCCATCTCCTTGAAGGTATTTAGTGTCATCAAAATGAAGGGTCCAAGTGTCTTCATGTAAAGTGACATTAATTTTAGGAAGTTCTTTGATAACTACTTTTGGTTTAGTTATATCATGGAAGATAGAGGACTCTTTGAGATTGCTTGCTTCAAAGTTAGCATTGAATTTATGAAAGTAATCTTTAAGAGATATGGATTTTTTAATACCTTTAATGTATAATCAATAGCTAGCATAGGAGCTATGACAAGTTGATCATTGATTATTTGTCCTTTGATATCATTT
This sequence comes from Torreya grandis, assembly GCA_037957365.1. Lineage (NCBI taxonomy): Eukaryota > Viridiplantae > Streptophyta > Pinopsida > Cupressales > Taxaceae > Torreya > Torreya grandis. The sequence goes on along the minus strand of JARHVA010000240.1, from coordinate 4,016,152 downwards.
TGGGTAATAATTCAGAGATCAAATTCCATGACAAGGACCATCCACTTGCCAATTCTATCTCTAGGAAGAAAGGCTTTGGAGAAGAAGTGATGAATGGGATTGGAATGAATGATAACATAAGTGGTTTTATAAAGCATATAATGTCAAAGTTTTTTAGTGATAAAATATATGGCAAGGAAATCATGTTCAAATTTTTTATAATGTTTCTCATAATCGATGAGGCCTTGACTGATATAGTAGATGGCATATTCCCTTCCAATATCATCTTGTTAGACAAGCATTACCCCAACTGATATGGGTGTGGAAGAGGTATAAAATATCAATGGTCGATTGTTTGAAGGTAGATAAAGAGTAGGTGGGAGAAGCAATTATTCTTTCATATTATCAAATGCTTCTTGATAGGGATATATCCATTCTAAAGCATTACCTTTATTAATAAGATAATTGATAAAATAGATATGATAAGACATTTTGAGAATGAATCATCTAATTTCCCCAATTTTATTGAGGTAAGTGTGAATATCTCAAATGGATCGAAAGATGGGCATGTTGATGATAACATTTATCTTTGCATGATCGACATCAATGCCACGAAGAGAGACTAAGAATCTGATTAGTTTACCAGATGTGATACCGAACACATATTTGTAAGGGTTTACTTTAAATTTATATTTAAGGAGGTAATTAAATATGATAGCAAGATCAGAAAGATGATTTATGCAGCTTTTGGATTTAGCAATGAGATCAACCACATGGGTTTTACCAATCTTATGAATAAGATCATAAAAGATGTGAGTCATTACCTGGTGATAGGTAGCTAGGTGCCCCAATCTGTGGTGAAATTTATCTTGTGTTGGTCTTTAGGGGCAATGTGAATTTGGTTATAATTTGAGAAACCATCCATAAGAGACAACATTTCATAACCAGTTATGGAATCGATGATGGCATCTATCAAAGGTAGAGGTAAATTATCATTGAGGAAATCAATATTAAGATTACATAAATCAATATAGAAGTGAATTATCATGGTGACCTTCTTTCGAATAGTTATTATGTTAGAAACCCATTCAGAATAATCCACAAGTTTGATAAACTTATCATCAAGAAGTTTGATAATTTTTTTATGGCATAAGGTAGAAAGTTATAGGGAAATTTTTGTTGTGTTTGTCATACTAGTTTGGTATTAGGGTAAGTGATAATATTATGCTCCATGATGTTAGGTCTAATATTTGACATGTCCTCATAAGACCAAGCAAAAATCTCATGATATTTATTGAAGAATAAGCTAAAGTTATCATGTTCAGTTAGTGTGAGTTTACAAGAGATTGTAATTGGTTGAGGTCATGTTGGAGTACCATATTTGATTCGAGTAGTTTCTTTGATAAACATAGAATTACCATCTTGGAAATGATATGGTGCATTAGGTAAAGAGGAAATTGGATTTGATTTAGGGTCAATGGTTGTTGAAACAAGGGGCTTTGTTTTTTAAATTCTCAAGTTTGTGATGTTGCCAAGGAAGTTGAGGTTCTCGACCATCAAGCAATTCAATAATGGATTAATCAATAGGCAAAGTGGGAATAGGACCATAATACTTAATGTCTACTTTGAAATAAATAATTTGATTACCATGGCAATCATATTCAGAATGTATCTAATGTACATATGTGGCCTTAGCATCTAATGTAATCTTGAGAGTAGGGGAGTAGGTTGATTGGATGAGATTGGTGTGTCATTAATTTCATTGATGGGGGAAAATTAGATGAAATAAGTGGATCTATAGGTGGTGTAGAAGATGCATGAATTTATAGATGTTTAGAATGTAGGATTTGTTCTACCACCCAAAGAGTATCAATAAGAGGAAAAATAATGGGAGGAATATGAGCTTTGGGAGCTAATTCAAAATCTGTGGAAATGGTATGAACATCATGGTTGAAAGCATGTATTTGGGATAAAAAATTTGATAATGTTGAACATCTAAGTCTCAGGATTAAGCTTGGACCATGATGTAATTATCATTATACGTTGGAGAAATGGTACATGTTTGATAATCAGGAGGATTTTTAGAAGGGGAATTTCTTAGTTCACTAAATTTGCATGGATACATGGTTAAAGGATCTTGGAATAATTTGGCCACTCCGTAATCATTGTATGTGAAGGCATATTTTGAGTAAGATACATCTTGAGTATTGCATCAAGGGGGGAAATCAGTGATCTTATTAATGAGAGGAATAATGCGGTCATGAGGTAGTAAAGGAGGAATCCACTTCAATATGTAAGGAGGTAGCTTAGTAGTGTTGCAAATAATTAGGTTCATCATCATCTAAATCAATGAGAGTGACCTGTAAGTCTAGATTAATGTTGATGAATTTAGGTAAGGGAACACTGTTGATTATTAGAATGGTGGGAATGTGATATTGAGATTTTGTATTGGTAAGTTGAATACTCCAAGGGTTGCAGTCAACCTCATGTTTATACCTTTTTCCATTATGCAAGAACTTGATGCATTGGCTACCATAAGAGGTAACGGCCTTCATTCTATGATTATAAGGTCAACCTAGGAGTATGTTATAAGATAGGGGTAAATCAAGGACCATAAGCTTAGTTTGAACAGTCTTAGGCCTAATTGTAAGGGGAAGCCAAATACAACCAAGTAAATTTTGATTATTTTTATCAAATCCACAAGAAGTTAGGTAGGTTTTCTTAATATGATCCTTATTATAGCCAAGTTATTGGATGAGCCACAAATATGTCACATTAATACCGAACCCTTCGTCAACTAAAACTTTATGAATAAAGGTAGTATTAATGGTTATTTTAATGAATAAGGGTGGATCATCAACATGAAAAATGATTTCATTATTAATCATGTCTTCTTTGAGGGATGTAATGATGGAAGGTTTGGAAGAAGGACAAATGGATTCAATGTTATGCACGTTGGTGGGTTGAGGCTCAAAAGAGGGTGTTCTTCTTCTATAGAAGGTGGATCTTTAATTTATTGCAATTGTTGCATGAGGAACTTGCGATGATAAGGGGAGGTATGAATTAACTCCATAATGGGAATATTACAAGGCATGGAGTTGAGTTCTTTGAGAAAGTTCCAATGGGAATTAGAATAAGAACCCGTGCAAGGTTTAAGAGGTAAGATAGATTTTAAAGGAATGGAAGTGGTTGGGGTTTTAAAAAAAGGAGATGGTTCCTTATTAGCTTTTGAAGTGAAATGATTAGTTCTAGTATCTTTGATAATTTGCTCTTTCGAAGAGGGATTCTTCGATATGGTGACAAGATCTTTATGAGTTAGTTTGTGATGATAGTTAACTTTAGTTGCATTGACATATTGAGAGTTGTTGTAATATTGGTCATAATTAGAATCAATTGTACAAACATTCTTTGTAGTTTGTTGAGTGGTAGATGTGGGGAATGATTATTGGTTATTAGAATAATAAGCTTTGGGATCTTTTCATTTTTGAAATGCAGTGTTTTATTCTTCATGATAGAGTTGGATCATGGCTTTGTGATTAAAGGAATCACTAAGCGTATAGGAGACAACAAATTTTTAATCCTATACAAGTTTCATAGGAATGACCAATGTCAATATGGAACCAACAAAATTGATTAGGGTCATGCCATTTAAGAGGATTATTGGAATAAGAAAAGGGTTTAGAGGGCACTAATAATTGTTTCATTTGCTGCATAGTTAGTGGTATGTGAGAAGATGGGGGATTGTCAGCTTTGGCAACTCTTGGTTTGGTTTGAGGAGTATTGTCAGTGATGGCATTGGTAGAAGTTTGAAAATATCCATTAAGGATTTTGTTATTAGGTTTGAATTCCTTCATGAGTAAGTCTTGATGTTTGGCTTGGTCAAGAGATTTCTTAAGCATTTGAGGGGCAAAAGTTTGAACCTTATATTGAAGCGAAGGGCTTAAAGTAGTTATAGAGAGTTTAAATAGATTGTCATCAAACATGTTATGGTCAGCGTTATGGGCCAAAGATTTCCATCTTTTGATAAAATCATGAGCTAATTCAGTGGGAGATTTCTTAGCATTGATGAAATGGCTAAGGCAATTTTCAGGAAGGTCATTTTGTTGAAATTCTTTAACTAAATGATTGATTAAATCCTCTAGTTTCTAGATGGAATGTTGGGGAAATTGGTTGTACCATTCTAATACATCACCAGTGAAGGTTTTAAATAGAAGTTTAGTGGTGGAAAAAATATTAGTTTGGATCCACTCTTTATAAAGATTACTAAATGCTTTAAGAAAGGATGTAGGGTCTTTAGTCCCATCATACTTGATATTTGGAGAGATGTTACCAATATTAATGGAAATGATGAAAGGAGTTAAAGGCTCATTTTGGATATTTTGAAGCATCTTGTTATTCATGTTAGGTTGGGGAATAACATTTCTTGAGGTGTCTTTAAGAGGTGGAGGAATAAAATTTTGATTAGTTTGAGGAATTAAAACCAAAGGTTGATTATTCATATTAATCAAAAGAAGTTATAATTGCATCATTTGGGAGGTCTTAGATGTTTGCATTATGTTTATTTAATGTATGACTTGTGCATGAAGTTGATTCATATCAATTGGTAGGTTGGTGTTTGTAGGAGGACTCCCCAAATTGGTATTAGGGGGAGGGTTATTGGGAGGTGGATTACTAGTCGGATTGTTGAATAAACTTGTGTCAATTGCTCCCACATTGTGTTGAAATGCTTGAAGATGAAAATTATCATGATGGTAAAAAAAGGATCATATCCACATACTTCATCTTGAGGTGTGATTTGAACCATGTTACAATCCATAGATGGAGGGTAAGAGGTCCCCCAAGACTGAGGGTTCTCTTGGGAAGAAAAGAAAGGTAGAAAATAATACCCCATATAATGTATAAATGGATTCAAGTTGTCCAAGAAGATTATGATAGGAGATTTCATGGTGCTTTGAGGAAATGAATAGAATTTTAAGCAAAATTTTAATAAGATATTAGGGATATATAACTAAGTCAGCCATACAAAGAAGGAAGTTAGCCATACAAAGAACCAAATCATCTAGATAGAAGAGCAAGGTCAATAATCAGATACAAGGTCATCTAGGTTGATAGAGTACTATTGGAAAGGGGATAATAAGAGTACAGAGTTAACTAGGTCAATTATGTAATATTGGACAAAGGGTAGAATAGATAGATAAGAGACACAATCATGTTGATCGATTATATACTATTGGTAGGAAGAAAGATAGAGTTTGTAAGAGACCGTATCGACTAGAATGATAGCGTTCTAAAATAGGGTAATTTTTTTGAAATATAAGTGAAGCAAGAATGAAATCAGACACACAAACAATTGGATCAATGTGAGTGATCCAATTAGGGTACATAACACAAAATGTTGCACCAACACTAACTAATGTAATTTTTTTCAATACAACATGTAATGATCAAAGAACAAGAAATTAACTAAAAAGTAAATACCAACTAAGTGGTCATCTTGAGCGTTATTATATTATTATAAAGTATTGATTCAAGTGTGATAGGAGAGTTGGCTAAAAATAAGGAACTAGAAAGCAATCTATGGATGGTTTTAGGATGTTTGGGATGAAAGGGATCTATATCGGTAATGGTAATGGCTTGGTAATAGGGTTTGACCCCTCGTTTGACAATCCCATAGTGATAAAGGTATTGGGTACTTTGCCAATATATACCATTAGCCACATATTTATACTTGGCCAGAAAACCAAGTTGGCTTTCCCCTTGGTGATGAAATCCAATTAGGTAGGCCTTTGGAAGACAAGTGTTTAAATGTGTTTTGAATATTGTGTGATTTGGTAGTGTGTGCAAAAGAGTAAAATACTATAACTAAATAGTAATTTGAAAAACCACCTATTAGACTTTGTGAGTTACTCTAAGCATGCAAAAAGCTAAAAGGGAAGTGTGAATTAATTACTAATAAATAGTTGTTAATTTCTTGATAAAGAATAGTACAACATCAATTCAGATGACACTATATACAAATATTATAGAATAGAGGTGACTAGGTCACTACTATTCTATGGAAGCAAGGTCTTACAGAGTAGACTTGAATGGGTTAACTATGTTTCTCAGATAGAAGATAGGCTACAGAAATAAGGCTGCTAACTTGTACAAAAATAGAATTGAAAAAATTACTAAAATGACAAAGAGAAAATAGAGGAAACTTGGTGGGATTGAATATGGTTAAGATTGAAAAAATTTATGTTGAAGTGCCTTAATTATTGCTTTCAAATTTTGTAAATTAAGTTGACTAGTTTGACCTAGTTTTGAAAAATCATGTGCTGAAGAAGAATAGGATGACTAAGTCAACTTTTTTGACCTAGTTTATTGATTTAAATGCTGGAAGAGATAATAAGATGATAAATTTGACTTGTTGAACCTTGTATGCTTATCTAGAATTGAAAAGGAGTATTGTGTTGACATATTCAATCTAGCAACCTATATCTGATGACGACCTACACAGATAAAACATAGTTGTTTTGATGTGACTATGTGTTAAACATGTGCACATAAAGTTAGAACTATACCAATTGGTTCAATACAGTACTTCAAATATGGAAAAATATAATAATATGATAAAAATTAAAATGTAAAAAAAAACCTACAAGGGTTAGATTCACATCAGGTTCACTAAAATGTATGCAATGGGAAATGCAATACATCTATAAATCAATCATAGCTTAGAGAAGATAAATCATACTTACACTTCTAATTGTTGATATAATAGATATTTAGGGTCATGACCAAGATGGATCTGCTAAAACTACCCACGGGATATCTTACCACTATAAATTCACTAGGGAGGGTTCCAAAGCCTTCAGTCAAGCAAAACTATGCAATAATAATAACAAGGTCCTACATTTTCATATTCACTAAACTAATAACAAGTAAAGAAAAAGTCTAATCTAGTGATCACAAAAACTTGTGGCATAAAGTGGGGTTAGTAAACATAAAAGTAAACATGCATAAGAGAATCCTAATTAATCTATGTATAGGTAAGACCCTAATGCATGGAGAGAACAATATATTCAAAATCCATTGCGAATGATACTTATATCTACTAAAGAGAAGATCAAATTTAGAGATACTTACCTTGAAGATGAACCCATAAAGAATCAATATCTCCCTTAGCCAAAGAGGTTGTTATGGTTTGTAAGGATCACTAATAAAGGCCAAAGCATCTAAGACTTCTCCACAAGACTAGAATATTCTCCAAGTAGAAACCCTAAGTTAAGAATCCTCATGTAAAATGGTGGAAGAACAGATTGTAAAAAATCACAAATGAATAATTAATTCTTATTGTCTATCTAAGAATGGTGAAATGGATGTGTTTATATAGGCAGATCTAACCCTAATCCCATCTGAAATTTTAGGCTAACAAGGTCAACCTAGCTGACCTAGTATTGTTATTGACAAAAAAAATTAGGTCATGAAGTAGATCGACTAGGAGCTGACTTAGACCCTAATAAATTTTATCAATTAGAATACAAGGTCGATAGGGTCAATTGTGTAATATAAACCATCAAAAAGGGTTTTAGGTTAGATAAGGGCTAATGAATGTGGTAAATTACTAGAGGAGGGTGCAAAATAAGAGGCAAAGCTTAGGGGAATGGTTTTAAGAGACGAGTATATAGATAGCAAGTGGTAATAAGGGATAACAATCCTATGAAGCATCAATGATTTTCCCACCCCTTTTATGATGCACCCTTTGAGGCATACACTCAAAGAGATGAAGACTTGGTGGGTTCCTTCAAGATAAAAATCATCAATAATTGATAAAGTTTTAAAAATATTATGTGTATATAGGCATAACTAGCCATTCATACAATCCTCCCCCTATCTTGAAGGTTATCTTCTAGACATATTCAGGATGGATTGAACCCTAATGGTAGCTTGAATTTGAGTCAATCTTGGTGAAATATTTTGCATCTCTGAGTTGGTAGAAGAGGTGGTCAATGTGTAGTGGTGGATACCAATTCTTCATCATGATTTTTTTGAGTACACGATAGACTATGCAAACATGCCATGACCCATCCTTCTTAGATGCAAGGACTATTAGACTCCTATAAGGAGAAGAGGTAGGTTTAATCTTACCCTAATCAAGGAGCTCTTGTATTTGATGGACTCCCATAAGGATAAAATCTAGGTGTGATCTTGCCCTAATCAAGGAGCTCTTGTATTTAGTGGACTCCCACAAGGAGAAGAGCTAATTTTGATCTTTCCCTAATCAAGGATCTCTTGTATTTGGTGATGGATTTCATCATTCCCAAAACTAATCTATGGTACATAATGTTATTCAGCAAAAGGGATCCAAGAACTAAATCATTATAGTGTTTCATTATACATTGCCTTAGAAGGCCTTTAGGGTCTTTAAAAACTCCATCATGTTACTTTAGTAACTTTTCAAGGTGTTTCTATTATGATGTTGATCACATAGTCTAAGTTGTCAAATCCTACTTTATCTCATGTGTAAGTGTATCAAGATGAATCATGAGTAATAAAAACTTATACACATGTGAAATGAATTTATGACATTGATTGGGAAAAAAAAGGTGACTTTGGTCATAGGATCTAACTCAGAGGTTGAAGAAGTGATCTTGTTTATGAATAGTCCAATGTTATGGCTTGGCTTGATATGTAACTTCACAATCGAATGGTGTTAAGTTATTAACAAGTTCCAATCTGAGAAACACCACTTGGCAAGCCACATGATCAAAGCAAGATAAAATTTAGGTGTGATGGGATAAGGTAAGTGTATGTGCATGTAAAAAATAACATTCTTGTCATGGAAGTGTGTGTGTAGGATTGAATATAAGTGAGAGATTATGAACTAGTGTGAATGTGAGATGCAACACTACAAGTAAGTGCGAGTGTGTAGAATGAAGATGTGAGTGGGTGTGATAATGGTGCAAAGAATAATGAGCAAGTGTGATTGTACTATGTAGAAGTGAAATCAGGTATCCAAAGTGAGATGTGCATAGATTATGTAGGCACATATAGGAGGAATGTATGCAGTATGGGAGTTACACATGGATCAATGTCAAATGTGGTAATCACATTGATCACCCTTAACATATATGCCTTTATGTGAATCCAAATTGATAAATCCAAATAGGGGAGAGCTTAAAGAGACCAAAAAAATGTGAAATGTATTTTGGTTAGAATAAAAATAGATGTTGTACAATCTCACACATATCAATTTATAAAATTCAAGTTGGTCAAGCCCTGAATCAATCATAACTAGTTGAAGTCCATTGGGCACATTACTGACCATGACCTTTAGTGGGTGCTTAAATGTAGAAATCATAAAAGATCAAAAGGGAGAGGGGGAAAAGGGTGAGAGAGAATTCAATTAACAAAAGCACCCTTAGTGATGGTTTTATCTAATAACGAGTGGGAGAATGGGGTCTCCATATCATAGCCTACTTCATATCCAAAAATGTCCCTACCACTGAGAGAAAGATATCTTAAAAGGATTTAAGTCCCTCAGATTAAATCAATGGATACCCCAAAATATTAAACATTCAAAGGGCAAATCAAGAATTTTAAACCCTTATCATAATGAGGAGTTAAGGGTAGGGAATAAGAATCTCACTATCATACTTCTCTACAAAATGGACTTGATCTTCCACAAACCATCAAAACTATATTCCACTCAGCATAAATGATTCAGGGTAATCAACATTACAATTAAGGATCTCCTATTCAACATAATATAATGAGCTCCAATTAACATCAACATTATTTTTGTTGGGTGTGAAGCCACTATTCATAAGTCATAATTCATGACTACTATTCATGATTATTATTCATGGGCACTATTCACATATCACTATTCACAAGTCATTATTAATGGATAAGGTGGCAATGGTGATTAGGCAAGTGAGGTGGATCCTAGGTGACATGGCATGCAGGTGATGTGGCAAGAAGGTGATGTGGTGGTAGGGACCTCGATGGGTCCCAAGTGTGACCATGAGGATGTGAAAAGTGTGGGGCATAGCACTCCACTTGAGGACATGGGTCTTGTCCTTGGTGGGTCACATGGGATTGTCTTAGAGTTATGATAGCAAGGTCATGGTATGGGATGCCACGTTTGGTGATCCCATGAGTCACATGTGTGGATAAGTCAAAAGGAGATTAGATTCCCTTTTGTGCACATGGGAAGGAGACAAGATGATTCCTATTGTTGATTGCCCTCACATCTATGAGTGGATTACAATTCTATGAGACACATAGAGTGACTTGATCTTGTCTGAAGTAGTGGACCTACTTTGTTGACCTTGCACATGGAGACAATCATATTTACTATTTGATCACTATTCATCACTCAAGTGGGGTGCATTTTTCTCTAAGGCACATGGGTTGCCTTGTGACTTATGCACATGGGTGCATGTGAGGCTCGAGTTTACTATTGAGCCCATGTGGAATGTGGTGCCACATTTTATCTCTCCTCTCTCGTTCTCTATTGTAAAATGTTATTAAAGCATTATGTGATTCTTGGTTTTGTTTATCCATTTAATGGATCCTTATAAGTTTGAATTTGCATGATATAATATTAGAGTTGAAAGGGATTTTAAGCATAACTCACCTAGACGCTTGGGTTATAAGCATCATCATGCTTAAGTGGTTAGATATTGTAAGGCTTAGAGAGCATGGCTCATTTAGTGTATTAAAATCATGTTATGGATACTTGGAGATAGAGGCAAAAGCTTGGAGTTCCCTTGGATGTTATGGTGTTACCATCATGATGTTGGAGGTTGGATCTTGTAAGGCTTGCTTGCAAGATTGATTCACGTAAGTACTTGTTATCACTAGAAAGGAGTTACTAAGAGGAGATATTATAGAAGATAGTTACTGATGGAATATAAAGTTTAGATGTTACCTTTGCCTCATATTTTTTTCCCTAACTGGTTCAGCAAGGTTTTTATGTATATATTATGTAGTGGTTTGTTCTCTCATGCTTATTATTTTTATTTTAGCTAATTATTCTACAAATTTTAATTTGCTTGCACATGTAAGAATGTTGTGTTTTCCTAACAAGTGGTATCAGAGCTATGCTTTAGCTTTTGGTACTTGAGCCTTTTTTATCCTAGCAAGTGGTATTAGATCCACAGTTGTTTAGATGATTTGTGCAAGTGAGAGCTACAGATGGAGAGACCAAGATATGAAACAAAAAAAAAGTTTACATGTAAAGTATTTCTCTATGTGAAAGATGAAGATGTAGATGGAGAAATGGAGGAGAAATTGAAAAAGCTTTGCCAAATGGATCAGAAACAACATTGTTCCTATTGAAGAAGAAACCATAGAGCTTGAGGAGCAAGCTGAAATCCATTGGTGTAGATGGAGTTTCTCAATTGGTAAAGGGGTACAAGTTGTGGGATCCTACTACCATAATGTGAGCCGAGATAATGCTGAAATTCCATGTAGAGGAGGAGGTGTGGGAAACCTGAATATGTACCTATTGTAGTAGTGGATGGAGAAGAACAAATATGACCTAAGGTTCCATGGAAGAAGGTTGTGTGTGTGACATATGGTAGAGTAGGATGAAAATTGACTATATCTTTAGGGGTCAAAAACTTGGTAGGTGCAATAATGCACTGAGCAGTGTGATGAATTCCCAAGAATTGTAGATGGGTAACATGTTGATCATGGTGGGTAATGGTTTGCTACATGTAGAAGTTAGGTATTGACTTATGTGTGTTATTCTTTCCTATTATTTGAAGTAGTGTAGGATGGATGGTGTATGCAATCAGAATTACATGGTGCACAAGAGTCAATCCCAGATAAAATAAGATATATCACACCTACACTTCCATTTAGGGAACACACTTGTTAAGTAGGAACAGGACCAATATGAGGATCTGCTCGACTTGATTAGGGGATCACTTGTATCATCTATCACAACACATCATGCTAGGTAGGGTTCTAAATCCTACAGTCTAACATAATCACATAACAACCCTAAAGGATTCCTATGGTTTCTATATTCACTTATGATAATAAACAAGAAATTAAACTAGTCTAATAATAAGAAAAGTAAACTAATCTAGTGCTTACCAAAGCTTGTGGCACAAAATGGGGGTTAGAGAAAAATAAGTAAATAACAACTAAACTAAACATGTATAAGAGACATATACTCACGTCAATGTATACGGAAGCCTAATACATGGAAGAGAAGAATATATATTGCATTGTCTATCTACTCTTACAAAGGAGAAATAAAGTTAGGAATACTTACCTTTGAAGATGAACCTGTCGAGTCTCAACCTCTCCCTTGGCCAATGGTGATTTGCAAGAGATTGTTGTGGCTTGTAAGGACAACCAAGATAAATCAGCTCTAGGCTACACGACCTACCTAAGCATCCGAAAGACTTCTCCACAAGACAAGATTAGAGCTCTAAATAAAGTATTGAACCCTAAAGCTTTATTCCTCAAGTAGAATGGAAAATAAGCAAATGTTAAACTCTCTTATAAAATGGTAAGGAATGACCTTATATATATATATATATATATATATATATATATATATATATATATATAAGGTCATTCCTTACCATTTTATAAGAGAGTTTAACATTTGCTTATTTTCCATTCTACTTGAGGAATAAAGCTTTAGGGTTCAATACTTTATTTAGAGCTCTAATCTTGTCTTGTGGAGAAGTCTTTCGGATGCTTAGGTAGGTCGTGTAGCCTAGAGCTGATTTATCTTGGTTGTCCTTACAAGTCACAACAATCTCTTGCAAATAAAGTTAGGAATACTTACCTTTGAAGATGAACCTGTCGAGTCTCAACCTCTCCCTTGGCCAATGGTGATTTGCAAGAGATTGTTGTGGCTTGTAAGGACAACCAAGATAAATCAGCTCTAGGCTACATGACCTACCTAAGCATCCAAAAGACTTCTCCACAAGATAAGATTAGAGCTCTAAATAAAGTATTGAACCCTAAAGCTTTATTCCTCAAGTAGAATGGAAAATAAGCAAATGTTAAACTCTCTTATAAAATGGTAAGGAATGACCTTACATATATATATATATATATATATATATATAACCCTAAAGCTTTATTCCTCAAGTAGAATGGAAAATAAGCAAATGTTAAACTCTCTTATAAAATGGTAAGGAATGACCTTATATATATATATATATATATATATATATATCACCCTAAAGACTTTTGGACATGTTGATGGTGCTAGGTCAACACATTATCAGAAAAGTGCCTAAAGTTTGTGCTAGGTTGGTTGGGATGCAAACCAATAATGAAAGGCAAAGTATCCCTAAAATAAGCTAGGTCGACCAGGTCAACCTAGCTTATTGAATAGGTCAAAATGGAAATAAGGTAATAAATGAGGGATAAGACATGACAAATGGTGGGATTAGATAAGAAAGAGAGAAATAAACATAGGGTTCAAGGTTTTAGGAGGCAAGAGTGTAGACAGCAAGTGGAAAAAAGAATAACAATCTTACAAAGTAGCAAAGGTCTGCCCACCCCTTTCTTAGTGCACCCCTTAAGGTATGCACTGAGAGAGATTGAGACTCAATAGGTTCCTACAAGATACAAAGTGTCAATAATCAATAAAAGTGTGAAAATATTATGTTTATATAGATGGGGAATAATAAGAAAGATAAGGTTCCATGAAAGGAGAAGGCCATGTGTGTGTGATATGTGGTAGAGTAAGATGCAGCTTGACTATGTCTCTGGGGATCAAAAACTCAGTAGGCATAGTGATGCACTGAGTAGCATGATGACTTCCCAAGAACTAAGGAAGGGTACCATGTTAATCATGGTGGGTAGTGGTATGCTATAAATAGAGGAGTCATGTGATTGACTTATATGGTTATTCTCTCTAGTTGTAAACTACTATCAAGAGTGCAATGTGCATTTTTTACTATTGGAGTAATGGGATGTGAAAGCATCATTCCTACATGGTGATCTCATGATGAGATAGAGTATTCAGGATGTTATGAGTATGAGACAAAGAGTTATTGGTTTACATAATTGAAGATTGTATGAGTTTTAGCAGGCATGTTGGTGTGGTACAGGAATACCTTCATAGAGGGCCAAGGTTTAGTAGAGGTTGTTTTTATGGATTGATGGCATGTTGGTTGCAGGCCCCAATATGATGAAGATCAATGGTGAGATGGATTGGGTGATTAGGATGAGATGAAGTAGCAAACCAAGGATGGAGATGCACAGTGGACATGGAATCAAGAAATTCAAGTATCCCACTTCTTGTAGTTGTGAGTCATCTTCTAGAGTGTCCTATAGAGGAGGAGAAGATAGTTTTCCTATGTATTGTATTCATCAAGACTAGGATAAGCCTCAATAAAGCCATGGTGAGCACTATACTAGATACTTCTAACTAGTGGGAGTAGTGAGTGATTCATGGCAGAATATTTGGATTAAAGATGGGTTTTTGGTGAAGTGGGAATCACTTCATGTTGCTTTAAATTTTCTATAGTCATGTGGATGTTGACAAAGCTGATTAGGGCAGAGAAGTTTTAGTAGTGCATAAAACTTCTACTGGGTTTGTTGTTGTGGAGTAGTAGTGGCAATTGGCATTGATAGCAGTTGGGTGGTATCTAGTTGGCATAAGATATGGGTGTTTGAAAGTCTTATGTATATGAATTCAAGTGGGAGATTTTTGGGTGTGAAGCCATTGTTCACAAGTACTATTCACATGCACTATTCATGGATCACTATTCACATGTCACTATTCATGGATGAGGTGGTAATATTGATTAGGTAGGTGAGGTGGATCCTAAGTGATGTGGCATGTAGGTTATATGGTAATAAGGTGATGTGGTCGACAGGCCCATGATGGGTCCCAAGTATGATCATGAGGATATGACAATTGTGGGTCATAGCACTCCACTTGAGGACATCGGTCTTGTCTTTGGTGTGTCACATACACTTATCTTGGATTTATGATTCAAGGTCATAGTGTGGGATGTCACGTTTGGTGGTCATATGTGTCACATGTATGGAGAAGTCAAAATGAGATTGGATTCCATTTTGTGCACATAAGGAGACAAGATGATTTTTATTATTGATTGCCCTCACATGTGTGAGTGGGGTGCAATTCTATGAGTCACATGGAGTGAATTGATCTTGTCTAAATTAGTGGACCTACTTTATTGACCTAGCACAAGAAGACAATCATCTTTACTATTTTATCACTATTCATCACTCAAGTGGAGTGCATTTTTGTCCAAGGCACATGGGTTGCTTTATGACTTATGCACATGGGTACATGTGAGGCTCTAGTGTTTACTATTGAGCCCATGTGGAATGTGGCACCACATTTTATCTCTCCTCTCTCTTTCTCTATGTAAAATGTTATTAAAGCATTATGTGATTCTTGGTTTTATTTATCTATTTAGTGGATCACTTGGATCCTTGCAAGTTTGAACTTGCCTGATAGAAGGTTAGAATTATAAAAGCTTGTAAGCCTAACTCACCTAGATTATTGGGTTGTAAGCATCATAATGCTTAGGTGGTTATAGCCTGTAAGGCTTAGAAATCATGGCTCACCTAGTATATTAGAATCATGGTATGGATCCTTGGATATAGAGGTGGAAGCTTGGAGCTCCCTTGGATGATATGGTGTTGGCATCATGATGTTGGAGGTTGGAGCCTGTAAGGCTTGGTTGTAAGCTTGGTTCACCTAAGTGCTTGTTAGCACTATAAAGGAGTTGTTGATAGGTATAAGAGAGTTACTGATGGAGTATAAAATTTGGATGTTGCCTTTGCCTCATGGTTTTTTTCCTAGATGGTTTAACGGGGTTTCCACATATATCTTGTGTAATGGTTTGTTCTCTCCTACTTATTGTTTTTGTGTTAGCTTGTTATTCCACAAATTTTAATTTACATGAAAATTTAGGAATGTTGTGTTTTCCTAGAAATTTAAAACCCAAGCACATTTGTTGAGTTTATGCAAAAGGGAGTCATGAGTTTAGCCCATGCTGAGGGTGTTTGTTGATGTTGAGGGTTGAGTGCCTTAAGGCATTCGACGAGGATTATGCAAAGAGCATTCAACCTTGATAGGGAATATTTTTATACCAAATATATTTTGAAGAGAGGGATCAAGGAGAAGGATAATTCATAGTTATAAAAACTACTAAGATAATATGCCTTTATCCCTAAAAGGTCCAAGAAGAGAAGTAAGAAATACTAATCAGAGTAGGCCAAGGAGAATTCATCATTGCTAGGTGGGAAATCTTGTTAGAAATAAAAATGCATGATCTAAAGCCCTATCAACATAGGAATGAGGAGAAATGATTGGCTAAATATTGGTATGTATTCATCTCACTAAAGAACAGAGATTGGTAGGCTAGTAGAAATTATCTTCACAAAGCTATGGAAATTGGTACACTTATGAAATGAACAAAGCTCTTGATAGGGAACCACCTCACCTTTTTCACTTGATCAAAAAGGAACTACATCCTTTGAGGACCACATTCATAATGATTTTATATCACATTCATCACATATATTCCTTGTATTATCTAGTGTCCAATTCCATATCCTAGAAAGCGATATTTGTCTTGTATCCCATATCTTAGCAAGGGATAGTTAGAAACATAGGTGCTAGCTCTTTCGAATCAAAATTGAGTATTAAAAGGTGTATTTAGCACTGATATTTTGGTGATTAAAAGCTTTTTGGAAAGACCATGGGGCTATTAGACCAAAATCTCTATGCTTTTTCACATGCATAAAGATTATTAAAGGCCCTCAAATTCTCTATAAATAATATTGTCCCGAATATAAGTTGAATATATACAAATTTCATCAATGGCCATATGTTTGGACCAATAACTTGATCCATTTAACTCACATTTTAAATGTGAAATGTTAAATACCATATAGCTTGGATAGTTATGTTTTTTTTACTTTAACATATATGTTATTAAAGTTATATTCAATGCAACAAATCAAGTTAATTATCCTAATTGTAAAATCCTATTTAAGATGGGGTTTATTAATTATTTTTAGGCACCCATGGGACTAACGGTAAGTGTGAAAGTCACTTTGTTTTGTGGGTGTCACTAAAACGTGTGCATATGTTCTTTGGGATTGGTGCACATTCCATAGAAATGATGTGCCTCAATGGGTGTAGCTATCTAATAAAACTCCATTAAGTATTATGCTTTATTGATAATGTTGAAATTAATTAATTATACTCTAGTTGCAATAAACTAGTATTAATATAAAAAGGGTTATAAAAACTTCAAATGACCTCTTCAAACAAATCCTCACTTAAATTACTCTTCTGCATAAGCACTTTGATGACACATAAACCTAAAGGTTTCCTTTTCTTAGCATTTATTTATTACCTAACAAATCAACTATAACAAGCTACTTCATATTAAGAAACAGGGGCATCTGGTAAAAAATTGTCCTTCCAAAAGTTAAAATCATCCTAGTAATGTTTTGGATGGGAGAAAGACCAAGGTCCAGCAAAAGAAAGTATGGAAACCCAAAGAAGATCATAGACAAGAACAAAATATTAATGAAGATTCTAAAGCTCTACATGCTGAGGCAGATAAAGAGTCTTCTTTTGAAGATCCTAAAGCTCCACATACTGAGGTGGATAAAGAGCTTTCTTTTGAGAAAGAAAATTCTGAGAAAGAAGGACATGGGTTGCAATCAGACACCATAATACCTATATAGAGAATAGATGATTTGACAGATCTATCAAAACAAATCATTTTCTATCAAAGGATAAAAGATCGATGGAGAGGTGTAGATGACAAAACTGTGCTAGAGGAAGGTGAATTCTTGGCTAAAGCTGGAAATAAATTAGAGGAGGGAGATTTTCTTTTTTCTTAGTCTAGGGAGATTCAGGTTGATAATGATTTCCCTTTGGATGAGCTTCCTGTGAATGATAATGGAGAAAACTTAAAGCATATTCTAAACCAAAGAAAAAGGGCGGAAAAAAAGACCAATACTAAGGGGGTAGAAACTAGAAGCAGCAAAAAAGACCAGCAAACTAAGGGGAAACATCTTGCTTCTACTCTGGATAAACCTAGAAAAAGAGATGAACAGCATTTTAAGGTGAAATCGGATATTGGTTCTCTGGACAAACCTGGAAGAAGATCCACTAAGAAAACCAGAGAGGTAGAAAGTATGCAGAATATTGCTGATGGCAGGCAGGCAACTATTCTAGATTTTACCCCTAAAAAATAGGTATTAAATCATTACTTGGAATATTAGGGGGTTGAATATAAAATGGATATTGATGTTGTCCTTGTTTAAACTGATTTTGTTGCTACTATTTAGTAGGTTTTAGGATTGCTTTTCCTGGTGCATGGTAAAGCTTTATCTTTTTTTATTCTGTTAAAGGGTTTTGGGGTCCCTTCAAAACCTGTTTTTACCTTAATCTAAAACAAGCTACTTCATATTTATTGTTTATTTTATAGATAACTTATAACCAAAATAAAAAATGTGATTATAAATCATATATGAGCCATGCACCTTGTTATTGAGTTAATCACCTCCATATAACAACCTTTTAGTGTCATGGGTATCTCCATTCCCTGATCAAGCCAATCAGGCATCAAAATATTAGTATAAATTTTATCTAAAACAATTACATGAGCTACATTTCAAAATTACTAGGAATAGGGTGATTAAAAAACTGAAATACTTAAGCTTAGCCAATGACACTCATAAAAAATAAATAAGACATTCAACTAGATATATATACCTTTGAGGACATAATGGAAGAGGCAAAAAAATGAAAACAAATGTTTGTTGCATACTTGCATATTAAAATATCATGATACAAGTAAAGAGACAGACTTAAGGATTTACTCACTATTCATTGTACATATCATCAACAACACTAAGAACTTAAAAAATAGAAAAATTATAAATCTAAAAGAACTCAAAGTTTTTGGCTTTTACCAACAAATTCATCCATTTAACATTTCTACATTAAGTACCTTAAACATCAAAAGATCGGATAAATTTTAATCATCGTCAAAGACAACCCACCATGTAATTTATGAACCATAAATTACTACCAATATAAAATCAAATCCAAAACCCAATAAATAATTTTAAAAAATCAAACAAAGGAGAGATAATCTTGAAAACAATACAAACAAACATTACTTACCAATCCAGGCTAACATAACCTAACAATTTATCCCATCTATTTGCCTACAATTTTCTAAAGCTAAATGAATATGATGTAAGAAAATAAATGTGTGTGCATGTGTATGTGGGTTATGGGATTAGTAAAGAAGGCCTTAGTACTTAAGGAGAAGACAAAAACCAAACACAAATGAAAATATGGAACTAAAGAAATCCAACAATGAATTATGTAATGCACCAACTGAATGACACACACAAAAACACACCCTAACATCAATGAATTAAAATTCTTAAAAATAACTAGGAAAACCTAGCACTATCTTCAGAAAAAATGTAGAATTGACAAAAGGTAGAGAAATGCACAAGATTAAGATTCTGAGTTTCTCTATGGATTAATTAGAGGAGTAAAACACACACATTTTTGTTGAGTACAACAAAAATTAAAGATTAAGTGTGTGAGACCCATACACTAAAATGAGTCAATTGTATAAATACATATGTATATGTACCTTGTGAGACAATATCCTTAAAACCTCAATGGTCCAAAGTTTCATATCATTTTCTAGAGATAAAGCATTACCTTAGTTGGTTTGAGAAAAAATATTATATAGACATAATACATCCTAGAAATATGCATTACAAAAAACTTCATTAACACATCCTAGTAAATGCACCATAAAGGTCATTAAATTTATTATACAATAACTATAAACAACTATAAAGTTTCATTTGCACTAAAAATAATACATCAAGTTTTTTTGGCCATTTTATGTCCCAATATGGACTATTAACTTCACATAAAACAAGTGAAAACATAGCCATGCAGATATATTTATAGTTGAAAATTTTGATCACTTCTTGGTATCATAGCATTGATCAACAATCAGTAGTATATGCAAATTCATTTGTACCAAGAACACTATTGCAAACCATAGACCCATTGAGCTACATTAAAGGCATATTTTCCTCCTCTATGAGAATTCAAATTATAAAATATATGTCTTTTGATCCCAACTCCAATTATTTAGTTTAATTTTATTGGAACAAGGCAAATAAAATTAAGGATCAAGAAACAATGCTAGTATAATAATTGGAATCACTACAAATAAAGGAAATGAATGGCTAGGGCCAAAAATCAAATTATTTATACATGGAAAGATGGCCCTAATACTAAATTATCCCATGAATCAGCTATACACAACCATATCAACTGAATCACTTTTTTTTTTTGGATATACATGAGAGTCTGTTACATTTCCTTCATTATTTTATTAGAGTTAGGGTTCAATTTAGGTGAGAAGCTGTTATAATCCCCACCTCTCCTTCATAAAATTGGCCTAGAGTGAGGGAGACCCCAAGGGAAAAAGTTTCAAACCACTAACCTCTCGCTGGAGAGGCACTCAATGGATGTCGATTGGTCTATAAGCCACACCCAACCAAATCACATAGTTATGAATACATAATAGTACCCTCGTTGTCACTCTCTCAAATTATGGATAATATCATATCTTGTTTTGTTACCTACTCAATGAGACTTCTAAATGAATTGTTAAATAATATCCTTCATCTTCTTAATGAGACTTGAAATGAATCACTAAAGGACCATGTTTCTAAACCTGAGCTTCATCAAGTCAATATTTTGTTAATCCCAACATGTTTCCTCGACAAAAAAAATTTCCCACCTCAATTTTTTCAAATATTTAGGAATCATTAAGCATTTAACCTATTAGTAAAGATAGAAGAATCAAATACATCTAGTAATATATCAATAGAGATGACCAATACTCAACTCAAATTATGTCAAAGAAGGGTTTCCCAATCATTATACTACTATCGACCTATAGCTCTGATTACCACCTAAAAATCATTTCTAAAAATATAGTTAGCATCCTTCAACTTACTCCTCTATAAGGTATCACTTGCCCTCAAATAACTTTTGTTAGATAAAAGTGAATTCTAGATGATATTCATTGCATAAGAAATTCTATATGCAATAAACAATTCACCCAGTCTTGGGATGTTGACGAATTTAGTACATCTAAAGCATTTAAAAAGGCTAATCAAAGCTTTGATTCTTAAATACAAAAATATTTAATATTATGTAAGATTGGATAGAATGGGTATAGAGTTGCATCTTGAATGTCTCTCCTCTTATTTAATGATTTTAAAAGGCACTTTTATTTCAAAATTTTGATTGATATTTGTTAAGAATCAAGAAACCATGCCAATACAATAATTGAAATCACTACAAATAAAGGAAATGAAGGATTGGGACCAAAAATAAAATTGAAAGGTGACCTAACACTAAATTATCCCATGAATCAGCTATACCACATAGGCACATTAACTAAATCACATAGTCATAAGTACATAGTGGTACCCTCATTGTCTCTTTCTCTCATATTGTAGATAGTATCATATCTTATTTTATGTAGTTGAACATTGAGACTTTAGAATGAATTGTAAAATAATATCCTTCATCTTCTAAATGAAATTTGAAATAAATCACTAGAGGATCCTATTAATAAGCATGAGCTTCATCAAGCTAATATTTTTTGAAAACAAACATGTCTCTAGGATGAACATGATTCCCAACCCAATTTTTTCAGATATTTGGGAATCATTAAACATTTCAACTATTAATGATCAGAGATTAATCATTCACATATAGAAATATGTTGATAGAGATGAACAATACTCAACTCAAAATTTTCCAAAGGAGGATTTCCTAATCATTGGACTACTATCAATTTATAGCTCATTATTATTACCATCTAAAAATAATTTTAAAATATAGCTAACATTCTTCAGCCTATTCTTCTACAAGGTATCACTTGCCCTCAAACAACTTTTATCAAATAAAATTATAAAATCAAATTTTAATTGATATTCATAGCATAATAAATTTTACTTGCAATAAACAGCTCTAAGAATCTACAATGTTGATGAAGTTAAACATTTATAAAATTTGACAAGGCTAATGGAGCTATGATTCTTAATTACAAAAATATTTTGAATTTTCCATGACTAGATGGAATGTGTTTATAGAGTTGCATCTTGAATGCCTCGCCTCCTATTTAGGGATTGTAAAAGGCACTCTATTTTCAACATTGTCATTTACAATAGATATGATAAGGATATCCATGATCATCATATTTATTCAACCTTATGGACAAAGGTCTCAATTGGGCTCTACAATCAGCCCAAAATTAGAACAAAAGCTAAAGTCTCAATGTTGTCCAGTGAGCATCTTTACAAATGACACAATATCTTACTTGCTATAGTTATCCTTCATGAGGATAAATAAATAAATAATAGCCTCAACACATACTAACAAGCCTGTAGTCAGTAATAAATTAAGATAAGTATGGGCTCTGCTTTGAAACTATCCAAGAATGATGATAATTGTAAGCACATACTAGGATATTTTGCTTTGGTTTTGCCCATCAAATACCTATGTATCCCTATTATCCCAAATAAATAATCATTTTTTGATTATAAATATCTAAAAGTGCATATAATTGTATTAATGGACCAATCAATGGATAACTACAAATAATTGTCCATGTCATAATAGACCAATCGATGCATATAATTGTATATGTCAAACAACATAGCCACTACAAATAGGATTCCTTTTTAAAATATCACAATAAAAACTATAAGTGTCTTATATCCTATAGTAAATTATTGAGACTTCTTTGTGTTAGATACTCTCAATGATAAACTAGCACGGAGGATTTTTCATAATAATAACAACACACAAAGTATATTTATACATAAGTACCTACAAACTTAGTTATATAACACATTTTCCAAGCATTTGTACTTAACGGTAGATCAATTATTGAAAAGGATCTTAAGAATGGCATACTTACTTGGTAACACTTATACTAGCATGTAAGGAAATTGTGTTTCTAGGAAGAAGTTTTGTAATGGAACTGCAAAATTTCTCACTCAAGCTAGTTAAAACAAGCCCTTCAGGCAAAAGTTACAATCCATGTAAATAACTACACCATTATAACTATTTTAAACACTCATTTTGGAAATAATTGAAAGGCAACATAGAATTACCAAATATTTCTATCAATTCACAACTTGGAATAGACTTGTTAATAATCCAAAATCCAATTGGTTCCTTAACTACAAAATTTATTGTTTTTCTTTACTCCTCACACATACATTCTAAGATAGGTATTACATGTAAATGAGTAGTACCTTGTTTTAGTAGGTTATTTGTACCAACTATGAATTTTTAATTAAATATGCTCTAAGGTATGGATTAAGCAACCCTGGATACTAATCCTTCAATTATTTTTTTGAGGTTATCAAAGTTTGCCCTTCAAACGTTAAACCTGGATAAACTTATTCGGTATAACAATGAAAATCATTGTCTAGCTAATATTAGAATCAAAATATCATATCTCAAAAGATATTAGATGTTAATTTTCTACTCTCGAGGCCATTACCATATGAAGCATAAGTAAAAACTTACATTACTTGAAATAAATTACAAAATGATTTATCATTTACATTATGTTTCTAATTAAAGTTTTTTCCTTCATCGTGGTATCAATAGTTATCCAAATTAATCATGTCCATTCTATGTTTAAACTATGAATACATGATAGGGATGCATGGGAGACCATTTCAATGGCATCAATTTCATATGTAAGATGTGATCAAAAGGTTTCTTGACTAAACAAGGAGTGAAAATGTTATGCATTTAGAAAACAGATTCCTCTTTCATTACACTCAATATTTATATAAATCAATTACATCCATTATATTATCAAACATGGAATTACTATAGAAGGTCCACATCAGGATATTGTTACAAGGGCCTTAGTTTTCTATATAATATGTGATTAATGATCACATACATAATCTCCAAGTTAAAGAATGACTACTCTATGTATTTTGTAAAAGGTTTCTATTTCATTAATCTCAATATTTATCTAAAACAAAAATGGTTGTTATTCATTTAAATAAGGAATGACTAAGGCGACGTGGTGGACTCTTGAAAGGGCCTATATTTCTTAGATATTATGTGATTAGAGACAATATTACTAATCTCCATGAAAGGATTATCCTTAGTGAATGTTTATATAAAGTACTCCAGAAAAATATTTCCTTCCATCACAATCTCAATATTTATATAAATCAATCATGTTCATTCTATGATCAAACAAGAAATGACTATGATAGGGATGAATGTAAGGGACTCAATTTTCTACATAAGATCTGACCAAATACAAGCTCTAAGGATTACCCATGCTGCTCAAGGGAATGACTACATTATGTAATCTGAAAACATTTTTATTTCATCATGGTTTCAACATTTATATGAATCAATAAAAATCATTCTACATTTGAATATGGAATGACCAGGGCCATGTGGGAGAACCTCCAAGGACCTCAATTTTCTATAAAATGTGTGATCAAAGACAACATTACTAAGCTATAAGCAAGGATTTCCCATTTCTCAAGGCAATGATTATGTTATATATTGTAAAATAGGTTCTCTTTCATAATGATATAAGTATTTGTCTAAATCAATCGTGATCATTTCATGTTCAAAATAGGTAGGGTGATGCAAAGGTCATCATAAAATTCTCTTTCATGGATAAAAATCACATTCACACAAACACTTACCTTTTGTTACACACTCATACCTGGCTCTTATTCTGCAACATAACCTTCTTGTTTCTCTCTCAAGATCTCTAATTTTTCTTTTATGTTATTTTATCCTTTTATCACCTTTAAGATACTATTCTTAGTTATACATCCACTCAAATATTATGTCATTTACAACTCATTCTTTACCTATTATGAACTCAAACAATCTTAACACCTTCCCTCACAAATAAGCCTTCCTTCCTTTGTTATTAGCTATAATTAGTTCATAGGCTCATTTACACCTCGAATGGTTCAAGATTTCCTTGTCTAAATTAGGATGCTTGATATCTTCCATATGTTATTTCTATTCTTTCTTGGATTCCTAAACTAACCCTGAAGACTTCTCAATACACCTCTTGCACCTTTCACCACTTTTCTTACTTTAACAGGCTCCTTTGTAACCCTTTTTTACACATTTTCTCTTGGTACAGTCAAGTACAATAGTTTATTAGGAAACTAACAAGATTATTAAACACCCTCTATCCCTTACTATTTGTTCACCAAGTTTTTTTCCCTAACTCTTCTCTTAAGGTACTTTTCTAAACCTTTCTTGGTCTCTATTAGGTCTTTTAGATCTTTTTAGACTCTAACTCACATAAAATCACTAGATTTTGTAACTATCCATACCAAATCAAAATGAAAACATCATAATCCTTTTAAACACTTGAAAAAACAACTAATGACAAGTTTTTTGAATTTTTGGTTGGTGGATTCTTTTAGAAATCATGTTTTGGTATTAAAACCCTAGATATGGTTATGGTAGCCTGTAGACACACATGAGAAGGGTTAAATGGATTTATATTGCATTAAAACAACTTTAAAATCATTCCAACAAATTTTTAGGGTCTATTTAAACCTTATTAACCTTTTCCAAATGTTGGCTCACCATTTGGACATTTCTATTTGTCATTTGAACAAGTTTAGAAGATGACTATGTATGCAAACACAAGTCTGTGTAACCAAAAGATGAACGTTTATCTATTCCAAATAGTGATCAGGTTGTCAAACCTTTTTATTGAATGAAACATGTCTGTATAGCATCCTTACTCCTTCTTTAAGTCATATAACCTTCTTTATATGTCTTTATTATCCTTTGAGCACATGTTTATACCTAAATGTATATGAAGATAGAGACTACACAAGGTCTAAGTGTAGAACATGATACCACTCACATTCAATATGTTTGAAATCACATATAAATCCTTAAAAACATGGATAAAAGTGTTATAAGTAGATATTAAAAGGGGGGTGAATTAGTATAAAACAATGCACATTCAATTCCAAAACCATTTTGTCATTCATCAACTTGATCTAGCAACATAAACATGAAAGCACATACATTCAAAGCATGAACAAGGGCACACACCACATCAACACAACATATAAGTGGGAAACCCTTTTGGGGGATAAAACCCACTGAACCTTGCAAGATGGACTATAGTCCTATAATGACAAGATTCAATTTAGACCAGCTTTAATTGATTAAAGAACTACCATCCCTTATTTTAGTGAGACTACAATCCCACAAGGAGATTCTACACTTGTCTAGCTGAGCTATCACAACAACTAGACCTTTAGAAAGTTTCACCTTGCAAATAATCTATAACCCCCTAAATGTTGAGATACCATAACAATAACTAAGAACACATCCACCTTTGGACTGATGTTTACAACACCTGATGATGAACCTCTACTTATCACTTTTTACCTTCACTCACACTCAATCTTCAAATCTACAAAAGCATTATTATAAAATCATAAATATGACCTATAGGTCATACACACCATCATCAACATGGTCTACCCTTCATCCCATCCATGGGGCACACACATCCTTCACCTTGCCTTCACTCACCTTACACACTCTCTCAAACAACCTCTTGAGTATACTCACTCATTTTGCCTCTTTTAGGCTTATTAGGTCCAATAACCTAGGTGATTCACCTACACCAATTTGATTAGACAAGCATGAATGATCCTTAATCCACCTAATGGTCCTTAATAACCTATACCTTTTCTTTTTAATGTTCTCTCCTTCACTTTGATCCATATTCGCACTCCCACAAGCCTCATAAGAAAATCTCTCACAAGTATTCCACACATTTAAAAACTAACACATTTGGTTTCACCATTTATAGAGTTATCATGATTATCAACATCTTGGTCAACCATTAGGCATTCCTTAACCCTTAATTCATATATCATACAAATACACATCTTAATATAATCTTCATAGGTCGGCCATAACATCTATGGGTCACCCTTAAGCAGATACACTTTTCAATTAGGCCCTTGTAGCTCTTATAGGTCTTATGGAGACTTATTCACCTAGTTAGCACTTCATTAAGAAAAACAAGAAAACACAAACACTCCCAAATATATTGACCCATTAAATATGATCTATAGGTCCCCTTTAAGTGCCAACAACAACATAGTACCCTGTTGCTTAAGCATAATTTTCTCAAATAACATTTTGTACACACAATTACCATGAACGAATACACAGTCAACTTCTAAACCTTTATTCGTACTGCATATGATTGTTCAAACTTTAATAATTCACACAGATCATGAGACATCAAAATACCATCAGAACAACCTCAAATATCCTTCTTGGGTCACTTGAAAAACATATTCAAACACTTAGTCAACATTGGACCATCATAACTTTGACTATACACACTTTTAGATCTTTAATTCTATATTTATATATGTGCCTTGGAGTACTCTACAAGTTCACTTTTTAAACCATGAGTAAATTTTTCATAGATCAAAATATAGAGCATTGGTTTTTACTTTGCAAATTCAAATATTCAAATGTAAATGGTCATAGTTAAACCTCAAACACTATGCTCGCATCTTATGTCCTCACATATTTAGATTCATCACACACCTTCAATCATATTTAAAATTTAATGCATAAATCACTAATTTCCAAACATTAAACCTTGAATAAGTTGACCTTATCTCATGTAATATGGCAACTTTGACTCAACACGCACTATTGATCTTCTATACATAACTCAGTCTTTAACAATGCTAAACAACTATCACTTTAACCTCTTGAATTTAATGTGTACTATTTATCTCTATATATATAATAACCCACTCGCCATTGATCCTTGGAAGAATCTCTATCTTTATCGCTGCTAAACATTAAATAACAAACACTTGGCACCATCTCACAGCATCTTGACAACTTGGAATAAACATGCTCTATCGATCCTTTTGTAAGGAGCTTGATCTTTACGCAATTTAAGCATCAAAACTTTGACCTTTTTGACTTTATGCACACACACACACACACTCTATATATATTTATTTATTTATTAACTCCCATTCACCTTTGGATCTCCATCTAGTCATGATCTTTAACATCGTGCAAAATAGACTAAGTATGGTGCCCATTGTTATCTACCTGGAAGGCCAACTATGCACCTCCATATCTTTTGCTTCACTCAAGCACATGCTATAAAATTTGGACCATATTATCTCTTCACATAAGAGATTATAACCATATGAAAATATTCTCATGGAACCCTCACACGTGTGAGATATAATGATATTAAAATTCCTCCTTAGATTTATCTATCATAGAGCTAACAATGTCAAGATTTGCCTTGAAGGCTAACTTTGTACATTCATATCTTTTGATGCACTTTAGTGCATGATTTTATATTTATCACAAATCAACTAGGCATAAAACTAAACAATCCCATATGATCAACTTCTCCTAAAACATCCACACGTGTGAGATATGCCATCACCAAACTATTTACTTGGCTCTTTCTTGCTCATGCAAATTTGGCAAGTATGGGAAAACATTGTCAAGCCCAACTTTTCACTTTCATATCTTTTGATTAAATTTATAAAATTATCTAAAATTTATCACAAATCAATTATTTAAAAAATTTATCACAACCATATGACCAACTCCCCCTGATTCATTCACATGTGGCAATGGTGACATCATCAAATTGCCTACTCAGATTTTCTACCACTAGACCCAAAATGTCTAGATGAAGACAATGATTAACCAAATGAAATCCACTCATTCACATAAGTAATAAAATATAAAAAAAACATCTTATCTACCTCTTTCACATCCTCAAATCATCATATTCATCCTTAACCATGCAAACTCTGAAGATCAACCAAGCCTCTTTCAAGCATACAAGAACAAACAAATTACGCGCTTTGTCATTGTCACATAGATTATCATGGTAATTCATCCACTCACTTGGATACCTCAATGACATAATTCAAAACTCTCCAAAAATCTCCTCCTTTATCATTGATGTCAACAACCATCATATATAACAATATACAGCTCACCTTCCTTCTCTCTCTTCAAACATTTTCACAATAGGAACTCTCTCCCCTATGACACAATGACAAAGTGGGAAAAATATGATCCTAAGTACCTAAAAATACTACTAACAAGAGAGGACCATATTATAAAGATGATACAAACTCCCCCTTACCTTGAGCCTACCTTTTCTTGCCTTGACAACTTCTTCTTGTTCCATGACAACACTCTCTTCAACCAAGCACTGCAACCTATGAAAAAACAACACATAAAACCAATATAATATGATGGAGCTCACCAAGAGACATTTGAGAGAGATACCCCCTAATATTTATGATCCATTTCACATCTTTATTATCTTCAAATCTCCACACACCATTAAGAACCACCACATATGCTTACTAGCCTTCTCTCTCAAGCTACCACAAGGACCATCAACAAAGCTTTATGCCACTCACCAAATAGGAAACATGCACTAAACCAAATTTATAACCCACCTTTAAATACTCATGCATTTCTCTTTTGGATAATTTGATCAAAAAGAACTCTTCCTCTCACTAGGCCAATCTAGACTCCTTGCAGCCCTACCTGGAACTTGCAGAGTCCACAACTTTCAGTAAATGAACCTTAAAATCTTGAAACTTCATATATAAATAAATCTCATATTCTCCCTCAATCACACAAATTTTAAACACTTTTACCATCATCTGAAACATACTTCCTTCACAAACCAACTGACCAATTAAGTCTCCATCTTGACAAAATTTTGAATAACTTAAAATCCACAAACCTTTAGATCTATATGAAGATTGATTTGACAACCCATTTGGCCTATTTAACATATTAATAATCCTTATACCTCAACTCATAATGCAAACCACTTTTCTAGTAAGAGCCCAAAACCTTAAAAACTCAAAACAAACAAAGTCAACAAACCTTCTTCTGGTCAGTGTCCACCTCTAAAAATTATTGTACACCTAGAGACAACCATTACATACTTCTGGACCAAGATTTGAGATTCCACACCTTTGGGAACTTGTAAATCTCATGGTTTTTGACCTGCAATAAGATAGATAAACCCAAGAGCACACAAAAACCTCCATACCTTCTTTCTCAAATTCAACTACTCAGTCCTATGATCCTAGGACCTAACCAATTAAAAATCTCCCCCTAACTTCATGCTTCACAATTTTATTTTCTCCAACAAAAGATATATATAAAAATAATGCACAAACATACCTTGTTTTCATACCTTCTCATTAAACAATCTCTGACAGCCACCAAGCTTCCTCTGACTGACAAGTGTCTCCTTGAAGCCTAGATAGAGACACCCCTTTGACATAGTGAGACTAAACATCCCAAAACTCAGGATACTCCCATATCTCCATATATTTCTTTGACTTGTAGTCCTATCTCATCATCCAATTAATTTTCAATGGTTGTTTGACTTCATTCTTTACTTCAGATTTATCAATAAATGTTGATAGCATAAACTCTTGACTTTCCTTCATTTTTTATTCTTTTTCCACCTTGGAAAATAATCCATCAAGATTCTTCAACTCAACAAAGTTATTCTCCTTATTATTTACTACCTTAGGTCTCCATACCAAATTTTGACTCTTCTTGTCTTCTATAGCCATCTTACCTACTTGATCCTTGAGCTTATCACGATTTGTAGCATAGCCTTCTAGAGCAACTTTCTTATCAACCTTATGACTAGAATAATTGGCAATGATTACATTTGGTTTCTATACCTGAGTTTGTCCTTTCTCAAACCTTCTAGGAGATCTATATCCTTTGACATACCTTGAAGACCTCTTAACACCATTTGGATAGAATCTATCAATATGTCCACTCTTATGACAACTAAAATAAATAACATTATTCGCAACTTTTAATAGATTAAAATTATGATCAATCTTTGGCCAAAAACTCCTTATATCATAGATCCATGAATGTCCATACTTGACAAGTTGATTTTATAGTCTTTAGCTCTATGGCCATACTTATTACATGTATAACAATGACCATGAAATAAACTAACATACCTTGAAGTTTGTGGTTGTCTAAAAGACCTTATTGTATTTCTTTCAGAGCTTGCATTCTCCTTGACTTGCTTAGACTTCTCATGCTCCTTTCTTAGTTTGTTCAACTTGTCTATGAGTTGTTCGTGCCCATTGTTTATCAAATTTATCTCAATTTTCATGTCATCAGTCTCACCTTGTTTTGAACTATTTGCTTCTTCTAACTAAGTCTTAAGATGTTTGCATTCTTTTTCTCTTGTCTTTAGATTTACATTAGCTACCCCTAACTAATCCTTGAGATTCTTGATCTATTTTTCATCATGTTTGACTTGTTCTGATTCCTTTTGTTATGACTTTTTCATACTCATCTTTGAGGGAAACAAGATCAATATTCATTTGAACATATTAATCTCCTCTAGCTCTAATGCTTGAACATGTAGCCTCTAACTAAATTCTAAGAACTTGGATAGTCTCATTATCCATATTAAATTATTTAACAAAGTCATCCTTCATTCTACATGCTTGCTCTTTAATATGACTAATCTATTCTTCAAGATTTTTGACCATTGATCCCAACTCAAGATTTTGTTTCTTCAACTGCTTAGCCATCTTGTGTTACTTAGGATCTCCTTCAAGTTGTTAAGCTTCCTCCAAAGGACCCAATCTAATACCAATTGTTGGAATTAGCTATTGAGAGGGGGGTAAATCAGTATATAATAATGCACATTTAAATCCAAAACCATTTCATCATTCATCAACTTGATTTATCAACATAAACATGAAAGCACATACATCTAAAGCATGAACAAGGGCATACACCACAGCAATATAACATCTACTGGGAAACCCTCTTGGGGGATAAAACCCATTGAACCCTGCAAGAGGGATTGTAATCTTATAATAACAAGATAAAATTTAGACTAGCTAAAAATGATTAAAGAACTACCATCCTTTATTTTATTGAGACTGTAATCCCACAAGTAGCTTTTACACCTGTCTAGTTGAGCTACCACAACAACTAGACCTTTAGAAAGTTTCACCTTGTAAGGAGGTTGCATCCCCTAGATTTTGAGCTGCCATAATAACACCTAAGAGCACATCCACCTTTTGATTGATGTCTATAATACCTGATGATGGACCTCTACTTGTCACTCTTCACCTTCACTCACACTTAGTCCTCAAATTTACAAGAGCACTGTTATGAATTCAAAAATATGACCTACAAGTCATGCACACCATTGTCAACCTACTTTTCCCTTCATCTCATCCATTGGTTACACACATCCTTCACCTTGCCTTCACTCACCATACACACTCTCTCAAACAACATCTTGAGCATACTCCCTCATTTTACCTCTTATAGGCTTATTAGGTCAACTAACCTATGTGATCCACCTGCACCAACTTAATCAGATAAGCATGATTGATCCTCAATCCACTTAATGGTCCTCAATGACCTGTATCTTCTCTTTATAAGGTTATTTCTTTCACTTGGCTCCACATTTACACTCCCACAAGCCTCACACAAAAATCTCTCATAAGTCTTCCATACATCCAGAAACCAACACATTTAGTTTCACCATTCATAGATCTATCATGATTATCAACATCTCGGTCAATCATTAGGCATGAATTAATCCTTAATTCATCTATCATACAAATACACATCTTAATACAATCTTCATAGGTTGGCCATAACATTTATGGGTCACCCTTAATTAGCTACACCTTTCAATTAGGTCCTTGTAGCTCTTATAGGTCTCATGGAGACCTACTCACCCATTTAGCACTTCATCAAGTAAAATAAGAACATAGGACCACTCTCAAATGCATGGAACCATTCCATATTATCTTTAGGTCCTATTTAAGTTCCAAAAACCAACATAACACCCTTCTCCTTAAGTACAATTTGCTCAATAACATTATTTTCACACAGTCACCATGAACAAATACACAGTCAACTTCTAAACCTTTGTTCATATTTAATATGATTGGTCAAACCTTAATCATTCACATATATCATCCTCATAGAGTATACAACACTCCAAAATATCTAAACCAACATGAGACATCGAAATACCATCAGAACAAGCTCAAATATCCTTCTCGAGTCACTTGCAGAACATAGTCAAACACATAATCAACTTTGGACCATCATAAATTTGACTATGCACACTTTCAAATCTTCAAATATATATTGAAATATGTGCCTTAGAGTCGTATATAAGTTCACTTTTTACATCATGAGCAAATTCCACATATATCAAAGGATATAGCCAAAATACATAGCACTAGTTTTTCCTTTGCAAATTCAAATATTCAAATGCAAACAGTCATAGTTAAACCTCAGACATTATGCTCGCATATTATGTCCTTGTATATTTATATTTATCACACACCATCTATATTATTCAAACTTTAATTTATATAGTGATAATTCCCAAACATTCAACCTTGAACTAGTTGACCTTATCTCATGTAATATGGCAACTTTGATGCAATACACACTATCAATCTTTTGTATGTAGCTCAGTCTTTAACAATGTTAAACAACTATCACTTTAACCTCTTGACTTTAATTCACACCATTGATATCTATTTATAATATCACCCAATCATTATTTATCCTTGGAATAAGATCTATCTTTATCTCTACTCAACATTAAATAATGAACACTTGGCACCATCTCACAGCATCCTGACATCTTGGAATAAACATGCTCTGTCGATCCTTTTGTAAAAAGCTCAATCTTTACCCAATTTAAGCATCAAAAACTTTGAACTCTTTGACTTTTTGTGATATATATATATATATATATATATGAACTCTCATGCACCGTTGGATCTCCATCTAGTCCTAATCTTTAACATTATGCAAAATAGACTAAGTATGGTGACCATTGCTATCTACCTAGAAGGCCAACTTTGCACCTCCATATCTTTTGTTTCACTCAAGCACGTGTTGTAAAAGTTATACCATATGATCTCCTCACATATGATAATCTAACCATGTGACAATATTATCTTGGAACCCTCACATATGTGAGATATAATTATATTAAAATGCCTTCTTAGATTTATCTGTCACATAGCCAACAATGTCAAGAATTGCCTAGAAGGCCAACCTTGCACATGCATATCTTTTGGCTTAATTTGGTGCTTGATCTAAGATTTATAAAAAATCAACTAGGAACAAAACTAAATAAAACCATATGATAAAATTCTCCTAAAACATACACATGTGTGAGATATTCCATCACCAAACTGCTTACTTGACTCTTTCATGCCTCATGCAAATTTTGCTAAGTATGGGAAAACACTGTCAAACTGCTTGGGAACCCAACTTTACACTTGCATATCTTTTGATGCACTTCAATGCATGATCTAAAATTTATCTAAAATAAACTAGGTACAAATTTTATCACAACCATAAGACCAACTCCCCTAACTCATTCACATGTGGTAATGGTGATGTCAACAAACTGCCTACTCAAATTTTTCGCCATTAGACCCAAAATCTCTAGATGAAGACAATGATCAACTAGATGAAATCCACTCATGCACACAAGTACTCAAAGCTCATAAAACATATTAATTATGTCTTTTACATCCTCAAATCATCATATCCATCCCTAATCATCCTTAACCATGCAAATTCTTAAGATCAACCAAGCCTCCTTCAAGCATACAATGAAAAGCACATTTCACACTTTATCATTGTCACATAAAATATCAAGGGACTTCATCAAATCACCTAGACACATCCATGACATCATTAAAAACTCTCCAACAATCTCCCCTTTTGTCATTGATGTCAACAACCATCATATGTAATAATATACAACTCACCTTCCTTCTCTCTCTTCAAGCATTCTCATAATAGGAACTTTCTCCCCCTTTGACACAATGACAAAGTGGGCACAATCTAATCTTGAGGACCTAGAAATACTACTAATATCAAAGGACCATATTATAAAGATGATACAAACTCCCCCTTACCTTGAGCTTACCTTTTTTTGCCTTGACAACTTCTTCTTGCTCCATGCCAACACTCTCTTCAACAAATCACTACAACTAATGAAGAAAAAACACATAAAACATCTAAAATCTAATGGAATTCACCAAGAGACATCTGAGAGTGACTCCCCCTAATATTTTTTATCCATTGTACATCTTGAGCATCCTCAAATCTCCACACACCATGAAGAACCATCACACATGCTTACTAGCCTTCTCTCTCAAGCTACCACAAGGACCATCAACAGAACTTCATGCCACTCACCAAATATGAAACATTCACTAAACCAACTTAATAAATTACCTTGAAATACTCATACCTTTCTCTTTTGGATAATTTGATCAAAAAGCACTATTGTTCTCACTAGGCTAGTCTAGACTCCTTGTAACCCTATCTGGAACTTGCAGAGCCCATAAATTTTAGTAGATGAACCTTCAAAACTTGGAAAATTCATATCTAGATCAATATCATATGCCCCCTCAATCACACCAATTTTCACCACTTATCTCATCCTCTGCAACATACTTCCTTAACAAACCTACTGGCTAATTAGGCCTCTATCTTGACAAAAATTTGAATAAATTGAAATCCACAAACCTTTATATCTCTATGAATCTTGATTTAACAACCCATTTGGCCCATTAAACATATTAAAAATCCTCATACCTCAACACATAAGGCAAACCACTTTTCTAGCAGAGCCCAAAACCCTAGAAACTCAAAACAAACAGAGTCAACAAAGCTTCTTCTGGTCAACATCCACCTCTAAAACTTCTTGTACACCTGGAGATAACTATTACATACTTTTGGACCAATATTTGAGCTTCCACACCTTTGGGAACCCATACATCCTATCTCATGGCTTTTGACCCACAACAAGATAGATAAACCCAAGAGCACACAAAAACCTCCACACCTTCTTTTTCAGATTCAACTACTCAATCCTCTTATCTTCAGACCTAACCAATTACAAAGCTCCCCCTAACTTCATGCTTCACCAAGAACATGACATCTTCAAAAAGTCTTCAAATACTATCTAATCATAGTCAATACTCATATAGAGATACCTCATCTTTAGAACACTGTGAACTTCCATTGCATGCACAACTATTCAAGAAGCCTTTAACAGGCTTAGCAAGATCTAGAACATAATCCTAGAAGAAAGGTCTTCAACTTATAACCTTACTTGGCATCTACCACAAACTGATATGTAGATAGATATTTGAAACTCACCTTTATACTAGAGCGTCCAAACCATGATCAACAAGCTAACTCCTTCTCAAGATAGGACCATTGAGATTCTTCACAAGCTTCTTTTCTCCAACAAAAGATATATATAAAAATAATACACAAACATACCTTATTTTCATACCTTCTCATCAAAAAATATCCGACATCCACCAAGCTTCCTCTAACTAACAAGTATCTCTTTGAAGCCTAAATAGAGACACCCCTTTAAAATGGTGAGACTAAAAGTCCCAAAACTCAAGAGACTCCCATACCTCCATATCTTTCTCTAACTTGAAATCATGTCTCATCATCCAATCGATTTTGAATGGATGCTTGACTTTATTCTTTGCTTCATATTTGTTAATAAATATTGTGTTGACCAATTTTGCCCACAGGTAAAATCTCGGTCAACTTCTCCCCTGTTGTCTTAATGCCAGTCATTTTCGGGTTCAGCGAGTTCAATATGTTCAGTTCAATGGCTTGGTTCAAGGAGGCCGCACTTCAAAGGAAAGGAGTGCCCGACTAGGTGCTAAGACTAAGTAGGCTGCGAAGAAGTTTAGAAAGAGAAACCAGTAGGCCCGATGACGTCTTTGAGGACGTCAAGTTTACAAAAAAGAGATAGTCATTTATTTTTAAAAGGCAAAGGGAAGCACTAACCAGAAGAGCCAAATTGAAGCGACCCACCCAAAAAGTTCACCCAAGGGGCTGACCAGGCTAGATAAGACAAAATAGACAAATGACAAAGCAAGAGGTGACAAGGCAAGAGGAATGACGAAGCATAGAGCAGTCAAGCAGTCTAAGTGGCATAGACATAAGATGTTTTATTGCCTGATGGTGTAAACAGGAAAAGGGCGTAGGCCTGTGCTTCCACATTTATGACTCGAATGCCAAAGTCAAGATTGGGTGACTACACGGCATGGTTCTAGCAGGTTTCTTCTAGAATGATGACATCGACTGCAGTGTTTCCTCTTCCCAATGAGGGACACGACTTGCAACTTGCCAAAAGAAGCGCCAAGTTCTCTTCTTTTTTTTCTCCTATATATCACAAACTTAGTCATTTGTAACAAGGATCTTCCACATTTGTAAAGGGCGCAGCTCTGCAAAAAATTTCACCTGAATCAATACAAATGCAATTTTTTACCTCCATTTGGATAGACATTTCTGTGTATGCATTGAATGTTTGCTTGTGTCCAGTCATTGTCTTTTGATGCTCTCATAGGTTCAACACCAGCACACCTGTTGTCTACAAGGCACCATTGTTGCAGCTGACAGGAGAAGAGCAGTATTTGGGAGTGAAGGAGTAGAAGAAATTACTTCATAAGTGTGTGTTTCACAGCACCTTGGGTGATCTTTGTTCTATATTTTCCATTAAAGCCTCCCTGCTAGTTTCTTGCACCCTGGTCCTTCTACCAAGTGCGTAGTGTATGTATGCATTTGTCTGATTCTGAGAGTGGATGTGTGAAGGTCAACCTTTATTTTGGTGCATCACCTCTTTTAGAGTAGGTAGTTTGTTTTCTATGCATTTCTTCTCCCTTTTCACCCCCTCGCTTTATTATAGCTATATATACCTATATTTTGCACTACCTAAAACAAACATGATGCATCAAAGGGAGCTAGCCCTTATCTAGAGACTCTCCTCTCCTGCTTTACCATCCCACAAGTGAGAGAGGAGTTTCCATGTTGCGTGGAGAAGGTAGGAGCTAGGCCTCCTTGCCTCGGGTGCAATCTCCAGCGTCAACATGTTGATAGCATAAACTCCTGACTTTCCTTCATTTTTTTTTCTTTTTCCACCTTGGCAAACAATCCATCAAGACTCTTGAACTCAACAGAATTAGTCTCCTTAGTCTTTAATGCCTCAAGTCTCCATACCAAATTTTGACTCTTCTTCTCTTCTAAAACCATCTTACCTACTTGATCCTTGAGTTTATCCTGATTTGCAACATAGCCTTCTAGAGCAACTTTCTTATTAACCTTATGAGTAGAAGAATTGGCAATGATTACCTTTGGTTTCCATACCTAAGTTTGTCCTTTCTCAAACCTTCTAGGAGATCTATATCCTTTGACATACCTTGAAGGTCTCTTAACACCATTTGGATATAATCTATCAATATGTCCACTCTTATGACAACTGAAACAAATAACATCATTCATACATTTTGACAGATTTGAACTATTATCAATCTTTGGCCAAAACCTCCTTCTATCATAGCTCCATGAATGTCCATACTTGACTAACTTCATTCTATAGTCCTTAGCTCTATGACCATACTTATTACATGGATAACAATGACCATGAAATAAACTTGCATACCTTGAATCATTTGGTTATCTAACAGACCTTCTTGTATTGCTTTCATAGCTTGTATTCTCCTTGACTTGCTCAAACTTCTCATGCTCCTTTTTTAGTTTGTTCAGCTTGTCTATGATTTGTTCATGTTCATTATTTAATAAATTTATCTCAATTTTCAGCTCATCAAGCTCACCTTGCTTTGAACTATTTGCTTCTTCTAACTAAGTATTAAGATGTCTGCATTCTTATTCTCTTATCTTCATATTTGCATTAGTTGCCTCTAACTGATCCTTTCAATTGTTGATTTTTTTTTCATCTTATTTGACTTGTTCAAATTCCTTTTGTTCTTTTTTAGGATTTCCAATCTTGATAATGACTTTTTCATACTCATCTTTCAAGGAAACAAGATCAATCTTCATTTGAACATAATCATCTCCTTTAGCTCTCATGATTGAATATGTAGCCTTTAACTAAATTCTAAGAACATGGATAGTCTTCTTATCCCTCTTAACTTCTTTAATCAATTCATCCTTCATTCTACATGCTTATTGTTTAATATGACTAATCTATTCTTCAATACTTTTGACAATTGATCTCAACTCAAAATTTTATTTCTTCAACTACTTAGCCATCTTGGTATACTTAGTATCTCCTTCAAGATATTAAGATTCCTCCAAAGGACCCACTATGATACTATTTGTTGGAAGTAGATACCGAGAGGTGGCGGTGAATTAGTACACAACAATACACATTCAATTTTAAAACCATTTCATCTTTCATCAAACTGAATTAGCAACATAAACATGAAACCATATACATCCAAAGCATGAATAAGGGCATACACCACATCAACACAACATCTACATGGGAAAATGAACCCTGCAAGATGTACTATAGTCTTATAATGACAAAATCTAATTTATACCAACTATAACTGATCAAGGAACAACCATCCCTTATTTTAGTGAGACTACAATCCCACAAGTAGCTTTTACACATGTCTAGCTTAGCTATCACAACAACTAGACCTTTAAAAAGTTTCACCTTGAAAGGAGGATACAACCCCTAGATTTTGAGTTGACACAACAACACCTAAGAAAACATCCACCTTTAGACTAATGTCTACAACACCTAATGATGGACCTCTGCTTATCACTCTTCACCTTCACTCACACTCAATCTTCAAATCTACAAGAGAACTATTATAAAATCAAAAATATGACCTACATGTCATACACGCCATCATTACCCTGCTCTACCTTTCATCCCATCCACTGGGCACACACAACCTTCACCTTGCCTTTTCTCTCCATACACACTCTCTCAATCAGCCTGTTGAGCATACTCACTCATTCTCCCTCTTCTAGGCTTATTAGGTTTGGTGACCTATGTGATCCACCTGCACTAACTCGATCAGACAAGAATGACTAATCTTCAATCCAATTGATGGTCCTCAATGACCTATACCTTCTTTTTCAAACATTATCTCCTTCACTTGGCTCCACATTTACACTCCCACAATCCTCACATGAAAATCTCTCACAAGTCTTCCACACATCTAGAAACCAACACATTTGGTTTCACCATTTATAGAGCTATCATGATTATCAACATATTGGTCAGTTGTTAGGCATGCCTTAACCCTTAAAGCATATATCATATGAATACATAGTTCAATAAAATCTTCATAGGTCTTCCATAGCATCTATGAGTCACCCTTAAGCAGTTACACCTTTCAATTAGGCCCATATAGATCTTATAGGTCTCATAGAGGCATATTCACCATGTCAGGGAAACCCCCAGGAACAATAAACATGCTCTGATCCCTACTGAGTCAGGATCTTGCTCTACCAATTAGAACACATGTGATTACTTCTTGTATTAGCAACTAAACACAGAATTATACCAGAATCAATAAGTAACTAGAAATATGAAACAACACAAGAATATGAGAGACAATACACAGTTGTATTATATACATAGAAGAATATACAATAGGGAAGATGCCACTTCTTCCTCCACCTCAAAGGTTC
Organism: Torreya grandis; assembly: GCA_037957365.1. Taxonomy (NCBI): domain Eukaryota; kingdom Viridiplantae; phylum Streptophyta; class Pinopsida; order Cupressales; family Taxaceae; genus Torreya; species Torreya grandis. The sequence continues at coordinate 3,975,453 of JARHVA010000240.1, read as the reverse complement.
GCCACACCTCAAGATATTCTTCCCTCTCTCTCTCGGTCCCAACTATCAACTCCAATATAGAATTGATGTTCACCTCTCCAACCAGTCAGTAACACGCTACCAGTTCACCAAGTACACAACCGTACTCCAAGTAGATCCCCTGCTCTCTGCTACCTGCAAATCACTAGACCTTACTCACCATGTAGATATCTCTACACCCATGAAGAACCCTTGTCCTTGCCTCACCAAGTCCTTATGATTCTTCAACCAGTACCCCAGTGGATCAGCTCCTTGACCCTGCAGACCTTGCAACTCTCCCTGATCATACACACTCAGCACCCCTTGGAACTAGGAGGAGCTACACTAGCTCTCTCTAAAAGCTCTATGGCTTTCTAGCACACATTTACAATACAGCCCATGAGTCCATATATAGATCTCATGCTTACAATAATTAGACTAACCTAATTACAATAATTAGACTCGCAACTCAAGACTACGACTAGCCTTCAACATGCAAACTAACAGTCTCAAAATAGACTCTCGTGGATTCGTCATGCAAACTGCTTGTTCTCGCACAGGCTGTCGACGTCGGCACCTCCAAGACCGATGTCGGCCGACTGGTAATCGATGCTGGTTGCTTCCTCTTACTATCTGATCGATGTCGGCTGATCAGACCGATGCCATTTCTCCTGTAACTGATTTTGCAACTCTGCATCCTCCGTGACTTCTCCTGTTTGCATCCTGGTGAAGCTTTTAGCTCCACAACCTAACACACCAATCTATCACTTCATCAAGAATAACAAGAACATAGAACCAATCCCAAATTCATGTACCATTCCATATTATCTATAGGTCTTCCTTAAGTTCCAACAACCAACATAGTACCCTTTTGCTTAAGTACAATTTGCTCAAACAACATTTTGTGCTCACAATCACAATGAATGAATACATAATTAACCTCTAAACCTTTGTTCATATTGCATATGATTGGTCAAACCTTCATAATTCACATAGATCATCCTCAAAGATTCTACAACACTCCTAAATATCTAATTCAACATGAGACATAGAAATACCATTAGAACAAGCTCAAATAGCCTTCTTGGGTCACTTGTAGAAACATAGTCAAACACATAATCAACTTTAGACCATCATAACTTTGATTGTATGCACTTTCAGATCTTCAAATCTATATTTATATATGCACCTTAGATTCCTATATAAGTTATACTTTTACACCATGATCAAATTCTGTATAGATTGAAAGATATATCCAAAATACAGAGCACTAGTTTTTCCTTTGCAAATTCAAACATTCAAATGCAAACGGTCATAGTTAAACCTCAGACACTATGCTCACATATTGTGTCCTCACATATTAGATTTATCATGCACCATGGATATTATTCTATATTTAATGCATAGATTACTGATTATTAAACATTAAATCTCAAATCAGTTGACCTTATCTCATACAATATGGCAACTTTAACTCAATGTGCATCATCGATCTTTTGTACATAGCTCGATCTTTAACAATGATAAACAACTATCATTTTGACTACACTATTTATCTATATCTATAAGCTCACCCACTCATTTTTTATCCTTAGAATAAGCTTGATCTTTATCTCTACTCAACATTAAATGATAATCACTTGGCACCATCTCACAGCATCCTAACATCTTGGAATAAACATGCTCTGTCGATCCTTTTGTAAAGAGATTAATCTTTAACTAGTTTAAGCATCAAACATTTTGACCTATTTGACTTGATTCACACCATATATCTAGATATATGAATTCTTATTCATCCTTGTATCTCCATCTGTATCTGATCTTTAACATCATGCAAAATAGACTAAGTATGGTGACCATTGCTATCTGCCTAGAAGGCCAACTTTTCACCTCCATATATTTTGCTTTGATCAAGCACATGTTATGAAATTTCGACCATATGATATCCTCACATAGGATAATCCAACCATGTGATATTATTTTCCTAGAACCCTCACATATGTGAGATATAATGATATTAAAATGCCTCCTTAAATTTATCTGTCACAAAGCCAACAATGTCAAGAATTGCTTGGAAGGCCAACTTTGCACATGCATATCTTTTGATGCACTTTGGTGCATGATCTAAGATCTATCAAAAATCAACTAGGCATAAAATTTAACAAACCCATATAATAAACTTCTCCTAAAACATCTGCATGTGCAAGATATGCCATCACCAAACTACTTACTTAGCTCTTTCTTGCCTCATGCAAATTTGGTTAAGTATGAGAAAACATTGTCAAACTACCTAGGAGCCCAACTTTACACTTGCATATATTTTAATGTGATTTGGTGCATGATCTAAAATTTATCAAAAATCAACTAGGTAAAAATTTAATCACAACCATTTGACCAACTCCCCCTGACTCATACACACATGGCAATGGTGATGTCAACAATCTACCTACTTAGATTTTTTGCCATTAGACTCAAAATGTCTAGATGGCAATGATCAACTAGATGAAATTAACTCATACACATAAGTACTCAAAGCTTATAAAACATATTATGGACCTATTGCACATCCTAAAATCATCATATTCATCCCTAATCATCCTTAACCATGCAAACTCTAAAGATCAACCAAGCCTCCTTCAAGCATACAAGGACAAGCACATTGCACACTTTGTCATTGTCACATAGACGATCAAGGCACTTAATCCACTCACCTAGACACCTCCATGACATCATCATGACATCATTGATAACTCTCTAACAATAAGACTTACCATTCAGTAAAACACTTCAATCAATCCCCAACAAAATCCTTTCTTGCACATTTTGACGTTTTCTCTATCCAATAAAGCACATACTATAGAACAGGGTATGTTAGTTATTATACCTACCAAAAAACTATCTATCCATCCTTTAAACATTAACATGCATTTCCATTTCAATATAATATCATTCTTTGACAAGTTATCACTAAATTCCTATACCAAATTATCACATATGTAGGCTTTCAATCCACAAAGTAACTCAATTCCCAAAAACATAGAATAACAATGAAATAGGGTCTATGTATTAGTTATCAAAATCAAGAAACTTCTTATTCACTTCTTTTTGGGGTTACATATTTATTCACCTTCTAATCTAACCCCATATCTCTCTCACTCACCAAGAGATTTATAACTTCTTTTATATCTCCAAAATTGGTCTAACTAATTCCTAACTTCCTCATGTATGTTGGGGAAGTGCTAATTGCCTAACCACTAACACATTTGTCAAAATGACTAGCTAAGTGACTAAAACATGTACTAAGGTAACATGGACCCCTTTCAAGATCCCAAAGCAACTAGACTACACTTTGGAGCTCTTTTACAAAAGATTGAGGATCCCGACATGCTACTAGAATTTTAAATTTTCAAACTTGCAGAAATGGTAGGAAAATGCGATATGAACTAAAATTCAAATTCTAAAGACTTATAAGACTCATAATTAGGACAACCACCTTCTAAATGACTTGTACTAACTAAAACAACTCAAAATTGGAAACCATTGAAGATCCCCCTGCACCATACTACCAAGGGGAAAAGAAAACTTTTCCTGAAAGTTATACACATTTTTGCTTTGATGTGTTGACTTGTGATCTTCATTGCTTGGTCTCTTAGATCCCAAGGCCTACTTGAGGATTGTATAATCATACTTATCATGACCCTACTCCTCCTTATAATTAAACATCAATTCACATGAATACTATCGACCCTATTTATCCCACTTTGAGACATTTTCAACTCACATGGACCTTTCCTGCATCATATATCCATCCTTTAGACATCCTTAGCATCTTACTACCCTTTTACGCACTGGCAGACCCTCTAAATGCCTCTTGGGGCCCTTCTAGAAGCCTATTGAACACTTGGTATGGAAATTTGACCCAGGTCATGACTTAGGGAGGAAACCCATGGTCTAGGTTGCATGTTTCCTTCACAAAATTTGTGGCCTAGGCCATAGCATGGGTAGAAAATGTGAAAAAGTGGCTAGTTTGGTCCCAACAGCTAGAAATAGTCACTTTTTGGTCTTTGACAGATTATGGTTGCCTTATATGATGCTTCATCATTCATTTTCCTTTCTCTCTCCTACATTTTTGCTCTAATCTTCTCTCTTGATCATCACTCTCAAATATTTGGTGCCTTCTTGAATCTCACTTGGTTCATTCTTGGCACACTTGGCCTTCATTACGGTAGGGGATGCCATACTACTCTACAGTTCATCTTGGTGATTCACATTGCTCTCTATAGTGTTCCTAAAGATTTTTGGTTGATCCTATCCCTTTCAATATTCCATTTCACCTATTCTTGTACTTTACACATTGGCTCTCTCATAATTAGTAACTTCTCCTTCACCTCCTCCATTGTTTTTGGCTCCTGGTTTGGACTTAGCCCATATACAACCTGATCTTCCTCCTTCAGTGCTTCCTAGCTTGGATCATCAGTTGGTAGAAAGTCTACGCAATACTTTTGAGTTTGATATGAGTGCATTGTTATATGCAAAGTGAAATTTATATTTATTTTCAGTAGTATACATGTTAGGTTTTGATTGTTTTAGTGATTTAGCTTATTTAGGGCATTATCTAGGATAGTTTCTGAAATTCTTGCATTTGTATGTGGTTAATAATATATTTCATTTCTTGAAATATTTTCCATTATATGTCATGCTTGGTTTGGAAACTTTTCTAATTACATAGTAGAATCCTAATCGCTCAAAATAGTCAATGCATTTGCTTAAACAATTTCCCCTTTTGTTAAACCAAAAAGTTGCATTGTTAGGAAACAATAGTGTTGAGAATAAAGAGTTAATTTAGGCTTACATTAGGCATGATCTTGTGCCATTTCTTGAAAATGTATTTAAGCAGTAAGGGTCTTTTCTTCTACACATTACTTGATAGTTCTCTTTATTCAACATTGTCATTTCCACAATTTTTATATAAGTAGATTTATAGTCTTAGTTTCTCGCTTTATTGTGGTTATACCTATTAGAGATACATGTATCCTTTGTGTGCTTGATCATGATAACCCTAAATTGGTTTATGATCCTTTCTATAGTTTGGTGCAAGCTAGCGAACTGGATAGCCTCTATAGATCTCTAGTAGCCCATAGAAGCCCTGAGCCTCCTAGCCTTCTAATTATTTATTTAAGTACCCTGTGTACCCCCTACCAAACACTAGTGGTTCCATTCAGATTCTTGGAGCTACATTCTATCATGCCTAGTGAGATATCACATATGGTCTCATGATAGTTCTATCATGTTTATAACTCTCTTATCCAGCTCCCCTTTGTTAGCCATTAGTATTTGCTTTCAGTAATGTTTCGACTCTTGCCTTGGTTGTTTTATCCTACTTTAGTTTTGTGTTGTTCTTCCTACTAGTTCTCTGTATGTTTGCCTTTTATGTTGTCTCTCATGTTGATTTTGCTTCATTACATCCATGGTCAACCTCCCACCCTTGGGACACCAATCTCATCAGATGCAGGGCCTTATCCCTAAGGTCACTCATGAGTAGGCTATGACTATAATAGAATGCCATAGACACCGTAGAATCTAGGAGGATCCCTCAACCCAGCATGGTGACCTAGACCCTCTCATGTTCTATAGGGAATAATATTAATAGATCAATAACCAATAGATGCAGTCCCCTTTTCATCAATCTAATCTTCATTCATCTAAGGATCTTTCCCCTTGATCTCATGTCATAATTCATTCACCCATTCGAGGTGATGAGGACCCCCTTGAATGACTAAGGCCTGATGAGCTATATGTGATCATTAATGATTGTCATAGACACCTTCAAGTGAATGAAGTGTACCCATATCCCCTAGGAGTAGGTGACATGCTTGCTCTAAAGACAAAGATCACACCCACTTCATTTTGAGTACCTCGACTAGTTTTTATGTGAGTTCCCCACCTCTTTCTTGATAAGAGACTCTGTAGAAAGAATCCCTTCATGTCCATGTTGTGGGACACAAGCACTCTAACTCAATGAGGCATCTACATCACATGGAGTCCTTCCATCCTCCTAGTCTATCCTTCAGAGTCTCAAATGAGCATTCTAATTTTGATCGCCATTTGTGGACTAGAGATCTATGGGATGCCTATCCTGAACATAGGTGCCCTCATGTTGACCCTCATATGATGGCATGTGGTTAGCATAATGGAGACCTAGGTTATCATGATTATTTTCATGAAAATACCACATAATCCCATAATCCCTATAGGGAATGGTACCTTTTTTGTGGTCATTCCCCACCCCATGATAGGGATGATTTACATCATGAGCATTTCCCATACTAAGATATGCCTCGATAAAATCCCTTTCATGACCAAGATTGTGATGAGGCCTATTGGTATAGGCAACATCATCACCTCCATGATCCTCCTCTCAAATCTCATCTCCAACCCACTATCAATCATGCCTATGAGTATCTTCATAGGAATCCTCTAGCCCCTTGGGTACATGTTATCCCCCTTCCTACTCCTATCCTTCAACTACTTGAGTTTAATGGGACTCAAAACGTCAGTCTCATAGAACATATCATAGCATTTATGATGGTGTGTATGGATTAGGAATAGGACAAAATCATGATGTTGAAGTTATTCACTCATTTTTTATGATTTAAAGCTCTCATTTGGTTTTATAATCTACCTCCAAATTCTCCCTTTAGTTTCTAGCTCCTTCTAGATGACTTACTCCATTGCTTTGATATTCACTCATTTTCTATGATTTAAAGCTCTCATTTGGTTTTATAATCTACCTCCAAATTCTCCCTTTAGTTTCTAGCTCCTTCTAGATGACTTCCTCCATTGCTTTGATATCTCTAGACCATTTAACCTCAACATCCAATCACTTACCTCCATGGCATAGGCCAAAGGTGAGTCAAACTTTGATTTTATGCGTAGGTGGTGCTCAATTGTCTATACATATAAGATAAACTTCTCAAATGATTAGCTTTATGACATGTTCATGTGAACATTGAGGTAGGAGGTTCACCTTGAGGTTCTCAAGCATGAGTCCACCTCATATGATGAAGTTGTTAACAAGTGTTTGAATATTGAAGTCTTTGAGGTGTGTATGGACATGCACCCTGTGCCAACCCAAAATTCATCCTCTTTATGTGATCACAACTGTAATGTGACTGATGATGGTGTCATTGATTCCCCTCCTAAGAAAAAGGACAAAAAGGATAGCCACGAGATAAATGCTATAAGTAAGAAACCATCTAAAATGAAGGATTTTGAATCAATCACAACAAAACCATGGATGATGTTTCCTAATGACCCTACCAATTTTTACAATTTCCATCAGATGAAGGGCCACAATGATGCTAATTGTTCTACTCAAACGTCTAGTGCACAAGCCTCACCTCTAGCTTAGATTTCTCCACTTGTAGAACCCAAACACAAATTTAATGTGTTCAAGGAGCCTCTACCTAACCATGACAAGTAGAATAAGAAGAAGAAAAAGAAGATGTCCAAGGCTAAGGTCTATCATTCCCCTTCTTTCTCTTCTACCTCTTTTGACTCCTCTTCCCAGGTTGACCTAAGAGGGAAATCCAAACATGAGAGTAGCAGGGTCATTATTGATATTTACATAGCCTTTACTGGGTATGAATGCTTTGTCAACATGCACTTGGGTTGGGTCATCGACCCTATCATAGATACTAGTGGTGATGGGCCTCCTACCCAACCTATAGGGGTAGGGAACCCCAAAGTTAGATTTGACTTTTGGTGTAATATCCCTCCCCAGGATAGACATCATCCTTACTCCATCATTGAGGAGTTATAAGGCCTCTCAACTCGGATCTCCATTTGGGACCTTCTTTGCCTTTCACCTGAACAAAAGGGTCTTGTCTTTGATGAGCTTGGTTTATCTCATAAGGGCCAATTATAGGATGATGTCAAAGTTTTGTTCAAAAACTTTGACATTTATGATTACCCTCATCCTCCCATGTTATCTTTTAACCTGAACTCTTTGCCAGATGCTTTAGTTCTTGAAAAGAGGGCTTGGTTCCCTCTCTATATTAAGACCTCTAATGATTATCATGTCAAGAGATGCATCATTGACAAAGGATTTGTGTTAAACATCATGCCCCTACGTGTGTTCAATAAGCTTGGGATTAGTCAGAAAAGGCTCTCCAATTCTTACCATAACTGTGTTGGTTTCAATAATGAAATGATTATTCCAGTGGGAAATGTGAAGCTTTGGGTCAAGTTTGGACCTAAGATAGTCAGGATTGAGTTTTTTTTGTTAGAATTGGATCTCTCATACAACATGATCCTTGTCCATCCCTAGACTGTTACTACCCAAGTTGTTGCATTAGCCACATTTTGCATGGTCCAATTCATGCACAAAGGTGAGGTTCATATCATAGAGGTAGACCCATATCCATAGGAATTTATCTATGCTAAGACAAATCCCTCTGATGAGGCTTTGGTTGTCTCCTCATGGGGCCCTGTGGGTTCACCCAAGTCTCCTACCTCTAAATCTTATTTTCTTAGGGATGAGCATTTTGATCTGACTGAGTACCAATCAGCTTTCACTCCTTCAAAGTTTAGCATGCATTCACCAAATCCCTCTCTTGCCTCATGTCTCTAGGGTTTTTATTCTCTTCTCATAGACCTCTTTTGAGATGTCTCCTCAAATTTCAAGCTTCCACTCTCTTTGTATTTCTCCCATCAGAGTATCAGCTCTCTCAATGCATCTCATATGGAGATTGTTAAGAGTCACTGAGTCCAATCTTGAGTGTTATTCCATCCATGGTATAACACACAACCCAATCATTGAGAGGAGAGATTAGGATAATCTCATGCCCATGAATCCTACATGTCACCATCCTCTTACTTGTTTAGGTTCAGAGGTCTCATTCACCAATAATGACCCCACCTTCGGTACTCCTGTGTTTCGGGTAATGACTAGTGAACCTAACGATATGGGTGTTCCACATTTTTCTTCTCACATTTTCCATATTATTTGGCCTCCTCGTAGGCTAAGCAATGGCCTGCCTCAAGGGCAGGCCTTTGGTTAGGGTGAAGTGGTGGCCTGCCATTGGGGGCAAGCCTAGGCCTAGGCCTATGGTGATTTGATGAGCCACAAAGATTATCAAAACACTCTCCCCATGTCCTTGTTCAATGGATTTCTCATCTCATGGCATCCATTGTTAGACCTTATGGGTATTCATATCCATTTGGCTTGTGCACTCCTCCTTGGATACACCTGAAGATAGAAGCAGAGTCTTTTACTTCTTTTAGTTGGTCAGGATATGATTCGTTGGTAGCTATCCTTCTACTTGATCCCTCTCTCCTTTTCCATAGTTCATGTAGGTGGTGTTGGTTAGTGGTTGTGGTTGCTTAGGACTTGCTTTGGCCTTCCTTATTTGGTCTTCTCCTATCACGGGCCTCTTACCACCCCTCCTATCAAGATCCCAAAGTAATAGACTACACTTTAGATATCTTTTATAAAATATTGAGGATCCCAACTTGCTACTAGAATTTCAAATTTTCAAACTTACAAATTTTTTGGGAAAATGCCATATGAACTATAATTCAAATTCTAAAACTTTTAAGACTCCTAATCAAGACAAACACCCTCTAAATGACTTATACTAACTAAAACAACTCAAAATTGGATACCATTAAAGATGCCCCTACATCATAGGGTCACATGAGTCACCCCAAAAAGGGCCTCTATTTTATGCATAAGATGTGACCAAATACTATATTATTAAACTTTGGGCAAGGATTACCCATCCTTCTCAAGGGAATGTCCCTATGAGTCTCTACAATGCAACAATTCCAGATCTTATTCCACACTATAAATGGTATTTGCATGATGTTATATCTAATAATAGCTAGGTCATCTCAAAATCCCACCATTTTTATCATCATTACGTACTTTTTTCCCTATCATTCATTCTTTCCCAACTTTACCTATCCTTACTACAAATTCCCTTGTATTCCCCTTGGGATCCATTAACAAATTCTCACACCACCTAGTTCTAATATTAATTTAGATTATTTCCCTAAATAACCTAGATATGCAGCCACTTAGAAGAATAGATTTGAAGTTTCACATGATTTTCATCTATATAAAGTACATACTTTATACAATAAAAGATTGAACACATTCATAGTCATCCTAGAAAGGAAACAAAAATAATGTAAGGCAACCATAGACATTTTAGTAATCAAATGAAAGCATCGATGAAAAACATCTCTTTCTTTGTTTCTAATGTTAAATCCATAGTGCTTTTAAATACTACACATTTAATAAGGAGCCTTAATGTAGAAATTTAACCCTCCTAGTGTAGAATCAACAAACTTACTTTAGTTATTATGGAGTAATTCATTCAATCAAGTGGTTTCATGCTTAACATGCATATACAAGGAATTTATAAATTTTGTATACTATCTTATATCTTGTTTACCCTACCTTTGGATTTCAGCTTATGAAAATATTCATTATTACTTGAATCTTCTTAAATTTTAATTTGATATTATCTAAAGTTATTATTAAAGAGATAATAGTAGGCTAGCCTCTATGAGCATGCATTTTATAATCAAAAAAAAAGTGAAATATGTATAAAATTTCAAAATTGCTATCATTGGCACATGATACATCTACAAACAATAGGAACTTGAATTTGCCACTTACAATAGTAACATGAATTTGTGGCCTAGTATGAAGGATAGAATAATATTCATAAATATTAATATTTATAGGTAAGAATAGCTAATATAGTCTCTTATTAATAATGAAAATATTTTTATCAATCCTAAGTAATTTTCTTCTTCCTCCCCCACGTGGTACATGAATTCATCCTATAGAATAGTTCTCCACTTCAAGGCAGTTTAAATATGGTAGGGAGCTTGATAAGGGAAATGATATTTTGTTGGAAGTCATTTATTTCACATTTAACATTTTGTGTAGATGCCTAACTATCACTTACTAGTTCACTCACCCCACCTCCAATGTTTCAAATTTTACCTCTCAAGGATAGTTGCCAACATAAATGGGAACAAGTTTGAGTGTGCCATATTTCAAAACAAAGGGGTACACGATATTGTTTTTAATATAAAAAAAATAGCTTCTTGTATTAGTTATAAAAATTAAGAGTACAAAATTAAATGCCATACTAATTTACTATATCTATAGATCCTTTAATAATACCCAAGACTTAATAAAACAAATAATAATAGAACTGATAAATATGGGAACCAACTCTCTGCACATGATTTGGAATGAGGGCCTGAATGTGTAATATGCATGAACACTTATAATAAGATTATGTTTCCTACTTGCAGGCATAACATGTGGATGAAATGCAACCTAGAATGGAAATAAAATATTGATTATCTTCTACATTCTTAGCAGATTGTTTTTACTATCAATTTGATTTGGGGTGTAAATAAAAGGGAATATGTGATTGTAAAAATGCATAATTTTTTAGCATAGTTTGAAAGGAGAAGTAAATTCAAGGTATTGTTGGTATTCACAAATAGTGTAAAGGTAGTGAACATGGAAACATTGGTAATAAAACTTAAAGGCTCTTTGTAAGTTTACCAATCCTACTTCTTGAGTGTATGTTATACCAGTCTTAGTTCTTAAGTGTATGTCATACCACTCCTCATTTATGAGTGTATATTTTATGTTTTATGTTTTTTTAATCACCATATTTCACTTTAAATTCTAATTTAATCTTGAAATATGCTTGATTCTCATATTGAATAAGTCTTATCGATTCCATTCTTATTGGCATCACCACTGGCGTATATGAATATTGGTACCGATTATAAGATAAATATATTTTGACTAATAACTTCATCCATTTGACTTGTATTTTAAATGTATGATGTAAACTATCACATAGTTTGTGCACTTACATTTTGTGTGCATTATAGATGTGCTAACATATATGTATTTGGCACTACAAATCAAGCATCTATCTTATTTTAAAATCCCATTTAAGATGGGATTTAGTAATTATTGTTAGGCATTATAGAACTAGTAAATAGTGTATAAGTCACTTTGATATGAGTTTGTTGTTAAAATTTGTGTACATATCCCTTGGGGTCGGTGAACATTCCATAGAAAGGGATATTCCTTAATAAGAGTATCTAGCTAATCAAACTCTATTGAATATTATCAACATTATTAGGTACCACCCTAGAGGCCCACATACCCATACTAGTACAATTTTGGTATCAATATACATACCTCCTAGGTTCTTTTATCATGTGTACCAAACTAATTTATGAACCTTACATTACCACCAATAGTGAATAAAAAATAATTTCCAATAAAATACAAAATTAGACATTTATAGAAACCCAAAGAAACATAAAATAATGGATAAACTGAGATAATCATGGGCAAAATTTTAGACAAGCATCACCCTATAAATCTAGACTAATAAAACCCATCAATTTGCCATATCCATTTGCCCTCATTTGCTAAAGTTAAAGGAATATAACATCAAGAAAAATATAAACATATAAATATTCTTGTTATTTGTCAAGAATGCCTTAGTACTTAAGGACAAGCCAAAAACCCAACATAAATGATAGGATGGGACAAGAGAAGTAGACAGTCTTAGAGGAAAACTTATAACCATAAAACCAAATGCAGCCATGTTCAAAGACAATGTTGGATCTTTGATTTGTCAAGATTGGTGATTAGATAACAAACATCTCAGTGAAGCCACTTTTTGAGGTAGAGTTTGTCAAATTGCAAGACTTGCTTTAGCTCTATGGAGCACCATTAAAGGGGATGGATAGTAAATGTCTACTATCCAAAATTATTGGCAAGTAAATGGCATTGTCCTTTTACCCTCCAAGTTGTGTTTTAGGGTGAATGTAAGATTAAATAAAATTCATCTTATCAATCCCAATGAATTAGTAGAGTTTTAGTACTCATTTAGGATACATGTTGGCAATGTAGATAGTAAAGCATTGAATCTTCTTATGACATCTTAGAAATGGTTATATAAATGAGGGGGCTATTCTTCCATCTATATGTATTTGTTCACATTAATTTTTTCGTCCTCTATTGTATGTTGAATATCTTGTTGATTTTTTACATTGGTGGGGTTTTATTTCTATCAAGTATGGCACTTTACACTTAATTATCAGATACTAGAGTTTCACATAGCTACAATGTTGTCAATCATAAAAGCAATCTTGTACCCAATAAAACTTGAAGCATTCAAATTTCCTGTATACTTCATATTTTTAATATAATAAATGTGTTTTTTATGTAGTTTTGATTCCTCTATGTAGCATTTCCACTCTTCTCTATATATAAGACTTTCAGACATGCTCTTAGAGGCTTACATGTAGAGTTATCTTCAATTAAAAATATGGTTCCCTAAACAACTCGCTTGCTCTTTAAATCTACCCACATCGATTAGGTATTTTGTGACTATTTTTTATATATAATAATTTCTATTGTTATGGCAAAGCAAAAAAAATCAATTATTATTTACCATGTTGTCCATATGATATCGGCCAAGCTTAACCAACACACACCAACTCCTCGCATGTGTTGGTCATTGCCGATCATCGAGGGGCTAGTCTCCACCAGTCATCAAAACCTTATCACTAACCACAATTAAATTAGGCAAAACCATAATTAATTTCAATGCTAACACCTTACTTCATTCTAATTGTCCCTATTGTGGTCACCACCACCTTCACCACCAATTTGACAATCACTATCAACCCAACTATGAATCGTGACTATGCAAAGTCACTAAACTTGTCAAGTGGCACGAACCCAATGTGGCATGCAAATCATTCATTGATAGTGATAGATTATCATACCCTAACATGATAATAATCATGTCCTTTTAGCATTACCTTAATCTCCTATGGCTTACTCTTAACCGGGTAATGCCAAGCCTAAAGACCAAACATATGTCCTTCATTCTATCACTACTTGATCTAAGGTGGAGGGAGATAGCTCAAGTGGAGGTGGTCAAAACAAGAGCAGAGGAGTTGGTGTTTAATCCCAAATTTTGCACCAATCAAATGTTGAGGTAAATTCTAGAAGGTTTTATCATTTTCACAGAGTCATGTAGGTGTATCAAGACAACTACACCGAATAAAGTGACCATTTCATTCTATTTGAGGGTTTTGTATTCCCCTATTCAAGGTTACCCTTGCTTCTATATAGACTGTGTCTTAACACATAGTGGTCTAAATTATTGTGAACTGTGTTTATGAACTCTACATAAATTTAAACACTTAAATCTCTACAAACACCTTAGAGAATGGGAAATATGTTTGTAATCAGTATTCTTGAGTTTCCACTTAGTTTACAAGTTTTTTTTCTCATAAGAAACACATACTCAGTCCTCCTTTCCACAAGAAATAGAGTTGTATTGTTAAAACATAGAATATCCTTTAACAGACCTAAAGGATAAAAGAAATCAAAGCTCGATGTTACCTTATTCAAATGTGCATATGACCCTACATACAACTGAATCCCTAACTTATTTATGACATATTCATTCATATTTATGATCACAGAAGGGCAAGTGGACATCAAATAAGCTAAACAAGGAAAGAAATCCCAGAGTTTTTTATAAATGTGAAAAAATCAACTCCATAAATTATTAACACAGACAAAATCTAAAACATATGAAGCAAGAATAGGTACAGGGAAAAAAGGAAAAATGCTTCAGATAAGCATACTCATAATGTGGTCATAATCCTCCTTTGCGTAAATTATTTAGATGAAAATGCAAAGAAAAGCAGTGATGATTGTAATAAATCCTTTAAAAGGACATATGCCTTCAATATACCTATATCTACTATTTCTCGGGCCCTATTTCTCCTTATCAAAGGCCCACTATACATAAGATTAAGCTCGTCCAAGATTTTGCCTCTATTAATAAATTATTTTCATACATAAGGATAAACTTATATGCAGGGTCACATGCACTGTGAATTTATAGGAAGAGAGTTATTCAACAGGGTCAAACGGGGTGTATAAGAGCCTCTCTAGTATTTTCCAAGCTTTAATATCTTGAGATATGTTTTTAATTGATGTGTTTTTATTCACCATTTCATGTGTATTTATGTTTGCAAGTGCCTAAATGTACTCTATTCTTTGAGATGGGGTCATCATGTATGTGTGCTTTTAAGTACATTGAAAGTGTTACTCTTATCATATTTCATGTGTTTGTGTAGACTTATACAAAGTAAAAGTGTGTGAATCCATGTTTGTTGTACTCCCATTATAGGGTGTACAAGAGTCTCTATACTATTTTCCAAGCTTTGATTTCTTGAGTTTTTTTTTTAATTCATGTGTTTTTATTCACCATTTCGTGTGTATTTATGCTTACAAGTGCCTAAATATACTTTATTCTTTGTGATAGGGTCATCGATGTATGTGTGCTTTTAAGTACATTGAAAGTGTTATTCTTATCATATTTCAGGTGTATGTGAAAACTTCCACAAAGTAAGAGTGTGTGAATCCATGTTTGTGTTTGCAGTACTCCCATTATAATATGCAATGTATACTTATTATTGTTGACTTCTTCATTCAGAATGTCCAGTGAGATTATTAAATATTGCCATCAACATCTTTCATAGAAGATGCAACTAAAATTAATTTTTTTGCATACAATGTCCATGGACTTGATATTCCAAGCCTCAAAGATATTATTGTTAACCTTTGAAATTCACAACATGCATGTTTTGGTTTTTTAAAAGTTTTCAAAATGTAATGTATTCATTACATTTTCTCTATCTCATATACTACATACAAAGGTTCATTTAGCTTGTCCTTGAATTTCCACATGAGTTGTTGCCATGTTTTATAGATTATTTCCAAATGAATTAGTATGTTAAGTTTCTATAATGTGAAAAGACAATCTCTACTTTGGAACGTTACACTATCTACAGAAAATGTAATGCCTTCTCATATGTATATTTCCTTGTTGGAGGATCGTAATATATACTTTACATATAGGGTGTCAATTTCATGAATAATGGTTTCCCTAAATATTATGTGACTGTTATGTTATGTTGCCAACTAGTCGGATTACCCTGGCCATCGACACACCATTGTACTTTGGTGGTAACCTTTATGGTGATTTCTATAAGCATTTCATTGGTAAGGTTTAGTGTTGTAAATCATATTCTTAACTTGTTTGAATGTAAGTTATTTGTTGGCAACTAATACTATGAATGTTAACTATTACATATTTAAGATGGAAGAGTGGGAATTAGACACTTACCTCAAAGAAATTTATGTTGAGATTGAATAAATGGTATGCATTTTTAGCTACTGTATTCGAACGTGAATTTGAGTTGTATTATTTTTTTGTTGATGATAATCTGTTGTGACATGCATTATGTTAGGAGAAAGAATTCAATTAGAATTACTCATTGTGTAAGAGCGCTCAGTTTAGATGTTCCCCTTGCCCCCTCAGAGATTTGAGGAAGTTGTATGGAGCATCAATAATTGGGGATGGTATTCCTACTATTATGAGACAGCCATCCCCTACCCGCGAACAACTTGGGGTGCAATCTCAGTGCAAGATGGAATCTTTAGCGAATAAAGATACAAACACAGGGATAATAGAGGTAATTTTATTTATGATCCATGTATTTTCAATGCCTACTTTAATATTCGTTTCGCATATGTTAAATATTTAATATTTGTGAACCATGTATCCCTCTTTTAATTTGTTGCATTTCCCTTTTTCAATACTGTAGGAGGAGGGGGTGGAGCAAACCAAAGGTGAAGAGGGTGTTCTCGAAGTGCCCAATGACCATTTATCAAGAGATGTATGGGAACCTTTGGCTGCCCTTAATGTTTGATTGTTCCTCATGTTAAATAATGTTTCTTTCTTCCCTCTTACAATAATCTAAATTACAATACTTTGGACTGACACACCATGCATTTTTCTATGTTGTTTTTGTTTTGTGTTTTAGTTGGAAGGGTGGAGTGGAGCTACATGGATGTGGTTGATAGTCACTTGAATAATGACTCCATCCCTATAAATGTTCATATTTGTTGTACTCTATCTTTCATTTTTCATGCTCAATAATTGTGAACCATGCATCCCTATTTTTATATGTTATATCTTTTTTAATACTATAAGAGGAGGGGGTGGAGTAGACCAAAGGTGAATAAGGTGTCCCCAAAGCGTTAAATGATTATTTCTCAAGAGATGTATGGTAACATTTGGTTTCCCTTAATTTTTTATTGCTCCTCATGTTAAATAATGTTTTTATCTTCCCTCTTACAACAAACAAGATTAGAATTATCTTGACACACCATGAATTTTTCTATGTTGTTTTTGTTTTGTGTTTTAGCTAGAAGGGGTGGAGTGGAGGCACATGGATGTGGTTGATAATCACTTGCAAATGACTTTATCCCTATAAATGTGCATATTTTTTCTAGTCTCTCTTTCATTCGACATGTTCATAGCTCCGTGTTTGTTGTTCCATATATGTTTGGAGTTAGACTCACATATATATGTCCACCTATGTGGCAGGAGGAGGTGGAATCATATGACCTTGATGATAATGATGATGAGGATATTGATTATGATGATATTGATGATGATGATAGTGATTGAATTCTAGATGCTTTACAATCTAAAATGGAGGAGGAACCGAATGCTATAAGAACATTTGATTATCTTTGATGACATTATCTTATGTTTATTGTTTTATGTTTTAAACATTATATTGTGTTTGATGATGTTATATTTTATTTATTGCTTTATGTTTTTAGCCTTGCATATCTTCCTTGTTGAATGACAGTATGCAGGTGAGTACAAAATCAAGAATTGGGATATTGTGAGGTGGAATGTGCAACTTTACTTATTGAGGCCATGCGACACATTTAGAGATGATGGTGGCCATCCATTTTGGCCATGAGATAAACTTAACACTCACCATCGTAAGATTAATGGTTAGAAACCCATTCCAAGGAGGCCCCCTGGGCATGCTAGAAGTGGGAAATATAATCCTAAGGGAAGAGAAATCAATAAAAGGCAAATAGAAATGAGATCGATAGACTAAATATTGAAAATTTAGAGCATCAACAAGAGAGATAGGCTGGAAAGATTATGGCTAGCTAGGGAGGATGTGTCCAAGTTATTGTATCTCAATGAGATAGACTTGAAGTCTATCAATGATGAGATGGGTGCATATGATTCGAGTGAAAACTTGGCACAAAGAAGGGAAGCCTACATTCAGTGAAGAGAATATCATCGATAAATGGAGCAAAAAAGAGAATGGGTAGAGCAACAACAAGGTGCATGTAACAATGGACCTCAAGTTAAATGCATTATGTTCATTAGTTTTCATAAAGTTAATGTTGAGTTTAATTCAGCTTACTCAATATTAACATTGATATTTCTACAATAATCACCATTCTGATTACAGAGGGATAACCCTCAAGCCCATTCTAGTGATGAAGATCACATTCTTTTGAGAGAAATGCATTTGCAGAATGGTAGATAGGTTGCCTCACAAATTGATATTATACTTATTATGATGACTACGTATTCTATGCACTCTTCTTTATTCCATGTACCTTTCTTTCAACCATGTCATTACATATTTTGATAGTGTTGTCTATTATTATTGCATATAGGATTTTGGTGGAGATGATTTGGCGTAGTCACAGGCATGGATGGACCATGTTTAGGAGGTATGATACTTACTTATTATTTACCAGAACTAACAAGTTTATTCTTGATGTTGGTGTCTTATTCTTGCATTTTGTTGATATTTCTAAATTGCACATTTTCAAATGTAGGTGTCCAGGATGACATGGATATACATGCATTCATGTGGTTGATTGTGTTGTTTCCAAAATCAGCTTAGCTCATTTTTTAGAACAACCCCTATGAAACTTGTCCATTTCATGTTTTCTCTCTAGGTTCATCTTTCGAGGTAAGTTTCTCTTGATCTCGAGTTTTTTTCCACTGACTTGTTTGAAAAATTTGCGACCTTTCTTAGTTATGATTTTCTAGCAAACGTGAAATTCATTGTGTTTTTAATGTGATCAGAATGCCCAAATTTTTGATAAATTTCAAAGAGTTCACCATATTTTTTAGCAAATATTCACGGATGGTAAATTTTACCACCACTGCATATTTTTCAGCAAATATGTACGGGCGGCAAATTTTGTCGCCACTGCATATTTTTCAGCAAATATGCACGGGCGGAAAATTTTGCCGCCACTGCATATTTTTCAACAAATATGCACGGGCGGAAAATTTTGCCGCCACTGCATATTTTTTAGCAAATATGCAAGGGCGGCAAATTTTTCCGCCACTGCATATTTTCCCCTCATTTTTGCTATCTTTGGAAAATTTTCATTTTCCCATTTTCTGTGCCCACTCCCCTTTTCTTCCACTTTCTGACCTGTTCACGTCTCATCCCTTTCAAGCACATTTTCCTGATCGTGACCATCAAATGTGTAGTTTTTCCAGCTTGCTACTTTCTTCCCCTAATTGCACAATCATGATTCATGCTGTGATTTCTCTAAAATATCCCCCTTCATCGGCGACCTTTCAATAGAAGTTCTTCCAGATCACTGAAGTTTCCCTGAAAAAGTCGAAGACAATGAAGTATAAGCATCAAGGTGTTTTTTCAATCACCTCAGTTGCTTCTAAATGTTGATCACATTAAGGATATAGAGATTGGGCACGTGGATATGGCCGAGTTCATAGAAATAACCAAATCAGGCATCTATCGCCATGTACGATGCTCATCTGAAGAAGTCCGGTGGCAAGAGCTGAACCTTTTTCTTTCTCTCTTCTTCCTCTCTTCTCATGCACTTTTGTCATGTAAAAATACATGCAATTTTGTAATGTGTAATTACATGTAAAAAATCTGAAAAAAAATATCTCAAAAAGTCAAAGATGACTCAACTTTGACTTAGATATTTTTATATTATAATCTTTTTAATTTTGAAAGTTTCTCCCTATTTATAGTGGAGACCTCTTTTGTAAATAGATCTCTGATAATTGAGAGCAGAAACTCTGGTAAAATTGAAACACTTTTTGAGACTTTGTGCTCAACTTGTAAATCATATTTTGTTAAATGAATGAGAAGCAAGTTTATTTCAGACTTTGTGTTGAAGTTATCTGTGTTATTTAAGAAACAGTTCTTATGTCTTATTTCCTGATAATCTCTTATTTGTTTGATTTAATAAGCAAAGTGGGTGTGTTGATATTATCTGAGGGCATTTCTAAAAGGTAGAAGAGAGACTTCGAGCTACTTTTATCTTTGTGATTCTTTTATCTTTTATAGTTTCAGGCAGAGACTTTGTGCTTCATTTCACTCTACAGTTACACTTGTTTCGGATCAGCAAAGGAGACAATGCAAGACTTTGTGCTTACGTGGATTTTCTTGTGACCTTTGTTACTTACTTCAGGTGATTTTCTGCTCTATGCTGAATACCATTTCTGAAAGAAGAGAGATGTTGTTGGCCCACGACCAGGATTTTTTTCTCTTGTTCTTTGTACATCACCTCTGAAAAAAGAGAGGTGGATGCAGTTATACCACCCCAAGTGTTCTTTTCTACTTAATTATATATACATATAGCGTATAAATATTCATAGAGAACCTCCCCTTGATGAGAGGAGAGATTTACCTCATCCAGATCTGGTAAACCCACACTTTTCATGGCATAAATCTCCTTGTGTTGTGGTTGATATACCCATTTTGTCCTCAGTTAGTTGATGACAAAATATTCACCCAACAGTTTTTGGCGACTCCGCTGGGGAATCGAATGTGCAGTCTAAAACCTCAAGTTTTAGATTGAAGCAGTCCCGACCCTTATCCATTACATAGTCTGGCGACTCCGTTCCATGTCTTACCCATTATCATTATAGCCTTACCATCTCCCTCCATCTCCATTATATTATCTAGTCTGTAAAACCAGAGCCGCTGGGAAGAACGTGCATTTTGAAGCCTCAAGCTTCAACTTGAAGTAGTTTTCATCTCTTTTTCATTTGAAATCTAGAAATTCCACGCTACACAAGAAGCCAGAGATCTAAGGGTGTTTTTGACCCCATGTTTGAGTTGGCACAACAGAGAAATTTTGATATGTTTCCTCCACCGCCTTTCCTCCAACGATCTAAGAGTCTTCCTCCTAACCTGATCGGATCACCAACACAAGGTAGAGCTTCTTTTCTTATTATTAATAGTGCCCTGCCTATAAACACTCCACCAAGATTTGTTATCCCCACTTTCCATAATCCAATCATGGCAGCTCGAGGCCCCTGGGGTAACTCATTTGGACCACTCAACCTTACTCCACCTCTACATGAGCTTCCACACAGCTCAAGGAAAAACTTCTCCAAATTCTTTGGTGATGGGAAAGTTCACCCTGATGAACACATTATTGCCTTCTCTATATCATGCGGCGTAATCGGTGTGGAATTTGAAGATATAGCAATCAGGTTGTTTGTAAAAACTCTGCAAGGTGCTGCTATAGACTGGTTCTACCACCTACAGGTTGGGTCAGTGACTGACTGGGACACTAAAGTCCATATTTGAAGCTAGGTTTAAATCTGCTGAAGATGCACATACCTTTTTAGTGTTGGGGATCAACCAACAATATGATTACACTTATGAAAGCAATAAACCGCAGAATTAAATCAGATAGATAAGTAACTAGAATGAGAAATAGCAAAAAATAAGAGATACAAGAAACCACCCTGAAAACTTGTATTAAACTCTTTACAGAAAGAATACAATTGAAGAAACTTCTTTCTTCCACACCTCTCTTAGATGTACAAATCTCTCTCTAGATCTCTTTCCCTCAAGAGCTCTCTCTCTCTCAAGTACAATCAACTCCAACAACCTGGATTGATTCACCTATACAATTCTATACTATTCTTCAACATTCACATACTATTAAACCACTACAATAAGCTAAGAAGATCTTTCCTACATATAGAATTAGGAAACTTGAGCATGCACTTACAACCAACAGTTAAGCCTCTTGAATAAGGGCTCTAAAAATAGTCTTGCTAATAATAGAGACACGGACTTAAGACTACAACTTAGTTTCATCATGCAAACACTCGGTTCTATCCTCGAAAATAGCTCTCTAGATGCACAGGTAATTGACGCCAGTTCCTTCTGCTTGCCTGTGACCGACGTCAGCCAATTTCTACCGACACCGGCGTCTCTTCAACTACTCCTGATCGATGTCGGTCGCTCTTGACCGACGTCAGTGACTGTGTAAACTTGTAACTTATCAAATGCGCTCTTTGGTGAAGCTTTTAGGCTCCACACCTTAACAATCTCCCACTTGGAGATAAACATCTGCACCAGTACCTGTACAGCAACATCTTCTAGCTCCTCCATCTTCAACTCAATCATGAAGACCAACAGAAGTTGAATGAAGATTCAACTTCTCCTTTGTAACTAGCTTGGTTAACATATCAGTAGGATTCTTATCTGTATGGATCTTCTCCAACTTCAACTCACCATCCTCTAATACCTATTTTATGAAGTGGTACCTAAGCTGTATATGCTTTGTTCTTAAATGAAAGACCAAATTCTTAGCCAAATGAATGGCACTCTGACTATCACTGTATAGTCTGCAACTCTCTTGCTCCTTTCCAAGCTCTTCTATGAACTGTGTCATCAATATCATCTCTTTGCTAGCCTCTGTGGCTGCAATATACTCTACTTCTATAGTTGACAAGGCAACAACCTTCTGTAACTTTGATATCCAACTAACCGCCGTTCCACCAACAGTGAAAACATATCCTGTGGTGCTCCTCCTGCCATCCAAATCACCTGCCATATCTGAATCTACATAACCATGTAGAAAAGTATCTGAACCTTCATAGCACAAGTGCCTACTGCTGGTTCCTCTCAGATATCTAAGGAGCCACTGAACTGCTTTCCAGTGTTCCTTTCCTAGATTGGCCATATACTTACTTACAACTCCCATTGCTTGGAAAATATCCGGTCTAGTACACACCATTGCATACATTAAACTCCCTACTGCAGAAGAATATGGAACTTTACTCATGTACTCTACCTCATCATGTGAATTAGGACATTGTTCTTTACTCAACTTAAAATGTCTAGCCAAAGGTGTGCTTACCGGTTTAGCATCCTGCATATTGAATCGTTTCAACACCTTGTCCACATAATCCTCTTGAGACAAAATCAACCTGTGATTTTTCCTGTCTCTCTTAATGCTCATGCCAAGGATTTTCTTTGCTGCTCCGAAATCCTTCATGGCAAACGTTTGAGCTAATTTCACTTTAAGCTCAGAGATATCCTGCATGTGTGATTCTACAACCAGCATATCATCTACATACAACAATAGAATAATATATCTACCATTATCCAATCTCTTAAAATACACACAATGGTCAGATTGACACCTAATGTAGCCATGCTCAGTCATAAACCTGTCAAATCTCAAATACCACTGTCTAGGAGCTTGCTTGAGGCCATACAAGCTTTTCTTCAATCTGCACACTAACTTCTCCTTACCTTTGACCTCAAATCCTTCCGACTGTTCCATGTATATTTCTTCATCCAAATCTCCATGAAGAAACATTGTCTTAACATCAAGCTGCTCAAGATGCAAATCCTCAATAGCAACTAAAGACAATACAACCCGTATAGAAGTCATTTTAATAATAGGAGAAAAAATCTCACCAAAATCAATACCTGGCTTTTGTGCAAATCCTTTCACAACCAATCTGGCCTTATATCTCATCTGTCCATTCTCACCTTCCTTCAACCTGTAGGTCCATCTGTTCTTTAGTGTCATCTTACCAGCTGGCAACTCAACTAAATCCCATATTTGGTTCTCTTTCAAAGACTCCATCTCCTTAACCATGCCACGCTCCCACTGACTCTTGGAATCCACCTGTAATGCTTCTTCAAAACTCTCTGGTTCACCATCAATTAGCAATAAATAGAATAATGAAGGGGAATATCTAATTGGAGGCTTACTTACCCTTTCTGACCTCTTGATGGGCGTTTGAGACTCGTTCACAACACGCTGTCCACCTAAATTCTCTGACAGTGACCGACCTCGGTCACTTCCAGACCTGTTACTGGCTGACGCCGGTTCTTTCTGACCGACGTCGATGCCTATCCTACCGACATCGGTCTCTGTATGACCGATATCAGTTTTTGTTTTACCGACGTCGATTCCTGACCTGCCGATGTCGGTCTCTTTGTTTTCCTGCAAGTGATTATTTCTTTTTCCCACGAGCTCATTTTGGACCGTCACCTCGTCCAATTCTCTATTGCTCTACCCAAATTGATTCAGCTTCTTCATCTGATCACTATACATCACTTTTTTATTGAAAACAACATCACAGCTCTTAATTACCTTGTTAGTTCCTAGATTCCAAAATTTAAAACCAAAATCGTCTAAGCCATAGTCGATAAATGTGCACCTCATAGACTTAGCATCCAGCTTTTTTCTATTTTCTTTATCAACGTGCACAAAGGCTTCATAACCAAAAACTTTGAGATATGAGAGATCTACCTTTTTACCTGTCCATGCCTCTTCTAGAATTCCACCATCCAGAGCTGTAGAGGGTCTTCTGTTAATCAAGTACACTGCAGTGTCAACAGCTTCTACCCAAAACTCTAAGGGCAAACCAGCATGTAATCTCATACACCTTGCACACTCCATTATTGTTTTGTTCATCCTTTCAGCAATTCCATTCTATTGAGGTGTCCTTGGAACCGTTCTTTGCCTGCGGATTCCATGCATATAACAATAATCTCTGAACTTATAACTGCAGAACTCACCACCATTGTCAGATCTCAGGCACTTCAATCTTCTACCTATTTCATTCTCAACCATAGCTTTTCAAATCTTAAAAGTCTCAAATACATCATATTTTTTCTTAATACAATAGATCCATACCTTTCTTGTAGCATCATCTATGAACGAAACATAGTACTGTGATCCTCTAATAGAAGCAACTTGAGCCGGTCCCCACACGTCTGTGTGAACAAGCTGTAACTTATGCCTTTTTTTAGTTGACCTAGTCTTAAGAAAACTCACCCTCTTCTATTTTCCAAACACACAATGCTCA
Source organism: Torreya grandis (assembly GCA_037957365.1). Taxonomy (NCBI): domain Eukaryota; kingdom Viridiplantae; phylum Streptophyta; class Pinopsida; order Cupressales; family Taxaceae; genus Torreya; species Torreya grandis. The sequence goes on along the minus strand of JARHVA010000240.1, from coordinate 3,950,350 downwards.
CAAAATTCCAGATCTATGTTTTTCAAATCTGAAAGCTTACCTTTAGACTTAAGAATTGACATCCCCTTCTCACTCATGTGGCCAAGCCTTGAGTGCCACAATTTAGCATCCACATCTGAAGTAGATAATACAGAAAGAGAATTGTTAGTAACACAATTACATAAATAGAGAGTACCTACTCTCTTACCTCTGGCCATAACAAGTGCACTCTTGGTCACCTTCCAAGATTCAGCTGTGAGAGTTACTGTACAACCCTCATCCCCTAACTTTCCTGCAGAAATCAAATTCCTCTTCAAGCTAAGAACATGCATAACATCTCTCAACACCCATGTGTTGCCATTCTACATTTTTAGCTACACTTTACCTTTGCCAATAATTTTACAAGGCTCATCATCCCCTAAATATACTATTCTAAAATCTCCATGGATATAGTCACTAAAATATTCTCTATTAGAGGTAGCATGAAAAGATGCACCAAAATCTAAAACCCAAGATTCTATATTATTATGCAAAGAGAATATTAAAGCATCTTGTGCAATACCTACAACCTTTGCTTCTTCCTTTCCTTCGTGTTGATTGTCCTCCTTAGGCTTTGACTAGCAATCTCTGCTTATGTGCCCCATCTTTCCACAATTCCAGCATTGTGGCTTCCTGCCATTTCTGAATTTGGATCTACCTCTCATCTTAGACTTAGATCTTGATCTCCTCTTGCTCTTCTCTTTTTGCCTTCCTCTGCTCTCAAAACTTAAAGCATTCCCTGATGTTTCCTCTGTGCTTTTCTTGCAAATTTCTTCATTCAAGATAACACTAACAACATCCTCTACTTTTAAAATATTCAAAGTAGATGCAGTATTAGAAACTGCCATTACCAAGCTATGCCAGCTTTCAGGCAAAGAACATAATATTAAAAAAGCTTTTATTTCATCATCAAACACAATTTTGACTGAACATAATTGATTAACAATTCCATGGAAATCATTCAGGTGATTAGATACAGATCCACCTTCTTGCATATGCAAATTAAATAACTGCTTCATAAGATATACCTTATTTGAAGTAAAGAGTTTTTCATATAAATTTGCTAAAGTAGTCATCAACTCTACCGTTGTTTTTGCTTGTGATAAATTAGATATCATAGTAGATGCTAGACTCAGTCTTATAGACCTCAGAGCCTTTCTCTCAAGAACTTCCCATTCTTCACCATCCATGTCTTTGGGCTTCTTTGCAATTCCACCTAACGGTAAGTATAGATCTTTCTGATACAGATAGTCCTCTATCTACATTCTCCAATGTTGATAGTTCTTGCCATTAAACTTCTTCATTCTCAATTTACTTTCTTCTGCCATTGCTTCTCCCACTCAAATAGAAATCCCTGCAAAAACCCATGTGAGCAACCTGTAATCAATACACACTACACAGATCTGAACCACCTGTTAGTGAACCTAAGCTCTGATACCACTTATGGATATCAAGCTCTAAACCTGCAACCAAGGCTCTGATACCACTTGTTGGGGATCAACCAACAATATGATTACACTTATGAAAGCAATAAACCGCGGAATTAAATCAGATAGATAAGTAACTATAATGATAAATAGCAAAGAATAAGAGATACAAGAAACCACCCTGAAAACTTGTATTAAACTCTTTACAGAAGGAATACAATTGAAGAAACTTCTTTCTTTCACACCTCTCTCAGATGTACAGATCTCTCTCTAGATCTCTTTCCCTCAAAAGCTCTTTCTCTCTCAAGTATAATCAACTCCAACAACCTGAATTGATTCACCTATACAATTATGTACTGTTCTTCAGCATTCACATAAAATGAAACCAATACAATAAGCTAAGAAGATCTTTCCTACATATAGAATTAGAAAATTTGAGCATGCACTTACAACTAATAGTTAAGCCTCTTGAACAAGGGCTCTAAAAACAGTCTTGCTAATAATAGAGATGCGGACTTAAGACTACAACTTAATCTCATCATGCAAACACTCGGTTCTATCCTCAGAAATAGCTCTTTGGACGCACAGGTAACCGATGTCAGTTCCTACTGCTTGCCTGTGACCGACGTCCGTCGATTTTTGTCGACGCTGGCGTCTCTTCAACTGCTCCTGACTGACGTCGGTCGCTCCTGACCGACGCTGGTGACTGTGTAAACCTGCAACTTATCAAATGCGCTCCTTGGTGAAGCTTTTAGGCTTCACACCTTAACATTTAGTGCAGCTAACATAGATGAAAAAAGAATCCCAGGAACCCATGAGGGATTTCATAGCTAAATTTAACAAGTTAAGGAACCGGATTCCAACGGTCGCTCAGCCCACACCAGAGAATCTTAAGTGTTTTTTATCAATTCACAACTTCCTGAAGTAAGTTTCTTGTTGAGGCGAGATGGCCCTATGGATCTCGCATTGGCTCAAAATTTGGCCACTGAGATTGATGATGATCTTATCCTGGCAGGTAAGATCAAAAAAGACCCAAATAAAAATAGATTATCTTCATCTACTGAAAGATCTTTTACAGGCACTACAGATCCTATGGTGCAAAAATTAAAAAATGAACTGATAGCTTTGAAGAGACAAATGGCACAAGAAATGTCATCCTCTCCTGTATACCAAGATGCCCCAAGGAGGACATTCCCCAATCAAGGATACCAAGGCAATGCTGCTAGGGATCGATGGCAGCCCAATCATCTTCCTCCCCCACAGAGGAATCTCGCCCTTGAAGCCCCTTCAACTAACTCAGCAATTAGATATCTAAAAATGGAGCACGCTTCCCCTTTCCAACCTAAGACTGAGCTAGAAAATGATGTTAATCTCTTCATTGAGGAAGAAGAAGAATTAGCTGGTGACTGCGTCATTAGTTACCTGAATTATCAAGATGAACCCAGAAGTGAGGGGAATGCAGCTGAGGGATCATATACCATATTCACTCGATCCCAAAATTAGTCAGCTCGACAAGCTGATAAAGAGAAGACAGAGGAGCAACCTCAGCCAACAGTTTCAATTGCCAAGTGGGGAACCACTTTGCTCTTCCAACCAAAGGACCCAGTGACTGTTGAAAAGGTACATACCCCAAGCATCTCTGCACCCTCTACTTCAACTTCGCAAACCAACCCTCCCCCTCCCAAAAACAAAAAGAGTGAACTCCCATCTTCTGTGCCTAGTCCAATTCAGACATTTGACATAATTGAGCATGTCAAAAAAACTAAAATTTAAATGTCTGAATTTGAATTTCTACAAGCCCATCTTGAACAGTTGGACAGGTTGGCAGAATGTGTGAAAGGTACAGTCATCCCTGTAGGATAAGGAATTTTGAGGGTAACTCATGATCCCCCAAAGAATGTATCCACCCAGAATAATCTTGTCTTGACTCCTCCAGTTTCTCTTAGGAAAATAGAACATTTCTATGTTTTCCTGTTAATAAATGGTCGCAAGCTGAGCAACTACATCATCGATTTTGGTGCATCTGACAATGTCATGCTTACTAAAGTGGTAGAATCTCTTGGTCTCACATTGACTAAAACATTTGGGAGATGCTTCTCCATGGAAAATAAGCAAGTCCCACTCCTTGGTCAGATCAAAGATGCCCAATTTGCATTTACAGTGTTCCCTGACAAGAGGATCAAGATGATAGTTCTGGTAGCTGACATCCCAGCTTCATATGGCATTCTTCTTGGATGGAACTTTTGGAAGGATGTTGGAAGAGAATTAAACATGGACTTGTCCCATGCAAGAATTCCTATGAAAGGCGTGATGCAAAGGTTGCTTCTTGAGAGAGAGGCAAAGTACGTGGTCACCCAAACGTTAGCCCCTGCGGCTCAAATTTTGTTTGAATCCTCTGGCAGGGGTAATTATTTTTTGACCACAGAAGAGGTTCATGAAGAGCCTGTTAAAACCCTTGAGAATGCCAACAAAAAAATTGGTTCAGATGAAACAACAACAAGTGGGCCTGATAGTGCCAATCAGTGGCGGGTGTCAAATGAAGACAATCAAATCAAGGGCTGGATGGAACTAGAAGAGCAACCAATTATGGTAGCTGACCATGCTGATGTGCGTCATGATCAGGAAAAAGAGCTCTTCTCCAAGAAAACAAAGATTCATGGTTTTCAGATCAAAAGACAAGTCTTGTTGTGGGGTAAGAGGAGAAAACAAAAGGGAAGGCACATGAAATTGGTTTCCTGGTGGAGAGTTCCATTCACACATCATCAATTCTGGGGAGAAAATGGCCTCTTTTTGGTTTATCAGGATAGAACGCCATTGTCATTACCTCTCAGGGAGTAGCGTCTGAAGTACTTCAATTCTTGAAGTATCGAATGAGTCCCCCTGTACATATGTATATTTGTATAGCCTTTTACTTTGTTTTGTTCATTTCTTTTTCATTTTTGGAGCCTTTCTTTTTGGGTAGCATGACTCCGTAGCCTAATGGCACACTTCAAGGCACTGGAGATTCTGGGTTCTACCCCCTAAAATTACTTTTTGCAATAGAAGGTAGTTCCCCAACAGGAGCCAGCTGTTGTTTCCAAAATCAGCTTAGCTCATTTTTTGGAACAACCCCTATGAAACTTGTTTGTTTCATGTTTTCTCTCTAGGTTCATCTTTCGAGGTAAGTTTCTTTTGATCTCGAGTTTTTGTCAACTAACTTATTTAAAAAGTTTGTGACCTTTCTTAGTTATGATTTTCCAGCAAACATGAAATTCATTATGTTTTTAATGTGATCAGAATGCCTAAATTTTTGATAAATTTCAAAGAGTTCACCATATTTTTTAGCAAATATGCACGGGCAACAAATTTTGCCGCCACTGCATATTTTTCAGCAAATATGCACGGGTGGCAAATTTTATCGCCACTGCATATTTTTCAACAAATATGCACGGGCGGCAAATTTTGTCGCCACTGCATATTTTTCAGCAAATATGCAAGGGCGGCAAATTTTGTTGCCACTGCATATTTTCCCCTCATTTTTGCTATCTTTGGAAAAAAATTATTTTCCCATTTTCTATGCCCACTCCCCTTTTCTTTCACTTTCTGACCTATCCACGTCTCATCCCTTTCAAGCACATTTTCCTGATCGTGACCATCAAATGTGCAGTTTTTCTAGCTTGCTACTTTCTTCCTCTAATTGCATAATCATGATTCATGTTGTAGTTTCTCTAAAGGATCCCCCTTCATCGGCGTCCTTTCAACAGAAGTTCTAGATCACTGAAGTTGCCCTGAAGAAGTCGAAGACAATGAAGTACAAGCATCAAGGTGTTTTTTTAATCACCTCAATTGCTTCTAAATATTGATCACATTAAAGATATAGAGATTGGGCACGTGGATATGGCTGAGTTCATAGAAAGAACCAAATTAGGCATCTATCGCCATGTATGATGCTCATCTGAAGAAGTTCAGCGGCAAGAGCTGAACCTTTTTTCTTCTCTCTTCTTCCTCTCTTCTCATGCACTTTTGTCATGTAAAAATACATGCAATTTTGTAATGTGTAATTACATGTAAAAAATCTAGAAAAATATCTCAAAAAGTCAAAGATGACTCATCTTTGACTTAGATATTTTTATATTATAATCTTTTTAATTTTGAAAGTTTCTCCCTATTTATAGTGGAGACCTCTTTTGTAAATAGATCTCTAATAATTGAGAGCAAAAACTCTGCCGAAATTAAAACACTTTTTGAGACTTTGTGCTCAACTTATAAATCATATTTTTTTAAATGAATGAGAAGCAGGTTTCTTTCAGACTTTGTGTTGAAGTTATCTGTGTTATTTAAAAAATAGTTCTTATGTCTTATTTCCTGATAGTCTCTTATTTATTTGATTTAATAAACAAAGTGAGTGTGTTGATATTATCTGAGGGCGTTTCTAAAAGGTAGAAGAGAAAGTTTGAGCTACTTTTATCTTTGTGATTCTTTTATCTTTTGTAGTTTCAGGCAGAGACTTTGTGCTTTATTTCACTCTACAGTTTCACTTGTTTCGGATCAATGAAGGAGACAACGCAAGACTTTGTGCTTACGTGGGTTTTCTTGTGACCTTTGTTACTTACTTCAGGTGATTTTCTGCTCTACATTGGATACCATTTCTGAAAGAAGAGGGATGTTGTTGGCCCACGACCAAGATTTCTCTCTCTTGTTTTTTGTACATCACCTCTGAAAAAAGAGAGGTGGATGTTGTTATACCACCTCAAGTGTTATTTTCTTCTTAATTATATATACATATAGCATATAAATATTCATAGGGAACCTCCCCTTGATGAGAGGAGAGATTTACCTCATCCAGATCTGGTAAACCCACACTTTTTGTGGCATAAATCTCTCTGTGCAGTAGTTGATATACCCATTTTATTCTCAGTTAGTTGACGACAAAATATTCACCCAACAGATTGCTTCCATTTTTTTGTCTATTTCTAGAAGCCTAATGGCCATATAATCAACATTGATATTGCCTTACAACTACTACCTTAGACACTATTATTTATATACATACATTTTAGCATAACATGTATGTAATATCCCCTTCAAATAGGGAATATAAAAAGACAAAAGCTCTGAACAAAGATACAATTTTGCGGAATAAATTCAAATAAACTAATAAACCTCTTAACTGCCAAATCACTAATCTTATTATTCGTCCAGATGATTACAATATATATCCTTTGTCATGCATATAAAATAATATTCAAATACGGTCTTAAAAACCTGAGTATTCTACAAACTAGGAATAAAACCTGAATCTGGTACATCTCGACCTGCTGTGTCAAAAACACAGTCACTGACGTCGGTTATACTACCTTCGTCGGTCGACTGGGGTCGTTAACCTGTCGATGTCGGTGATATGTCGGCCAATGTCGATCGATGTGGATCTTTGCCTGCCGATGTCGGTCTCTATGCGAATTTGTACAGATCTGTATGGACTTCGTACGACCGCTAATAAAGTACACCCTGAAATACTATGATAACTTTTGTATGAAGTTATCTCTCAAATTGGTAATAGATCGGCTGATATCTCACAACCTCTGAATCGAACACACTGAAGAGTGGATGTTCTCCAATGCAAAATGGAATCTTAGAACCCTTGGCTCAGTCTTCACAGAAGAATTCTTCAATATCAAAATCAATAATCAATTCATAATCAATGGATAATCAATAATGGCCTCCATGAAAAACCCTTATACCATCAAAAAAGATGCACTTGCCCTAATTAGGGTTTCATAATTAAGAATTAGGGTTTCTCAATTAAAATATGCTAATTAATTAATATTTGATTAAATCAATCAAATATTAATATCTCCCTCAATACATGTCAGATCCTCGAACCATTCAAAGCTGGTGAACCAGGGAGTGATTCCGCACATGATCATGCCATAATAGGGATGCTCCGCTGAATGCTAACATTCCCTATATAATAGGAGCTCAGACAAACGTGCCTGAAAAAGCCCAAATGAATGCCAACTAAAACAAATTCTGTTAATCAAAGCCAAGCCAAGCTCCATCAAGACCCTTTATCCATCCTCTCAGCCTATGAGGGTCGCATAATAGGCTAATCATCAAGTCTGTCGATGTCCACTAAAATAGGGGACATGACAATCCGCCCCTCCTGAAATTGCTTGTCCCCAAGCAATCTCAGAACAACAAACCAATAAATCCACCTGGATCCCAAATGTAGTCATGATCTATACTGATGACAATCAACGCAAGCTCCTACAATGTCCTCTGAAATATAACCAAGAGGAATCCATAATCAAACTGGCGAATGCAACTTAACCAAACTCTGAAATCACAACTGCCCTGGATGTGTCGATACTGCAGACTGTGTAACTTGCAACTGTCAAATCCATCTACAAAATATGGTGCCAATCCATCCCATAACTGATCCCTTTGTAAAGGTGGCATGATCAACTGTACCACACTATCATCGGTGTGAGAAAAATCAATCTAGAGACTCGACTCCACTGGTATCCCAGACTCATCAGGACCAGGTACTCCCAAATCTTGAACATGTGTGTCAGTCCCAACAACATGTTCCTCAGCTACAACTGTAGGAATGTACTCACCAACAACACTCAATGTACTAACCTCTGAGTATACCTCCACACTCTAAATGCCAGCATCAGACTCATCCTCATCTAACTCTGAAGAAGCTGCTGCTGAAACTATCTCATCATCACAATCTCTAGCTCCCTTGTCCTCTACAACTAACTAAGAGTCCAAATCCTCATGACTAAGCTCGACCACATGTCTCTCAAAATCCTGGTGAGCCACCTTCATTGCCTCTACATTAGGCTCTGAAGCCTCTGCCTCTGACTCCTCAAACTATCCTGCTGTTCGAAATCTTTTGATTCCGAATCCTCATAATATGCCCATATCACACGATTTGCCTTACCCTTAGGCCTCAAAGGACAATCGTGATTGGCATCATATGGACGTTTGCAGTATAAGCAAAGCCTTTTCCTGCGTAGATCGTTAAGAGCCTCTCGATCCAAAGGTGGTGTTGCTGGGTTGGCCTTTGAATCATTCTTAACAAACGTAGGCCGTGTAGGCCTATCAGCTGTCCTAGAATGGGTCAGCCGTAGTCTCTGATTAATAGTAGCACTCCTATTATCTCCTTGCTCCCCATTTTGTCGAATAGGTGTGTTCATCCTCTCTACTATAGTAGTGAGTGCATGTAGTGCTTGAATCATCTGTTGCTGGCCTTTAGCCATAGCACGGTGGAATTCTCTAGTGTCCTGATCATCATCATACCTGTGGCCCCTAGGTGGGCTACCCTCACATCTGTCACTCATGATGATCGGTGGTTGCTCTAACACCTGGGTACCTTCAAGCAAGGCTCTACTGCATGTGTTATACCTGTGTGGTCCTAACTCTTGTGGCTGCATAAGATCTATAAAACCCTCAGGATGGCAGGATTAAGCTCTGATACCACTGTAATATCCCCTTCAAATAGGGAATATAAAAAGACAAAAGATCTGAACAAAGATACAATTTTGCAGAATAAATTCAAATAAACTAATAAACCACAGTAAATCTCTTAATTACTAAATCACTAATCTTATTATTCGTCCAGATGATTACAATATATATCCTCTATCATGCATATAAAATAATATTCAAATACGGTCTTAAAAACCTGAGTATTCCGCAAACTGGGAATAAAACCTAAATTTGGTACGTCTCGACCTGCTGTGTCAAAAACACAGTTGTCGACGTCAGTTATACCACCATCATCAGTCGATTGGGGTCGTTAACTTGTCGACGTCGGTGATAGGTCGGCCGATGTCGATCGTTGTGGATCTCTGCCTGCCAATGTCGGTCTCTGTGTGAATTTATATGGATCTGTATGGACTTCGTACGGCTGCCAATAAAGTACACCCTAAAATACTGTGATAACTTCTGTATGAAGTTATCCCTCAAACTTGTAAACCCTGTTATAACTTCTGTATGAAGTTATCTCTCAAATTGGCAATAGATCGGCTAATATCTCACAACCTCTGAATCACACACTGAAGAGTGGACGTTCTCCAATGCAAAATGGAATCCTGGAACCCTTGGCTCAGTCTTCACAAAAGAATTCTTCAATATCAAAATCAATAATCAATGGATAATCAATAATGGCCTCCATGAAAAACCCTTATACCCTAAAAAAAGATGCACTTGCCCTAATTAGGGTTTCATAATTAAGAATTAGGGTTTCTCAATTAAAATATGCTAAATAATTAATATTTGATTAAATCAATCAAATATTAATATCTCCCTCAATACATGTCAAATCCTCAAACCATTCGAAGCTGGTGAACCAGGGAGTGATTCCGCACATGATCATGCCATAATAGGGATGCTCTGCTGAATGCTAACATTCCCTATATAATAGGAGCTCAGACAAATGTGCTCGAAAAAGCCCAAATGAATGCCAACTGAAACAAATTTTTCTAATCGAAGCCAAGCCAAGCTCCATCAAGACCCTCTATCCATCCTCTCAGCCTACGAGGGTCGCATAATAGGCTAATCATCAAGTCTGTCGATGTCCACTAAAAAAGGGGACATGACAATGTATGACATGTTTGATGTATGGTCAAACATATTATTTGGACAAGAGATTTCAATACAAGTGTTTCATTTTTGGTTTGTGTTGGATACGTAGTTTTTTGTTTATGTCTGATTCAAGCAATGGTTTGATGGTCAATTTGCATTTACCGATGTATTAAAAATTCATGCATGGTTCAATGATGCAATGTTTTTCCCATGTACTCATCATATATTTTTTATGTGTATGGTATGTGATGTTTTTAACTAGAGATCTATCATCTTCACATGTATACCTTATCCTCCTTTCATTCTTTCACATGTTGGTGACAAAGTTCACATGTTTTCATGTCTTTATGTCTATATAAAAGTAATTGTGGTGGGGAGGAGTGAAATATAAGATTTGTATGCATGTCTTGTCTCTCTAACATTCCTTTATCTTATATCATGTGTTTGCCTATTTAGGCAATTGACACAACAACTATCGATGTCTATAGCCCACGGTTTGAGGCAGGGGAGGAGGGGTGAGAAGGAATGGGGCAACACTCTAATACATCATAATGACCATGCCATAGGTAAATATTTCATAATCCAATATAATGATTTCATTATTTTCATTTAAGTTATAAAACTCTTTATGTGTAAGGAAACTATTCATAATTATAAAAAATTGGATGTTCTTAGCTTTTGAATATTCTCGTGGACCCTCATTTATGTCTAGCTTTTTTTAGCTTTTCAATGCTGAAAATATTGAATGTTATCATTGACTATCAAATGTATCATATTTCTTGCAAACAAAGTCCCAAATATAGAATATAATGTGGCTACCTAATTACCTGTGGACATGAAAGAACTTAAAAGGATGAGATCCCAAAATGCAATGGGTGTAGAATAACATCTTGGTTTGCAATTGTCACTAGCGACTACAAAAAAAAATCACTCGAGAGGGAAAAGCAATTTTTAACTGAGCTTCTTGATGGTGCAAGGTCAAAGGTTATCAAGTTGAAATGACATTGGTTGACAAGACTAGAGAGGTCAATTAATTATAACGTGCACTTCTCACACTGAGGGATGAGAAGATGGGCATTGAAATAAAGTTTGTCAATCTATAAGCTGCCCATGCCTACACAAAAGCACTTTGTGATGTAAGGGTAAAGATTGTGTGGGCCATGCAAATGAAGCACAAATGAATAGTTTCCATATATGAGTAGCAGTTGTAGATTTTGAAGGTGAAGTTTAATATATTCTTTGCATAATCCAATGGGATGTCTCCCAATACACGTGGTATACCATACATGAACAATGATAATTAGTTGTATGCAACGACTCATGTGTCCAGTATTACATGATGTATGCTTATGACTTTGGATGGAAATTAATTGAAACACATGCTTATTCACATTTTAATCTACAAAATCGATGTTTATTTTCCACCAGTTGCTTACTTCATGTTGTGTATTTAAGTTGTTTATGAATGAACGAATGACTATGTTCAGAAGTTGTTTAACCAAAAAAATACAAATTGACTTCTTATGAAAATGTGTTATGTCATCTTATTGATAAGCATATGGACTATGTCATCATGGATTTTAAAGTCCCTCGAGTGGCTTCCTAACCTATTTTTGTAGCTTCTTCTAATCATGTGACTTATATTTTATTTTTAAATATAAATAGAGCAAAAATGAGTGGTAATTACATAGTTTATAGGCATTTTTTGAGCCATGACATTTTTATATTAATTAAAAAATTTCTTGATCCTATAACATATAGGTTGGATTATTTATGAATGTTCATAAAAGATGGTGTTTGTGTCTTGAATGCATAAAGATGGTGTGTATGTTCTGAATGCATGTAGGCTTGGTTCTCGTGAGACCTAATTATCTGGTTCTACAAAATGTTGGTTGTTTGGAACTATTTTTGAAGCAATTGAGTGCTTTATTAAAATAAAGGGTAACATTTTAGGATTTTCTTAAGCTATAGTTAAATAAACTACAAATGTATAGTTAGGCTATTTGGTACTTCTATATATTGCTTGTTGCATCCATTATCTTATTTACAAATTACATTAATATTCAAAGGCCCAACTAGGTCTTGAATGGTTTTTAGGCTCTGTATTACCCTAATGTAACTCCTCCAACCTTTGAAAACCAAAATCCAATCCTCTATTCATACATTTTAACTCAATTTCCCTTGGACTATGCAGGTTACAAGGGTTTCCTATAGGATTGTGTCCCTGTTAAACAGCCAACAACAATGTTTCAACCAAAGAGTGATTAGAAACCACTTCAAACCTCCACAATGAACTTACCAACAAGTTTTAGAATCCAAGAACTCATTGATCATATGGATTCTATCAAAGATTAATCCTTGTATTCACGATATAATAATGCAAATATAGAAACATGGCCTATATATTATCAACTTCCATTTTGGGGTCTCTTTCTTTCAAGAATTATCATTAAGATCTTCTCTCTTGATTATTCACATCAAGAACTTGCTATCATGATGATCTTACCTCTCTCGTAATGTATAACCATTCCAAAATCTACCAAAATAGGGGTTATAGATTGTGTAATAGAGTTAATCCTTTTGTGAACAATGAATATAAGCTCACTACCTCTCTTGTATTCAAATAAAAAATCTTTCCCTCTATATGAACCACACATTCATCTCTCAATCATCATCTCATCACATAGTTGATTGATGTCTTAAATCTAAAGGATTACCTCATTCTATGATGGATACAATAGTCTACAGGGCCTTAAGGATTCAATAGTCCATTTTACTCTCGATCTCACCTTGTTACTTATATTATCGCAAATCTTTGAAGGTTTATAATTTCTCAAGTTATACAATGATGTTTTCCACACTAAACTCCAACTCTAATCTGTAAACATTTCAATATCTACCTTTTATGACTGTAACATACAACCCTTATTGGTTGTCTCCACCAAGCATTCAACAACCTAAAACTCCACATAAAGATGAATAAATACATGGCCTCAAGGGACTTTAAGGGAAATATACATGATTCACAACAACTCAATACATTTCAATAACATCAACTTACATGGCTAAATTCCTTCTTTAAACATTACATCAACTAACATCACAAAAAATATCAACATCAACTAACATCAACTGATTTGGAAATAATAAAAATTACATCATAGACACATTTACACATATGCATAGGTCACTTGTATGGACAATCAACCTTGGTTGGAACTTGTGCCATGGTGCCAAATGTCTTGCAAATGACTGTTGATAGGAAGTTTAGGTAGTTACATTTGTTTCAAAAATAATTCAATTTTGGTTTTGTGATTAATTTTTCATGTGTACTCAAAAAAATAAGGGCTCAAGACATAAAATAATATGAATGATGACTTCAAGTTTTAACAATAGGTCTGTAAACCTATTTTTTATGCATAGAAATGAAGACTGACTGCTTATTATTTTCTCAAGGGGAAAAGATTCACAGTGTATTATTTTGTGAAATTTAGTTTGAATCTAGTGAGTCCTTTTTTTATGTTATTAAATATATGTGAGACCATTCTTGTTGTTAATTTTTATATTAATTAGTTTCAGGATGACACAGTCCTTTTAGAAAGAGCATACTCACGCTGTGAGTATACAAATTGTAGTAAAAGAGGTTAACTAAGCTATCAAATGAGTTAGGAACAATTTTGAAAGATGTCACAAAGTGTCTTAGGACCTCTCACCTTCAGATAGATTTGTTAAATCCCTTTAGTGATCTAAAACTTGAAGAGAACATTATAGACCTATAATTGGTCATTATGTAAATAGAGGAGTCCAGGAAGTTATCAAGAGGAGTATAGGAGCATTATAGTGAAGATCAAGTGTTTAGAAAAGTTGTTTGATATTAGAACTGAGCTTGGATAACCTTCATAGGCTTAATAAACCAATTATATTCATAAAACCATGAATATAAACTCTCAAGAACTCACTTGTAGATTTAGTAAATGGAGACTATGTGCACAAAAGAGGCAATAGAGTGGATAGTGTAGTGGAAATCGAGATTAAAAAATGGAATTAAACATTTAGAAAGGTATAAGGATTTTATTCAAAGGCTTTGAAAATTTTGACAATGTTTTTAAACATTTGTGTGAAGTCAAAACCTTGAGACAGAGCCTAAAAACCCTGTTGACGGAGTCTGAATATACAGTGAGGAAAAGATCTTGATAGAAAAGTTGAATGGAGGCTCAAGTGTGGAAATATAATGGATTGAAGAGGTGTCATATAATCATACAGACCTTATGAAACTTAAAAATCCTTTTGAAACCCTACATGAAGAGAGTCAGAGCAATTTGAATGCCCTCAGGTCCTAAAAACATGGTCAAGGTAAAAAATAGGGTTTCAAAATTCAAATCCAGTTTGTAGACATTTCAACTGATGAAACCTTCTAGATTTTTGTGATCAAATAGGTATTCATACAAGCTAATATGTTTTAGTGATTTTGGAGTGAACCAGTATTGTTTTGTACTATTTTGGAAGCACTATAAGCAAATAGGGTTAGAAAAGGCCTAATTAGGCCTAGGCAAAGTGCTAAATTGGGTTAATAACGTGGTTTGAAAGGTAATTTGGAAGTTAAAACTTGAAACAAAGGTAAATAAGGAAAAATGGTATCTATATCAATAATTAGATTTCCAAATTGAATCAGTACATAGCCACATAAAAGGAAATTCGCTAAAAACAGGGCTACAAGCCTGTGTGAGTAGAACAAACAGATTTGTGTAAGCAGAGGGTTGAAGCTAAGAAGAATTAATAAGTGAATTGAGGATTATTAAGAGACCTCAAAGAACATGTTTAGATACCTTGAACCTAAAGTTATGTTGAATAACCATAAACCACATAGTGAGTAATGAATTAGTGAACTTTTGCAAAGAAATGCAATCAAGAATAAGGTAAATTGTGAGATAAGTAGCTTATCATCTACATCAATGAACATAAAGAACAAAAACTAACATCAACATCAAGAATAATAATAAATATGTAAATATGTACTTTCTTTAGCAGTAAATTTAATTATTTATCAATATTAAAACATATTTTTATAAAACTGTTCTATTCACTTTCAGAACCATCACTTTCATCCAATGGATTTTAGTCACCATCACTTTCATCCTCTACAACATGCATGTAAAAAAATAGTGGTTTTGTTCTTTAAATACTTCGGCCTAGTTGGATGAGAGGAAAATTTATGTTGTGGGAGATTGTGTATCTCTTCCATAATGTTGCATATGGATGCATCGGATAAAGACTGGAGGCCTAAAAGAGGTTATTCTGAACACTATATAGTTTAAAACGCACTTTGAATGGTAGTTTCATATCAATAAATATATTACATACTTGATCCAGATGCATATAGACATCCAGATCATTAGGCACCTTTGTTGACAACAAATTCTCCAAGAAGGGCCTCAGATATGTTGGAATGGCACCAAGAGTACCCCATGCATCAGTCAAAATGGCATCATCATGTGGCTATTCATATGACCATTATATGTAGAAATCATGATTGGGCCTGTCTATGAATGTCATGTTCTCATAGCTCACCATTGTAATGTGGTAGGTAGGATACACCATGTTGTAATGCAAGAGAACATTCAACCATTACAATCCATTATGCTGCCTAAATATTTGTGTGGTTTCAATCCTCTTCTAATTGATGGAATCGGCCACCACACATGAGATTTCATGTAATGTTTATCATTCTACACTGAGCTGATCTAGTACATTTGATTTCTTTCATATGAATTTATAGAATTCCTCTTGTGTTTCTACAATATTCCCCATGTAGTATTAATGCCATCTACCACACAATTACAAAAATTAATTAGCGATAATTTCCAAAAATAATTCACAAACTATAGTTAATTAATTAGAGAATGTATATGAAATGCAATTTCATGCATCAAGCAGTTTGTAACTACCTACATACATGTAACTAACAAGTAAATAAAAGATAACAAGCTAACATGTCAACTACCATTTCATGCATCAAGAAGTTTGTATCTTGAATCATAGAATGTCATGTTCAAAGCTTTTGACATTATGTATAGTTCATATGTGTATGTGTGTGTCTGCAAGATGGAATGAGAATATAGTCATGGAGGAAAAGTTGTGAGAAAGTGTTATAAGTTGGTAGATTAAGTTTGTCAATGACAAGTAGCCTTGTACATAGTGGTGTTGTGCAAAATCTGAGATGCTAGAAATAACTTATATCAATGGATAACTTAGAAAAATAACCCCTTGAATTCATAAGGTCCTATATGCTATTATCACAGTCAAGAGATGGGAGTAAATGCTTGGGTTTTAAGACTTTGATCATCAATAATATTGAGAATAGTTGATCAATGAAAATATATATTGTTTAGGACTGTTTGAATAAAAACAATGAGAAATGGAATCCAATACGCAGGCTTGAGGAAGTGGTAAGTCCTATGGTAACTATCATACCCCTTTTTATAAGAAAGAAACCTTGTTTGTATGTTAAGTGCTAAATATGCAAGTGATGGTTGAGAAATTGATGGTAATAGGGAATGGTGATTGCAAGATGATTATTTGTGTTTAGATAAAGATTGAAAGGTCAATACACAGGGCATAGACACATGACAAGCCCTGTTGTAACTTCAGACCCCTATTTGCATACATGTTAAATTTTTTAACACAGTCTACCCCTAAAGAGAAGTGTTTGTTCTTGAGAATGATATTGTATACATATTTAGTAAGGGGTGTGTTTATGTTGGGAAGTTGAATAAGATACTCTTCAAACCATATTGAGCCTTGGAACTTCTAGGAAAATGAATAGAGCCTCTAACCCATATCACAATATTATAGGAGTGCAAAGTCAAAGTGAAAAAGGAATGATGTTTAACGTCTAAACATATGTTTTTTTATTATAATGAGTTTTGTGGATGGACACAAGAGGAATAGAGTTGGTAAGACTTTGTATAGTCCCTATACAAAATTAGAACCAAACAGACTTGTTCCTAGAAAATAATGAAAATAAGGAGTTATATTATATAATCTAGTGTGTTCATGTCATGTTCATATATATTAATAAAATTTTATCCTTAGAGAATATATTTTATAAGTGAATCAAGGTATAAATTGTTAGTTCTCTTAAAATGCTATATTCTAGTTTTGTCTGCAGTCAGAACATAGTTAACTCAAAATATGTGAGATAATTTACATGGACTCAAAATAGTTACTATAGACGTTCAAGGAAGGTTTGTTAAGTTTATTATCCTGGTGTTAGTTTTTAGGTGTAGGCTTTCAACTGTATGAACCATCATTATCTCACTCTCGAGCCTATCATTCAAAATGAAACTCTAGCCTGCACTAAAATGTTCATATCTCCATTCTTAACCAATGAATCATTCTCCAATATTTGGGAAAATATGATATAATGAGTTTATAAATCGTTCTAAACTAATTTTAAATCCAAATTCATATTTGATATCTCTTAGTGTAGCTGACTATGTAAAATCTACCTATAGGTGATTATGAAGTAGGGCAACGAAGGGAAGAATTAAGTGAGATTTTGAGAATTTGAGGTTGTTAGACCAAGATAAAGGTGGGAAAATATTTAATATTCCTAATTATACTATTCTAAAGTTTTGTTATATGGAGATAATTCCTGTGGAACAAGATACAAATTGACTGTGTATCTGAGTTCCTGTAGGTGTCTATCTGAGAAACCTCAAAAGGGTAAGAATTGAATTGTTTCATTGTGTTCTTAGTTTCAACTCTTGTATGAAGGATTTTCAATGTTTCATGATAATTTTACCACATTTTTGGAAGGTATTTCAAACCATTTGATGTTTTTATTGAGCAAAATAAATTGAGATGACAAAATTAGTCCTATAGGATTTAAAGAATAAAGACCTCATATCATGAAACTCATGCAAAGCCAAGGATTTCGTAACTGTGAAAAGCTATCTAAAATGGTATTTGATAAGTATTGAAGTTGGGTTTCATGATCAATATTATACTAGTAGAGAAGATACAAGTTATTAGGCTATGTGTATCATTAATGATTAAACCTAGTCTTGTAATCCTGTCATTAAGAAAAGTCTAAAGGGAGTTGTAAACATTGTTATAGGTATAAGAACTAGTAAGAAGAGCCTTATAACCTTTTATTATATGAATAAAATAGTCCTAGTTACATGGAATAAATTATATTTATGTAATCAAAATACCTATACATAGGACTGTGTAAATGCCGAGTTCTAAAAACTATCATGTGACAGTCTCATAAGATGCTTAAAAGGTAGAATTGTTTCTTAATGGAAGGCGTACAAATATTTAAATAGTTGTAAATCCAAATATAGAATCGAGGAATGCATAGGGGACAAGTGATTTTATGAAATTCCATTTGAAAAGGAGACTTGTTAGGGTCAGAATAATCTTATTGGTATTGTAATACCAATCTAAAGCGAATAGATCTTTTGCCAAAGGTTTAGAGAGTAAACAAACCAAGAGGAGTGGTTTCATATTATTAGCATAAAGGTATAAGAGACTTCAAAAGATATATTTGAATAAATAACCATATGGATAATGTATTCAACTAAATAATCTTGGATATGCAGTTGTTAATGGTGTGGGATTGTTATCACACAGTCACAGGTTTAAGGTCCGTGGAACCTATTTTAATGGTTCAAACCATCCATGTTGTTTTTAAAATTATCAACAAGATTCATAAAGGTAAAAAACAACTATATTCACCTTCTCCCATCAATAGTTATGCATAAAATCTTTCCATTTAATCTGTTACCATGTTCTAGGTTCAAAATAAACACCTAGTCTTACATGCAAGGTTTTGCTCACTAGTTCCAGGTTCAAAATGAACTCCTCCTCAATCTTATCAAGTCAAGAAATACACCTACCAACATATTTTTAGCATCATTTCCTATGCTCTATGTATGTAGTGGTAATGTATAGATCTACAAGTGTTTCTTTGATGTCTTGTTTTGGTGTCAATGTTTATAAACCCTATAGATTATTGAAAAAGGATTATCACAACTCCATTAATCTCAAGAAAAAGGAATTACTCATGAGGATTATCCCAATATATTATTCACCACATCCTTCTTGATAAATACTTGGTTTCTCTAACTAATTACAAGACTGTAGTTATCTTGGGAGAAAGTTGAGATCTTAAATAGTGTTCACAAAAATTCAAGTTATGAGGAAGACCTAAGTTATGAGATGATGACATAAGGCACCAAAAAAGGAAAGTCTACTAAAAATATCTAAATGTATTTACATAGACCATATGTGATAAAACATGAAACATACCTAATGTAAAAGGGTCTTGTATTAGAATTAGGTGAAGTTTGCTACCTTGTATGCATAAAAACAAATCATTTAACTAGATTTTATGAAGCGGTTTACCCTGTATTTATAGAGATTGTATATTGGATGGCATCTTTACAAATTAGACCCAATATGGTCCATGTTTTAGCAATTTTCACATTTATGTATTGTAGAGCGGGAGATTAAACCACACATTTGAGGAATTAGAGAGTAATTTGAGGGATTAACTTACTAGTTACCTATTCACCATAGTAGTTCAATGTCGTTTGGTGTTAGAAATAGGAATACCTGACCTCCAAGGCTTATATTATAGGCTTCTCTTAACCTAATCGATTTTATTAATGAAATTATTAAATTCATTATTTTCAAATAAACAATACTTCTGATGTTATTGCTGATTTTTTTTTCTCTTCATTAAATTTAGATCTTTCAGTTGGGGTCCTTCCCCTTTATATTAAATAATGTATAATTATCAAACTGCCCAACCAATAGGAACCCAAAAAAAAAACTCTCTAAAGAATGATTAACATTGAATTATATTGTTTATTCCATGTGGGCTAATAATTTCATAGTACTCCTTTCTTTTCTAAGCCAGATTTAGTTTTCCTTGACCTATTTGATTATTTGGACATTAATATACTTTCTTTCTGTTATATTTTAAGGAGCACAGAAATAGTTACATAACAAAGGATGATTTTGTCTTCCTCTTCAATCACAACATAAACACTGTGAGAATTCCAGTGGGATGGTGGATTGTAAGTGACCCACATCCCCCAACGCCTTTCATTGGAGGATCTCTCTAGGCACTTAACAACACCTTCAAGTGGGCTCTATAAGTAAATATGCATATGGTAGACCCATTGTTTGGAGAAATGTATGAATGTGTCGTTTTGCATAGAAATGTAAGAGGTTGAAGACTCCCTGTAGTTTCTTAGACTATCAATATTAATATCAATATAATTGTTAAGAACTGAATTCAGATGAGGCACGTGTAGAGTAGGTACACGAATGGTAGCCTTGGTATTTTAAAGCTCATTCCCCATGGAATCCCCAAACTCCACCATGCCCCATGCCAACATTGTCGTAGTAAAATCCATTAGAAACCCAAATTTTATGTTATCTCCCACATCGTAATATCCTCTAGCCAAATCTATCTGTATAACTATCTAGTAAGTTTGCATAATTACCCACCATGTTTCCACTTATAAAAAATTATCAATAATCAAAGTACATTAATGGAATTGGAAAAGTAATGATCCAAAGATACTCGCACAGAAAGTTCCCTTTAATCTTAGAAATATTATTGCTCTTAATTTTAAACTAGTCTTAGAAAACCCGATGACCTTAAAAATTAAAAAAAACTGTTAAAAATCATCCACAACAATGACAAGTAGCTGAAAGAGATTAAAAAACATGTTTGATTATCTTATATTCACAGTGGATCCAACAACATTATTTTGAATTGTGTTTATGAACTCTATACAGCTTCAAACACTTACTTCTTTGCAAACACCTTAGAGAATGGGAAATATGTTTATAACCAGTATTCTTGAGTTTCTACTTAGTTTACAAGTTCTTCGTCTCATAAGAAACACATACTCAGTCCTCCTTTCCATAGGAAACAAAGTTGTATTGTTCAAACATAAAATATCCTTTAACAAATGGTCATTTTAAAGGACAAAAGAAAACAAAGCTCAATGTTACCTTATTCAAACGTGCATATGACCCTACATATAACCGAATCCCTAACTTATTTATGACATATTCATTCATATTTGTGATCATAGAAGGGCAAATGGACATTGAATAAGCTGAACAAGGAAAGAAATCCCAAAGTTTTTTATAAAGCACAATACACAGTGAATGGATTATAAAAAGGAGAACAACCTGGAATAGCAACAAAATATTTTAACACAAGCATTAGTAAATTGCAATATTCTATGAAATAAAGTAATACAAAGATAAATAATTTATTATCCACACATATATTTCAGGTGAATCCATTT
Source organism: Torreya grandis (assembly GCA_037957365.1). Lineage (NCBI taxonomy): Eukaryota > Viridiplantae > Streptophyta > Pinopsida > Cupressales > Taxaceae > Torreya > Torreya grandis. The sequence continues at coordinate 3,928,992 of JARHVA010000240.1, read as the reverse complement.
TTCTCTCAAACCAACCCAATTTTTTTATTGGAATTAGCGAAGATACATAGATATCCCATCTCTACCTATAACCCTCTGATTATTACAAGTAGCAAATTATGACATCTCTACATTTAAATACTAGATTATTACAGGTAAGTGTACATCTAAATCAAAATCTAGATCATTTATTCTACCAAAATGAAGTTGTTCTTCTCATAAGAAACACATACTCAATCCTCCTTTCCACAGGAAACAGAGTTGTATTGTTCAAACACAGAATATCCTTTAACAGATGATCATTTTAAAGGAAAAAGAAAGCAAATCTCAATGTTACCGTATTCAAATGTGCATATGACCTTGCATATAACTGAATCCCTAACTTATTTATGATAGATTTGTTCATATTTGTGATCACAGAAGGGCAAGTGGACATTGAATACGTTGAACAAGGAAATAAATCCCAATACAGTGAATGGATTATAAAAAGGAGAATGACTTGGCGTGTAGCAACAAGACGAGCTAGAAACACAATGCTCCTCTCTGAAATCTAAAATGTGATACAAGGCAAAAATGGCAAAAACAGGACAAGAGATATAGGGCAAGTGACCGCGGCTAGTCAATGGTAAAGTTGGCAGGGTCAATGGTCCATTTGAAATCTTCCCCTCTTTTTTCCTCGTCATAGTCAAGCTTAACTGTGACTTAAAGATATAGAAGATTTTGATTTGGAAGCTCGATTAACTGTATGTTTTTTTGAAAGTAACCTAAATGTATATAAAGTACAAACATTTCCAAAAATAAAATTGTTACATTCCATAGATGAAAAATTTGGGAGAAAATTGTTACATTTCGTAGATGAAGATTTTGGCAGGAAGACATATTATGTAAGCTGTTCTGGATAAACTGTGTAAAAAGCTTTAGAAGTAAGCTAAACCTGTTTTAAGTAAATTTTAACAAAAAAATCTTGATGAAAATATTTTTGAAGGAAAAAATAATTTTGTTACATTTTTATATGGAAGTTTTTGGCAAAAAGACATATTGTGGAAGATGTTCTGGATGAACTGTGTAAAAGCTTTTGAAGAGTTATTCCGACATATTGAGCTTTTGAAGATTTTTTCCTACATATTTTGCAATCTGTTATGGTCGATAAAATGTGTTAAAAGTTTTTGAAGAATGTTTTTGGAGTTTTAGACATTTGTGGAAGCTATTATGGATAAGCTGTGTTAAACGCTTTTAAATATTTTTTTTGAGAAAATTTTCTTGATATACTCTGTAAAAGCTAAAGATCCAAGGTTTAGAGTTTCAGGGAAACAAAGTTTGGTTAGGATTTATAAATATCTTATCCCTACTTGTTAAAATGCCTAGAAACTTAGGGTTTTGCTAGAAGTAGAGGTAATATTTTAAAAAACCTAATCATGATGTGTATCATTTCTCACACAAATATTTTTTCTCAGCTTGCTCAGTAAAAACAATGAAGCAAATCATTCACTAGAGGCAGTGGAGAAATTTTCACCAAAATTTGACCTTTAAATGCGTACTTTATTTACAAATCTTCACACACGACAGGCATCACGTGCACTTACTAGAATACCTTCTAGTGCACAACCTGATCTTTGCATATCCATATCCTATACACCATGTATTTAGGTTTGAAAATATTTGGCATCCATGCCTTCTCCCTCATTTTCAATTTGAACTCTGTTATCCTTGACTTGGGTGATGAAAATGTATTACATAAACTATAGTCACATCAAAGTTGTCAATGTATATAGTATGGGGGGAAACAAAACTTACATGGTACTCAACATCAATGTTGTTGATGTTCTCATTAACACCATGCATTATGGATACATCCTCTAACACTACCTGAGTTGTCATCTTTCTCATCAGGTCCACCTTGAGCACATGCTTGCAAGTATATCCTTGGATTGAAAATGAGCAATTGCACATCGATATAGAAGGCATTACATTTAAGATGTGATCATGCAATGTCTCATCTTTCATACTTTGCACCCATGTCATACAAGGGTCGCTATTGTCAAAGGTAACATGAAAATCTGAGATGTTCAAAGCCCATACCCATGAAATTTTTTCATGTCTTTCTACTGTGAAGTTCCTATGGAAGCCGGTGTCCTTGCATAGTTGTAGCCACCAATAATGTATGTATACAGATGTTGTTAGTTGGTGAACCAACCAATCCACCCTACAATGTGAAAAAGTCCTTACTGTGCTTAGGAAATGACATTTCAAATAGGAATGGTATGATTCTATAGATGCATTAGTGTCTTGCCCAACTTGTGGAAGTGTTTGACAACATCGCGACCACATTCCAACTCTGTATGCCTAGTGTTATTCCCAGTATTTTATAAAAGTGGGCTGAGAGGAGTTATTTCTTTCTACAAAATTTTTGGACTCCCTTATAGCCATGTCCTCATTGGCACAACTATGCATTATGAACCCCAAGTCCTGAAACATCGCACGTCTGACATCATCATCTTTCACCTTTGCTATCAAATTCTTTAACCACGCATGATGAACATGCCAAATGCATAAGTAGACCTCATAGCGGAATGTCTCCTTGAATAACAAAATAGTTTTGCATAAGTTAATGGAATAAGGTTGGGATGGTGTCTATGAACATACAAATATGAAGTCCATGATGCGTTTAGGAATAACATTGATGTACCTAATAGCTTTTATCTCTACATCAACATCATCGATCATGAAGGCACTGATTCTCCATTTAATGTATTTCAAATGCACTCTTTGAAGAAGAATTTGCATCCATTATCTTATGTTAATAGTACATGACCAAGACATAATGACCAATGCAACGGGCACACCTTCATGTTTGGAATCAAATGCCAACAATGTGTACAATTGAAATTATACAAGAAAAAATAAAAAGATTTGAATAACTATTGTTATTACAAACATCAAAACAACTAATATTATCAACTACTCTTACAAACATTGGCACAATACCTTCATTGCATTCGTCCCAAACATTGCATCCATTGCTAACAAGCTATGCTTACCAAATCTCAACAACCATTATAGTTGTTGTGGGAGTTGGATGCCCAAGATGAAGGGGGTTTCCCCATCCCCATCAAGCTCCCCCCCATTGAATCCCTGATGGAAAAACCACTTGTTAGGATTCACCAGCACCCACTCCTAAACACTTATTGCACAATCAACATTGTACACATATTTTGCCTCCTTGATCAATCGCTCTCTGTTGTATATGTCATCCTTGCTCAATAAATCATCCCACTCTATTTCACCACTAAACAATATAAGTTTATCATGCACCATATCTCTATGTTTAAAGTGGATAGCATCAGTATACATTCCCAACAATAGTAGCCTATAAACCCATTCATTAAGTTGGGGGTTGATGCGAGGAGAAAAAAAATATTTATTGTCCTTGAACTATTCATATTGTTGGTTGTGGTAAAATTTATACTCATTATCCATGTGTTCTACTTGATTATATGTGAGCAGTACACGATCAGGGCTTAAAACCATGCATCATGTGCTGAAATGAAAACAACAATCATACCTTATATGCCTTCAACCTAGTTAGCTACCCTTTCCAGACTTGGGCATTAAAGACTTGTCTTTTGTCATGGCATCAATTTACCAAAAGTCATCAGGGCCATATGAACACCAGTACCTGCATGATTGTGGTGAACAACTAAACAGTCATGCAAGATGAAAAAAATGTAAATTAATAGAACATAATAGCATATGAACAAACACCAACTTGCAATATATAGTAGGAGGTGACTCACATAACATATTCAGAGGTTGTGGTGATCTTGATATCCTTTCCAGTAAAATATGAATTTATATTGTGATATGAAACATAAAAATTTATAGGTAACAACTCTCTTCTCGATTCTCCTTTGATGAAGTCATCAACCCTGTCCTACTCAACCCAGGCAACCCACAAGTCTTCCTCGTTGATGTCAAGAAAATTGGCCCACTTGATATAACTGCAATCAAATGGACCCTCACTTGGATTCTACACTTCAAGGTGCATTATTTCTTCCCACCTTTTTGCTATCTATTATAGCCTACAAGGAGAACATTTCATTGAACAAATTAGAAATGGGCTTTTTGTATTTTGAGTGAACACAAGTTTCCATGTATTGTAAAGAACTTTTTTTTATTCAATGTTATATGTTATATATTGTAATGTAGAAAGGACAATGATTGATTAATGCATACAATATAAGCATACAATATAACGATCTTAAGTGGCACACACTAACTGTGTACATATGGGTCGAGCACAAGGATGTGATTTTGCTAGAAAGCCCATAGCTTATGGAAAGGGTTAAAAAAGAGAAATTTCTAGGAAGCCCATAAAATGAAGATAGGGTTTTTTAAATAAGGAATTTGCTACGAAGCCCATATAATCAGGATAGGATCAAAAAAAGTGAAATTGCTAAGAAGCCCACGTGATATTCTTGTTGTCTATCAAATAATCATTCGATGTATTGAATTAGAGGTATGGACATACAGGTATTTATGGACAACACGTAAAAGGAAATGCTAGTAGGTGACACAAGAAAAATTTGTACAACATGTGTGTATTACAAATTATATGAGCCCATATGGGATGCAATTTATCCCATTCAATTGTAATGGTAGGTTGCCTTATCACCGATAGTAAGGTTAGGGCATAACCCATATTGAGTTATTAGAGCTTTAGTGTAGCAAAATAGGCCACCAATTTTATTTAAATGATTTCCTCATAAACCACCACAATACACAGTGAATGGATTATAAAAAGGAGAACGACCTGGAATAGCAACAAAATATTTTAACACAAACATTAGTAAATTGCAATACTCTATGAAATAAAGTAATACAAAGATAAATAATTTATTATCCACACATATATTTCAGGTGAATCCATTTTTCTCTCAAACCAACCCAATTTTTTTATTGGAATTAGCGAAGATACATAGATATCCCATCTCTACCTATAACCCTCTAATTATTACAAGTAGCAAATTATGACATCTCTACATTCAAATACTAGATTATTACAGGTAAGTGTACATCTAAATCAAAATCTAGAGCATTTATTCTACCAAAATGAAGTTGTTCTTCTCATAAGAAACACATACTCAGTCCTCCTTTCCACAGAAAACAGAGTTTTATTGTTCAAACACATAATATCCTTTAACAAATGATCATTTTAAAGGAAAAAGAAAACAAATCTCAATGTTACCTTATTCAAATGTGCATATGACCTTGCATACAACTGAATCCCTAACTTATTTATGATAGATTTGTTCATATTTGTGATCACAGAGGGGCAAGTGGACATTGAATACGTTGAACAAAGAAATAAATCCCAATACAATGAATGGATTATAAAAAGGAGAATGACTTGTCGTGTAGCAACAAGACGAGCTAGAAACACAATGCTCCTCTCTAAAATCTAAAATGTGATACAAGGCAAAAATGGCAAAAATAGGGCAAGTGACCGTGGCTGGTCAATGGTAAAGTTGGCAGGGTCAATGGTCCATTTGAAATCTCCTGCTCTTTTTTCCTCGCCAGAGTCAAGCTTAAATGTGACTTATGACATGCATAAAATGTTGACCGTCGCAGTGATGAAACGAGGGCTATAGAGGGTGACAATAACGATAACCGTAGTTTGTTGAAAAGCTCAAGTTTAATGCTAGCTGGACTTTTCACCGACAACCATCATTGACCAACACACATCAAGGGTTGGCACGTGCTGATTAAGCTCATCGTATGATATCTCCCTAGACCCTGACCATATAAATATAAATGAATTTCTCATTTCCACCATAGTAATCCAAAAAAAAATTATGCAATGCACCGGGCCCAATCATTCTCACACAAACACATCCCTGACATCTACCAAACTAATTGGGAAACCCTAACACTATCCTAAAAAGTATAACTTGACAAAAGGGAGAGAACCACAGAGCTTAACACTCAAGGTACCCCCATAGACTGATCAGAGGAGCCAAACACACCAAAATGCGTCGATTAAATCTATTTGTACATGTATATCCTTAAAAAAATACACACAAACGAAAAGAGACATGCGCGCGCACGTAGAGAAAAATCCAGACAGAGCACGTAAAAAATGTTTTGGAATTGCCTTTACTTATACCAAAAATGTCAATATTGACTGTTGGTGCAGGAGCTGCTCTCCCAAAAATAGGTCGAAAGGTTGAACATTTAAGCATCGCTTCCGCACTATTTATTGGAAAATTCAAGTCAGGAACAATTACCACATCCTTCTTCCTCAAGAAATCTCATGTCGGTGAGAGTGGCAAAGTCGAGCCGGTGATCTCTTCCGCTTGTGCTATTAACTGGAATCATAGTTGCAGTTGGCATTCTATCTGCCCATTTTTGCAAATAGAATGCCAACTAAATGGTAGTCCATCATATTCAATCTTTCGATATTTATGCAGCACCATAAATCATAAGAAGTTCCATCATATTCAAATGTTTTATTTCATTTATCGAAATTCTGATTGTTTCCATCACATTGAATTATTTCATTTATTGAAATCGTGTTTGGCTGGAGCAGTTCGCAAGGACAATTATCCTCTAAACTTATTTTATTAAACCAATCCAGTTGAAATTACTCTCCCTTTTTTGTGGGGCTTTTCTTTTTCGTAGTTTTTTTTTTTTTTTGAATTTTTTTTTGTAAAGTTGTATGAATTGTACGAATTTAATTTTTTAGTAATAAAAATAGTAGTATGACAAGTCAGGATTATTTATTATTTTTATTTAAAAATAATAATAGTTTTGTTTGGAAGAAGTTTTATTGATTGATCAATATTAAAGTTGAAGGTTATTTATTTATGTAAAAGTTGTAAGAAATAATTGTGATTCGATTGATAAGGTGATAGATATTCTAGTTTAATACGTAGATGTATGATACGTAATTGTAGTAGCCTTAGCATTATTGAATAAAACATTCCTTAGACTTTTAAATATTATAAAGGGTATTATGATTAGTTATTGAGTTGTGACCACATGGAATATTGTGACCATTTTAGTGATTAGGTAGCCATGGTTGTGTGGTGGACCCACTGTTATGTTCAGCTTGAATGTGATGTTGAGTTCTAATATAGGGGGATATCAACATGTGTATTACACTAATACAAGGGATATCATTTGATAGGATCATAACGTCCAAATAGTTGAATTGAAAAATATAATAATGAAATATCGATATTTGTTGGTCATGTATAAAATTACCCTTTTCTAATACAGTTCATGATTTAGTGGACTTGAATATTACAGAGTATAAGACAAGTTCCATCATGTTGTTACGTAAAAGTAATTATCATGTTTGTTTTGAAGAGTCAATTTTGTTTCTATATGACCATCCTCATAATACATATGCCATCAAAAGCTCTAATAAATATAGAGAGGATTCTTTGAATAATGATTAACTTTTGCTGCAACTACAATAGATGACAAATATGCAATATGTTTTATTCCAAATACACTGTATAATCCCTATAAAATGACCAATCAACCAATTTCAGTAGACCCATTTCCAATCTTCATCTACCTAAGATCCTCGAAGGTCTTCCCCAAGGTTATGCAAGGATTTTACTGTGGGTGCAATCTTGAGTACTCTTAGGGCATTAGTAAGATTATATATATATATATATATATATATGTCTCTCTCTTTGTGTGTGTGTGTGTAATTGAAAAAAAAACTTTCTATGAGCTCTTATTATATTGTCCTATTAAGAAGTACAATATTTGACTAGGAGATTTTGGTAGAAACTAGGTTTTTCAATTTCTAAGGGCATTATTCCCCACGTAGAAAACTTTAGTAATCAATCAACTCGATGTGGGGTTTGGGTAGAAGTTGTTTCCATTGACACCACTCAATTCTAGGGAAATTTTCATTGATATAAAGCTACTCATGATCAATAACTTCTTTGTGAGATGATGAGCCAATCTAAACTAAAAGAGGATACCTTGTATTTTAACTAGGATTTATCTTTCCATAGCATATTTGTGTTCTAAATGTCAGGAATACATATGCAATGGTAATTTAAAACTTCCTCCTCCACCATAATTTCACTATTAAAGTGAAAAAGTTATCCTACGAAGTTCAAAGCCCCATCCAAATAGTGTAATTTCTCCTAAAAATTAACTCCTTCAGAAGATGATGTTTTGGTTTTGGGGCAGATATTATGTAGATTATCAATCTCATAGGGGATTCACTTAAATGTTACTTCATTTGATGTGATAGATATTGTATGTAAGCATATCAAAAAATACGAGAGGATTCAACAATAAAGTATTGTTGATAGAAAAACAAAATGAAGTTTGTATTGAAATAAGGTAACGATATGTAGTATAGTTTCCTTTTGGTGCATGTGCAAGCAATCATTATTCAAATCTTCCATAAAGAATATAATTATGGTCCTCAATGTAACTCTAAAAGTATACCCTCCTCCCATGCAATCCCATCATTGTGTTTGCATAACAAGGTCAATATGCAAACATGGAGACAAATGGAAGACCTTCAGGTAACATCAGAGACCATTAAATCCAATCTTAGATCCCCTCAATCATACATAATTTTATAAGTTATTGGACACTAAGATTCTGTTTCCAATCAAACATTGTACTTGGGTTGACAACCTATTGCTTGTTAGTAAAACGAATGGAGAAATCAATTGTGTCAACTTAGGAACTTGATAGAGCATCAAAAAATAATGACTATATTTTACCCTTCTTGGATGAGATGATTTAGATGGTCAGTAGGTCTTAAATGATGTCCTTCCTAGATGAATTTTTAAGCTATAATTGAGTGTTGTTAAAATTATCATAATGTAGTTTATAACAAAGCAAAAGAAAAGAGACAAATAAAACTAAAAACCAAATATGAAAATCAAGGCCTCAAAAACAAAATTTTGGATTCACCAATATGTTTTACCCTATTTTTATAAAACAAAAAAACTGTAATGTGTTATAATATATGTAAAATCAAAGAATGCCACAATGCTAAAGATGTATAATAATCAATAATTCTGATTTTGATAATTTATTATTTATGGAAAATTGTTATTTTTGGAAAACACTAGAAGAGATATACTTAACTCGCACACAAATTTTAGTTGACTGTTATGAATATCTCACAGTGAAATAAAAAAAAAAGATGATAGCATAGGCTTAGGATTAGGCACATGATCAGAAACAAAATATGGGCAGGTTCGTTGTAAGTGGACTGTAATACAGGGTGTTTGAGTCTCTTGACTATGGACTTGTCCTAATTGACTATGATAGGTGGTTGATAGGAAATGATAAGGAAAACATAATTATACAAATGATAGATCAAAGGCAGAAGGATATTTATAGATATAATTATTATAAGTCAATGATAATGCAATGGGTTTGAGTATGTTGATTATGAACTTGTTGTGGTTGACTATGCTTAAAGATCAATTGTTTCACCTACTATGCCTATGTCTATTGAGTGTTACAGGATACCATACTTTTGATTATATAGCACAAAATTTGTTATTTGGCTTTGTGTTTCCTACTATTTTTAACTCTATTTTTAACTTTTAGAAAGAAAAAAAGAACAACAGATGAGTGGTGTGTACCTGGTTAAACGTTGCACTCGTTGATGATTAGACAAAGCGAGAGCTCCTTTTTGGCGAGGAAGGACTACCTATAATAAGATCACACTAAACCAATTTGTTTTTTAGATGAGTATGAAGGGTGGACTGCCTAGAAACACGTTAGATCCAAAAAGCAAAAGCTCCCTTGGACGACTGTCAATCCACTCCCCTAATGATAGAAATGTTCTAACAATAGAAATAAAAGATGAAAAACTAATAAGAACATAAATGCTTATGCAAAGAATAAATAACATACCTATTCAAAAAAAAGTATAGCACGATGGGTCAATACCATGCACATCTGGATCAAGGTTAGGTCTAGAGTATGTGAGTAGGGTCTGTAAACAAGACAGGAATAGAGATAGGGTCTGATTAGGTGTGAAAGGGGAGGAAATAATAATCTATTATTTTTTTTTATAATGACTATCAGTAGTTAGGTTGATCGGTGATGGTTGTCCCGATCGGTGATGGTTAGGTAATCGATGATGGTTAATGTAATCGGTGACGGTTGCAACAACTAATGACGGTTGACTATGGAAAGTTATAGGTAATTGAAATGGAGTTGGGAGGTGAAGTGGTAAGTGGGCAAAAGGTTAAATATGGGTTTTGTAGGTAAGGGATAATGTGCAAGTGATCTGATTCTAGACAATAAGATTTAGTGGATAAAGGAAATGCTAAATACAAAAGGAAAATACCTATATAATGCAGAGTAGAAGCCAATGATAAGTTGAACGAGATTGGACAGCATAACAATACTCTAGCCTTCAAAAGTGATGTGGACAAAGTTTTAGGATCTTGGATCCCTGTACAAAGAAAACAAGAGAGCATGGATGAAATTTTTGGATCCTTTTCTCTTCCAAGAGCCCTCAATTTATAACACAATGTTGCTAAGCGAGGAGAAAGGAAATTGCCAAGTTAGTTTGGGATAAAGATGCTAATTCAAAGAGATGATAAGCTGTAAAGTTTGCATGGGAAAGTTTTCATTTTGCCCATGTTTATCTTTCTTGTAGCTAGAAGTTTTTTGTGTTTTAAATCTGGAGGCCTGACTATCAATGGTCATGCTAACCATCGATAGCTAGGCTAACCATCGACGGTCGTACTCCAAAGTTTAAAAGGGTTAAAATGGGTCCTAAGTTAATGTTTTAAAATGTTAAACAAAATGTCCTAGGTGTGCTAATGAGTGTCAAAGTATGGAAAGGTGTTTTTAAGGGTGAGTTAACTAAGGGTTAAGAATAGGTCTAAAGTAGTTTGACATTGAAAACTAGTCAAGGGGACATTTCCAAGTGTCTATATTTTGCCCCTTTTTATTATATGGCTTTAGGTCAATAAGCCATGGAACAAAAATGAACTATTGACTGATTTGGTCAAGGTATGATTACCTTGAGTATGGGAGGAGAGTAGTCCCCCTCAAACCAGGAAGCGAGGACGTGAAATTGAAATTGCGTCATGGTTTGATAGAAGGTAAAATAAAGGTCACAATGGTGGCAATGAAAAGGTGTGGGTATTTAAAACGCAAATACATGCACAAAATATATATATTAGAATGTAGTTGGCATTTTATTTGCCCAGTTTCGTAGATAGAATGCCACCTATATGGTAGTCCATCATATTAAATCTTTCGATATTTATGCAGCACCATAAATCATAACAATTTCCATCATATTCAAATGTTTCATTTCATTTATCGAAATTATGATAGTTTCCATCACATTGAATTATTTCATTTATCAAAATCGTGTTTGGCTAGAGCAGTTTGCAAGGACAATTTTCCTCTAAACTTATTTTATTAAATCAATCCAGTTGGAATTACCCTCCCTTTTTTTTGGGGCTTTTCTTTTTTGTAGATTTTTTTTTTTTTTAATTCTTTTTTTGTAAAGTTGTATGAATTGTACGAATTTATTTTTTAGTAATAAAAATAGTAGTATGACAATTATTTATTATTTTTATTTAAATAATAATAATAGTTTTGTTTGGAAGAAGTTTTATTGATTGACCAAAATTAAAGTTGAAGGTTATTTATTTATGTAAAAGCTGTAAGAAATAACTGTAATTCGATTGATAAGGTGATAGATATTTTAGTTTAATATGTAGATGTATGATACGTCATTGTAGTGGCCTTAGCATTATTAAATAAAATGTTCCTTAGACTTTTAAATATTATAAAGGGTATTATGATTAGTTATTGAGTTGTGACCACATGGAATATTGTGACCATTTTAGTGATTAGGTAGCCATGGTTGTGTGGTGGACCCACTATTATGTTCAACTTGAATGTGATGTTGAGTTCTAATATAGGGGGATACCAACATGTGTACTACACTAATACAGGAGATATCATTTGATAGGATCATAACGTCCAAATAGTTGAATTGAAAAATATAATAATGAAAGATCGATATTTGTTGATCATGTATTAAAATTACCCTTTTCTAATAGAGTTCATGATTCAGTGGACTTGAATATTACGGAGTATAAGACAAGTGCCATCATGTTCTTACGTAAAAGTAATTATCATGCTTGTTTTGAAGAGTCAATTTCATTTCTATATGACCATCCTCATAATACATATTCCATCAAAAGCTCTAATAAATATAGAAAGGATTCTTTGAATAATGATTAACTTTTGCTACAACTACAATAGATGACAAATATGCAATATGTTTTATTCCAAATACACTGTATAATCCCTATAAAATGACCAATCAACCAATTTCAGTAGACCCATTTCCAATCTTCATCTACCTAAGATCCTCGAAGGTCTTCCCCAAGGTTATGTAAGGGTTTTCCTGTGGGTGCAATCTTGAGTACTCTTAGGGCATTAGTAAGATTACACACACACACACACACACACACACACACACACACACACACACACACACACACACACACACACACACACACACACACACACACACACACACACACACACACACACACACACACACACACACACACACACACACACACACACACACACAGACATACATATACATACATACATACGCACGCGCGCGCACGTGTGTGTGTGTATGTGTGCGCGCATGCATGTGTGCGTGTGTGTATAATTTTTTAAAAAACTTCTATGAGCTCTTATTATATTGTCCTATTAAGAAGTACAATATTTGACTAGGAGATTTTGGTAGAAACTAGGTTTTTCAATTTCTAAGGGCATTATTCCCCATGCAGAAAACTTTAGTAATCAATCAACTCTATGTGGGGTTTGGGTAGAAGTTATTTCCACTAACACCACTTAATTCCAGGGAAATTTTCATCGATATAAAGCTACTCATGATCAATAACTTCTTTGTGAGATGATGAGCCAATCTAAACTAGAAGAGGATACCTTGTATTTTAACTAGGATTTATCTTTCCATAGCATATTTGTGTTTTAAATGTCAGGAATACATATGCAATGGCAATTTAAAACTTCCTCCTCCACCATAATTTCACTATTAAAGTGAAAAAATTATCCTAAGAAGTTCAAAGCCCCATCCAAATAGTGTAATTTCACCTAAAAATTAACTCCTTCAGAAGAGGATGTTTTGGTTTTGGGGCAGATATTATGTACATTATCAATCTCATAGGGGATTCACTTAGATGTTACTTCATTTGATGTGATAGATATTGTATGTAAGCATATCAAAAAATATGAGAGGATTCAACAACAAAGTATTGTTGATAGAAAAATAAAATGAAGTTTGTATTGAAATAAGGTAAAGATATGTAGTATGGTTTCCTTTTGGTGCATGTGCAAGCAATCATTATTCAAATCTTCCATAAATAATATAATTATGGTCCTTAATGTAACTCTAAAAGTATACCCTCCTCCCATGAAATCCCATCATTGTGTTTGCATAACAAGGTCAATATGCAAACATGGAGATAAATGGAAGAACATAAGACCTTCAGGTAACATCAGAGACCATTAAATCCAATCTTAGATCCCCTCAATCAAACATAATTTTAGAATTTATTGGACACTAAGATTGTGTTTCCAATCAAGCATTCTACTAGGGTTGACAACCTATTGCTTATTAGTAAAACGAATGGAGAAATCAGTTGTGTGTCAACATAGGAACTTGATAGAGCATTAAAAATGATAATTATATTTTACCCTTCTTGGATGAGATGATTTAGATGATCAGTAGTCTTAAATGATGTCCTTCCTAGATGAATTTTTAAGCTATAATTGAGTGTTGTTAAAATTATCATAGTGTAGTTTATAAGAAAGCAAAAGAAAAGAGGAAAATAAAACTAAAAACCAAAAAACAAAATTTTGGATTCACCAATATGTTTTACCCTATTTTTTATAAAACAAAAAAAAGTGTAATGTGTCCTGATATATGTAAAATCAAAGATTGCCATAATGCTAAAGATGTATAATAATCAACAATTCTGATTTTGATAATTTATTATTTATGGAAAATTGTTATTTTTGGAAAATATTGGAAGAGATATACTTAACTCACACACAAATTTTAGTTGAATGTTATGAATATCTAACAGTGAAATAACAAAAAAGATGATAGCGTAGGCCTAGGATTAGGCACATGATCAAAAACAAAATTTGGACAAGTTCGTTGTAAGTGGACTGTAATACAGGGTGTTTGAGTCTCTTGACTGTGGACTTGTCCTAGTTGACTATGATAGGTGGCTAATAGGATATGATAGGGAAACATAATTCTAGAAATGATAGATCAAAAGCAGAAGGATATTTATAGATATAACTTTTGTAAGTTAATGATAATGCAATGTGTTCGAGTCTGTTGATTACGGACTTGATGTGGTTGACTATGCTTGAAGACCGATTGTTTCACCTATTGCACCTATGTCTATTGAGTGTTATAAGATATCATACTTTTGATTATATAGCATAAAATTTGTTATTTGGCTTTATATTTCCTACTATTTTTAACTCTATTTTTAAGTTTTATAAAAAAAAATAGGAACAACAGATGAGGGGTGTGTACCTAGTTAAACATTGTACTCATTGATGACTAGACAAAGCGAGAGCTCCTTTTTGGTGAGGAAGGACTACCTACAATAAGACCACACTAAACCAACTTGTTTGTTAGATGAGTATGAAGGGTGGACTACCTATCAACATGCTAGATCCAAGAAGTAAAAGCACCCTTGGATGATTGTCAATCCACTCCCCTAATTATAGAAATGTTCTAACAAAAGAAATAAAAGATGATAAATTGATAAGAACATAAATGCTTATGCAAGGAACAAATAGCATACCTATTCAAAAAAAGTGTAGCATGATGGGTCAATACCATACACAAGTGGATCAAGGTTAGGTCTAGAGTATGTGAGCAGTGTCTGTAAACAGGCCAAGAATAGAGATAGGGTTTGATTGGGTGTGAAAGGGGAGGAAATAATAATCTATTATTATTTTTTTGATAGTGACTATCGACAATCAGGCTGATCGGTGATGGTTGTCCTAATCAGTGATGGTTAATGTAATCGGTGATGGTTAATGTAATCGATGATGGTTACAACAATCGATGATGGTTGACTGTGGAAAGTTATAGGGAATTGAAATGGAGTTGGGAGGTGAAGTGGTAAGTGGGCAAAAGGTTAAATATGGGTTTTGTAGGTAAGGGATAATTTTCAAGTGATATGATTCGAGACAACAAGATTTAGTGGAGAACGGAAATGCTATATACAAGAGGAAAATACCTATATAATGCAAGGTGGAAGCCAATTACAAGTTGAATGAGATTGGCTAACATAACAATACTCTAACCTTCAAAAGTGATGCAGCTAGAGTTTCAGGATCTTGGATGCCTAAACAAAGAAAAAAAGAGATCATAGATGTAATTTTTGAATCCTTTTCTCTTTCAAGAGCCCTCAATTTATAGCACAATGTTGCTAAGTGAGGAAGAAGGAAATCACCAAGTTGGTATAGGATAAGGATACTAATTCAAAGAGATGGTAAGATTTAAGGTTTACATGGGAAAGTTTTCATTTTGCCCATATTTATCTTGCTTACAGCTAGAAGTTTTTTGTGTTGCAAGTTTGGAGGCCTGACTGTCGATGGTCATGCTAACCATCAATGGTCGTACTCTTAAGTTTAAAAGGGTTAAAATGGGTCCTAAGTTAATGTTTTAAAATGTTTAACAAAATGTCCTAGGTGTGCTAATGAGTGTCAAGGTATGGAAAGATGTTTTTAAGGGTGAGTTAACTAGGTGAATAGTTAACTAAGGGTTAAGAATAGGTCTAAGGTAGTTCGACATCAAAAAATAGTCAAGGGGACATTTTTGAGTGTCTATATTTTTCCCCTTTTTATTATGTGGCTTTAGGTCAATAAGTCATGAAACAAAAATGAACTATTGACTGATCTGTTCAAGGTTTGATTGCCTCGAGTATGGGAGGAGAGTAGTCCCCCTCAAACTAGGAAGCAAGGATGTGAAACTAAAATAGGGTAATGGTTTGATAGAACATAAAACAGAGGTTACAGGGGTGGTAATGAAAAGATGTGGGTTTTTGAAACACAAATATGTGCACTAAATATGACTAAGTGTGAGAATCAAAATCACACAGAGACTAAAGTTACCAATGTTGATAATAATAAGTTTAGGTGTGAGGATAAGTGATAAATTAACTAGTCCCCATCATTGGTCATAGTTGATCAGGTCACACATATCAAGTCTACTAGATAACGTTGATGTTGAAAAAACATAAATGGTTGTGTCATGCACAAGGTGGTGCATAATGCAAAAGTTCAACATGGCAAAATCAGTCAAGGCGATCATCATGACCAAAGCAAGGTCATCGTAAAACATGTGAATAGGTTAGTTTTAAAAGGTGCCAATGTCAAGGTGGACATGGACAAATGGGTTGGGAGGTTGGTTGGGTAGGGAGTGGTCGAGCTGACTCCTATTGCACTAGGCAAAAGGATACTACCTACATAGTCCCATGGATAGTAGATCCAATATGGACTTAGGTCTAATGTAGTTATTACTGATTAGGGGAGAGGGTTACTCTCAAATAGGTCAAGGTGTGGTAAGAAATGGGTTTCCCCACTTAAGTGTAATATAAGGCTTGGTTCAAGGGAAAATGGTGGAAAAAGGGTGTAAACATCTAATCATTGATGGTTAACCTTAATTGTTGATGGTTAGCCAACTGTCGATAGTTGGGTTAAAAACCCCAAAATCATGGTAAAAAGTCAAATGGTCAACATTTTGTCCTCGTTCAAAACTTAGTGATTTTTCGACTTGTGTTGCCTAAGCATTTTGTATGAAGGTTGCTTGTGATTGTAGAGGTTTGTTGAAGTGGAGAGATTGGATTGGTATGTGTGAGTGAGACAGTGAGATAGTGGAGCTGAGATGGATGCTGGAGATGCACGTGGCTAGGTGGTTGAACATGGACTAAGACGTCATCTTCCATCATGAAATGAGGTAAGGTCTGGTCTTGAATGGATTTGTAATAAGACATATAGTATTTGTTTTAATGCATATGAGTATAAAATTATTTTGGTAGAGGATGCCCTAGGGTTTGGTTTTTTTAGGGTGTGGAGGTTGTATGATAGGGTATGAGATTGTGGGAAGGAGATGATAGTGGTAAAATGTATGTAGGTGTGTATAGGTAAGTTAAAAATGATGGAAAAGGGGTTGCAGGGTAGATTAGGGTATTTATAAAGGAGGTTGGGGTTCGAGGCTCACCATTGACGATCACTAATAGTGAATGTCGGTGGTTGACCTGACCAATGACAGTCAACCCAAAGGGTAAAAATGCCCCCAAAGAGACCATCAGTGGTTGAGGGATCCATCGATGGTCGATGAAGGGGGGGCTTTTTGGTGAAAAAGAGAGGGGTAAGAAGGGTGGAATGGAGTGGTTGGGTATAACTTTATATTGAAAGGTGGTTACTTTATTTAGTAGGGAGTAAGAGATTGATTTGATTATGTTATTTATGTTATATTACAAATGGATTTAAATGGTGGTTTTGTAAAATTCATTCGCGTAGCGATGTTTATAAATAATGGTTATGTGTGTTGTAAGTTTGATAAATGGTGGATTGTTGATAGGGTCTGCTTATGTGAAATAATGTAGAGATTGTGTTAATGATTGGGAGAAAAAAATAGTTGGAATGTTTTGAGGAAGGGTTGAGGTGGTGTAGGGTTTAGGCATGAGATATATTGATTTAATAGTCGTAGGGTAGGATAGGATGATTACATGGGTAAATAATCAGTTAAAGGGTAAAATGTTGTTAGGGTGTAGATTGGTATAAATGAGATAGGAGAAGAATGATTTAAGGGTATTGTGAAGTTTTGGCATTCTACTAAAGATGAGAGGTGGGTAGGTGTGCAAAACCCATGAAGGGTTGAAATTTATAATATGTAGTTGTGGGAGATAGGTGTAGGAAAGGGATAGATGAAATATTGTTAGTAGGTGCACTAGTGATTGATAGTCTTTATAGCTTAAGAAGTGTAAAGAGGGATAATTTGTCACCTTATGCTTGATATGACTATTTTATAGGCTCGAGAGCAGATCCAGCTGTGAGATCAAGTATCAAGTATTTTTATAGTGGTGCAATATGTTATGTCCACAGAGGATTGCTGACATATAGAGTTAGTTGGTTTTACAATGATGCAACATTACCAACACCTTCCCTGAGATGTTGCGATGATAGTTGCCCTCATCGAGAGATGGGACCCGATGACTAACACATTTTGGTTACTAACTAGTGAGATGAACATCTTATTGGAGATGTACACAATATTACATGATTACCCATCTAAGGAAACCCGATATATCATATAGAGAGTGAGGAGATTGATGATTGTATGGAGATGTTGTTTGGGGTAGACAGAGTACATACATAGTTCCAAATTGGGGGATTCAGTATTAGGTCATTATATCAGTGGGCCCAGGGAGAGAGGTAGTTGTTGATGATGATCCAGCTCGTAGTGACTTGTTATGCACTACTGGATTTAGTTGGAGGGAGATCTTCATGTGTTCTATTGGGGGTACTTGTGGAGTTGGTACTTGGAAAGACCTTCTTTGGATGGGCCCAAGTTTTATTAGTGTAGATTTATAGAGAACTATGGAGAATTAGAGAACATAGGTGTTATGGGATTAGCATGGGATTCATACTTCATTGCTAGGCATACGAGCACATATGAGTATTGAGACCATTGGGCCTACTTTTAGATGGTTACTTGTCGACAAACTATAGAGTCAGGTTTTATCGGTGGAGGAGGGATGGGGTGATGATAGGGGTTGAAGGTGGTGCGAGGGATATTGATTGGTTTTGAGATGCCTTAGAAGGCTTGGCACCTAGAGATATAATTTTGAGGCCATACATGACTTGACCTATGTGGGTTGGGTATGGATCCCATACATATTCACTGCAAAGTTGGAGATGGGTATATGGCAGATGGGATGGCAAGACAAAGCGCATCCTATTTGAGAGAGTGTGGAGACAATATAGACTCACGTAGGGTATTCCTCCTAGTTATGCATAGTACAAAAGGGAGGATGTATATTTTTTATTAATGGAACCGCAACCACAGGAGGAGGAGTTAGATCACAAGGGGCTACCCGATAGAGTGAGAGATGATGCAGACATCACAACTAATTATCCTATATGGTTTCAGGGGAGATATGTGGTAACTAATTTTGGTTAGGGTCATGGGGGTCAGAGACCCATAAACATTTATCCAGCATAGGGACTGGCATAGGGTGATCCATAGGTAGTGGCAGTATTGGCTATGGCCCAAACCCAGATCGCTACATTATAGGAGTAGGTGGCCTTGTTATAGGGCCAGATTATGGCTCTACAAGGATAGGAGGGGACTATGATGATGGAGATGGAACAGGCACTGGCCCAAGTCATTATGTTATAAGGATAGGTAGCTAGTTTGTAGGGCTAGATAGGCACATTATAGGGGTAGATTAGTGTGGGTGTGGCGGCAACAACAATAGGAGGGCCAGTGGATTCAGTGTCACAAGCACATTATTTAGCCACTATATAGGAGCTTCATTATTATGAGGTGATGGTATTTGATTAGTTGCCCCATGCCATGAGATTTATTGAGTATAGAGCTAGCATGGGTGGTGGGGCCATGCTTGGTACCCCAAGACAGAGGGTGGTGACAGTGGGTTAGACAGGGGTCCTAGGAGGACCACCACCAGGTACATGTATAAATGGAGCTAGTGGCAGTGGTACTCCAGGTGCAGGCCCATGATGAGATTGTATATTTTTTGATATGTATATGTGTATTTTGATGTTGGCTTGCACGTCATTGATGTGAGATGTATATGAGTGAGAGATATATATACATGTATTAACATATATATACATATATACATATATATATATACATACACACACACACACACACATATATATATATATGTATATATATATATATATACATATATATACATACATATATATATATATATATATGTATATATACATATATGTATATATATATATACATATATATATACATATATATATATATACATATATATATGTATATATATATATATATACATATATATATACATATATACATATATATATACATATATATATATATATATATATACATATATATATATATATATATATACATATATATATATATATATATATATATATACATATATATATATATATATATATATATATATATATATGATTAAGATGTTTATGGTGATTATGCTTTCATGTTTTATGAGATGGATTTTTATATGTTTATGATGTGATGATTAGGATTGATGTTGATGAGTTATAGCCGATGATTGCTTATGGACTTATGATTTATGATGATTTATTAGAATTTTTGTTTTTAGTATAGGCATGTGATGATATATGGTTTTATGATGATGTGATTTGGATCATATGGACATATTCTAATGTGTGGTTAATGCTTATGATCTACATGCTTTGATATTTAAATAATGTGTGAATGTGATATATCTTGTAAAAGAAAATGGTTGGTATAATGTGTTTATTTTGATTCCATGCTTCATGAGATATTATTCATTATGGATTATATTTTGCTTTAATATTGTTGTGGTGAGTATAGATAGGATTTACTGTTTGAATGAAAACACATAAAGTAAGTGTAGGTAATAAACTAAATGTGGGAAAAAGAATGATGAGAGGCAACGTCCTCATGAACCAATACAAGCGAAAGTAAGAAAAAGGTGTGTTGGGTTCATTGGCTTGGACCCTATTAAACCTAGGGTGGATGTATCTTAATGAAAATAAACCTTTCATATGCTTCACATTAGCGTGGTTTTAGTGAAAAGGTGTCATCATAAATGCAAGGTGCCAAGCAAGCTCATAGTATTTTGATTTATAGAGGGTATACAGGAAAAGGGGATGATAGGTGAATGAAGGGAAAAGGGATGATGTCCAAACCTAATGTGGATTCATTGACCCTTTTGATAGGTGACTTAAGAACCAGAACAAACAAGTCTATGTCTTTACAAGGTGTAGATTGATCGATGCGAGAAGCCTACAAATCTAATTTTTCACGAGGGAATCGATTATGGCCCTTTTGTGGGATAAATCTCTTTCAATAGGGTCATTTACTACTTGTTTTTATGAAAAGGGTGAAGTTGATCAATGCGAGAAGCTTTGAATGCTTTGATTGAACCAATTTTGGCTTTATGAACATATTATTTTTGACATATTGGCTTAGCCATCCTTCGTGGGAGTGGTCTAAGTAAGAATAAGTGTTTGATAGCTATCCTTCGAGGGATCAATCTATCTAATTTGACTATATTTGGCAACCATCCTTCGAGGGAGTGGTTTGTATTTAAGAAAATAGACCCAAATAATATTTTATATCCCATGTAGAATATTTGAACATTGTTTTAGACATGGATCCATCTATCCAAGCTTAGAGGTTGACCTTTATAGGGGTAAGATTTTTACCACAAAAGGTGGTTGTGAGGTAATGGAAAGTGGTTTTAGAGAAACAAGTGACCATGGGATTCCATCTGGTTAGAGATGAATATTATCCATGAGAACCATGCCATGGGTAGAGTTATGGTATCCATGTTTAAGATTCAGCTAGAACTATGATAGATATTCACATGGGTATCTTGTAATCAAATGTCCCCAAGAGCAATAGAGTAATAGGGTAAGGGAGGTGAGAATATCATAAACTAAGGGATGAGCTTAAGTTAGATAACAAGGTTTATCAGATCTTCCTTAACAGTGGAAAGGGTGCATATGCAAAGTGTTGAGAGGCTTAGGTTCTGGTTTGCCTTTGAGAGAGAACAAATGATAAGTACCTAATCCATACTTATGGGTGATAATATAGGTTCCAAGCTAATTGGAATCACATTTGCCCATTTTATTTTACTCTATATTTGTTACATGTTGGTTTTCTTTAAGGATAATGTCTCTGATATTGAATTCTTATTCTTTCAGATGTTTTTTATAAGCACGGGTGATACACTCTTGGTATATGCGAAGATGGTTAAAGGTAGAAAGGTGATGCTCATCGAATAACTCAAGGCATGCGAGGCATTCTTGATGATAATCATCATAAAAAATGATGTCTTGCAAGGATATGCAAAGAGAGAGGATCTAAACTTTGAGAGGTAAGATGGCCTCTACACCAAAGACTAGGGAAAAAGGTGTAGCACCCGTAGAGGTTCAGATGCTAGTGTTATAGGCCCATAAAGCGAATGGCATGTGCAGGTGCCAATATTGACCTGAAGCACTTACAACCTTGGTGAACATCTTGATGAGGGTTTTATTGGAGGCTTTTATCTATCCATTTGCCTACGAATGATAAGGCAAGGAATGGCTGAGCTTGATGCCAAAAGCATCATAGAGGTCTTAAATTTTTTTATTTTTTAAGGATTTGTCATTATCAATGATTATTTTATAAGGGACACCAAAATGATAGATGATGTGGTGATTGATGAAATTGATAATTTTTTCTCCTTTGATTGAGATAAGGGGAATGGATTCCACTCATTCAGTGAAATATTCAATAGTGGTGATGATAAATTAGTGTCATTGAGATGAGTGAGGATTGATCTCTCTAATGAGATCAAACCCCCACTATGAGAAGGGCTAATAATCTTTGGATACCTAAAGTTCATAAATAGGCGCATGATGCAAGTTAACTGTTATTGGCATTTGACACACTTCTTTACATAGTCATAGCAGTCCCAATTGAGGGTAGGCCAATAGTAGCCAAGGTGTAGGATTCTTTTAGCGATAATGAGGCCAATAAAATGTCCCCCATAGATTCCATCATGAGTTTCCTTGATAGCATGTGAAATCTCATGACTTCACAGACAACAAAGAAGAAGGCCATCAAAGCCACATTTGTAAAGTATTCCCCCAATATGATATAATGAGAGGTACCCTATATGAAGGCTTTCCAGACATTCTTTGAGAGGTCAGTTGGAATGATGCCAAGGTTAAGGTAGTTAAAAGTTTGGTCACACCAACTATCTGAAAGAGATGCCTCCACACTACAAATGATAGGAAGGTCAAAACTGATATATGAAGGTCTAATGAAGCGATGAATGGTAACAAATAGTTTAGATTCAGTAGGTTGAGAGGAAATTTGAGATGTAAGGGAGGCCATTATATCTGCAAATTTGTTAGTAGATTGGGGTACTATCTGGATCTAATAATGTTCAAAATATGTTAAGATTTTGTCAATGAGAAACTTATACTTTTACAAAATATCATTTTTACATTGATAAGACCCATTGACTTGGTTGATCATGAGTTGGGAATCACCAAAGACAGAAATGGTTTTGATTCCCAAGGCGAGAGTGGTTTGGAGACCGATGACTAAAGCTTCATATTCTACCATGTTGTTAGTACATTCAAAGTTGAGTTTGAAGCAAAGTGGAAGAGGTTCTCCATGAAGGGGAATGAGAATTAAAAAAATATGGTCATTTGGTAAGGGGGTTTTTCTTAAGAAAGAGTCGCAATAGACTCATCTGGAAAGGTCAATGGAATGGGTTGGTTATCTTGGAGGAGAGCTTCAGCCAATTGGTCAGTGATAACCTACCTTTTAATGGATTTTTTTTTTTTTAAACTCAAGATCAAACTCAGCTAGAAACATGAGCCACTTAGCCATATGTTGATTTTGGTATGGCTTGGAATGCATATACTTAAGTGGATTAGTGTTGGTAATAATGTATGTTTTGCGATTAAGAAGGTAATGACAGAGTTTAGAGGTGACAAAAATGAGAGTGAGACAAAGATTTTTAGAATGAGTATATTGTGTCTCATACTCTAGAAGCATGTGGCTAATATAATAGATGGTTTGCTCTTTGTTTTATTGATCTCGATGAGCCAACATTGTTCCTAAAGATTGATTAGTGGCAGATATGTAAAGGTAGAAAGGTTGGTCATCCCTAGGTGGGATAAAAAGTAGAAGAGAAAGTAGGTACTCAAGTAAATCAAAGGCTTGTTGACAATCTTTAGTCCATCTAAAAGAGGTGTCTTTCTTCAGGAGATGGTGAAAGGGTTGACATCTATCTGATAACTGGGAGATGAAGCGATAAATTGATTGGAGTTTTCCCTACAGACTATGAAGTTATTTAAGGTTTGTTGGAGGAAGCATTTCTAAGATGGCCTTGACCTTAGTAGTTCAATTTCAATTCCATGAAGGGAAATGATAAAGCCAAGGAGCTTCCTAGAGAGGACCCAAAAAATGTATTTCTTGGGTTGAGCCTGACATTGAATTTGATTAGTTGATTGAAGATGATAACAAGAACAACTAGATGATCCTCGTAGTGTTTGGATTTCCCAAGGAGATCATCCACATAATATTCTACAATCCTATGGATAAGATCATGGAAGATATAGGTCATGACTCGTTGATAAGTCACTCCTGCATTTTTTAAACTGAAAGGCATGACTCAATAGCAAAAGGTTCCCTAAGGAATAATGAAGGTAGTTTTATGTTGATCTGAGGGGGTGATCAGGATCTAATTATATCTTGAAAATCATCCATGAGAGATAACATCTCATGGCCCACAGTAAGATCAGCTAGTTGGTTAATGTTGGGTAAAGGAAAGTCATCTTTGGGACATGCAAGGTTAAGGTCTTGGAAATCCACACAAAGACGGAGTCCCCCAGTGGGTTTGATAACGAAGATAATATTAGAGACCTATTATGGATAGTCAATGGGTTAAATGAAGTTGACATTTAGAAGACATTGAATTTCTTCTTTGATGAGAAGAGTTATATGAGGGTGCATTTTACGAAGCATTTTTCATATCAACTTAGCCTTAGGATAGGTAAAAATGTTATGGAGAGTGATGAAGGGGTCAATCCTGAGCATGCCCCGATAAGACCATATGAATGTGATGTTATAGTCTTGAAGGAAGGTAGGATAATCTCATTGCTCATCTAAGTTTAAGGATTAGCCAAGTTTAATGATACAAGGATCCTCTTAGGTTCCCAAGTTAACATCGATAGTTGATTCATTGAGCATGGTTTGGTTTTTCAAAAGGGAGATATATATGGATAGAAGAATCTCCTGCACCAAGATAGGTGAGGATGAAATCATCATCTTGATGATGAACAATATGAATGTTAGGTGAATCACGATCGATCATCTTAGGATGGATGAGAGGAAAGGTTTCATTTTAGCCACTTTGTTGATAGGTTAGTGGGCCTAAACTAATGATATTGATGGAAAAAAAAAGTTGGATGGGACGATGTCAAAGTCTTTAGATTGGGAAGATGAACTAGGTGAGGATGAAATCTCTTCCATGGGGGTAACAATAGGTTTTGATGAGGTGGGCTCTTCTAGTGGTTCAAACTTGAGTCCAAAGAAATCATGAGGTTTCTGAGTTTTGATAATGGGCAATTCATGAGGTCCTTATTCGTAAAGGTCTGTACCAAATCCTTTCTAAGCATAGTGATGAAGATAGGTTTTGGAAAAGGATGGATTGCTTAGATAGGAGAAATCAGAAGTGAAAGGTTGAATATATGGAGTGGTGATAGGAGTGAGGAGTGGTCGATAAAGTCCCCCATAGAAAAAATTTGTTCGATTATTGGGAAGTCCAAAGGGGACAATGGTTCCTATGTTGGGGTCATAAGAAGGGTCATTTTAGAGGTTCCCATATTCCTACAGAGTGAGAAAAGCATCTAAGGCTAAATTCGATATTCCCTAAGGGAGAAACATTGGAAAATTTATACCAAGGAATCCTCAATGGGAATTTGGGAAGAAGGGATAGATGCACTAGTTGAGGCTTCATCATTGTGGATGGTAGAGGCAATATTGGATGCAGTTGGTGGTGTTGTTATGTTAATGGGGTTGTTTGATTGTGTAAGAGATGAATGTGGAAGGACATCAGTAGGCCTATAAGTCATGTTGCAAGGTGTGAAAGGACTGGGATCAGCCTTGATGGTTATAACCTGTCTTTCATGTTCAAATTTGACACAACAATGTAAAATAGCAGGGATACAACTCATAGCTCGGATCCAAGGGTGTCCAAGTAGAATGTTATATTGAAACTCACCTTCTACAACATAAAATAGCTCAAGAATAGTGCAAGGCCCTAAGCGTATTTGACAGATAATGATCCCTAAGGTAGTAGCCATCATGTCATTAAAAGAAAGAAGAATCGTTATACTTTCAACCATGATGTTCTTTGGTAAACATAGCTAATCAAAAGCATGGGAGGATATTAAGTTAATGCTGGCACCACCATCAATCATTACCCTTTTGATCTGGGTATGATTAATGTGTACGATGACAAAGAGAGGAAGGTCAGACTCCTCAGAATAGACTGGAGGTATCTCAGAATTCTAGAAGGTGATGAAAACAAAATGTTAGAGGGCTTCAACGAAGGATGCAAGAGGTTGAGGGTCATTTGGTTGAACCTCTATGGATTTTAGAGCCTCTATCAACACCTAACGATGATGAGGTGACATATTGATCAACTCATAAATACTCATCTTGATCGAGGTCTAGTGGAGTTGCTTCAACATAGTTCACTGAATGGATTTAGAAGGGTTAGATGGAGGGGCACCACGGATGGACACCTTGGGCTTTGGTGATGGTGTAGGTGAAGGCATTGGTGTTGGGGATTAGTTGGAGGGTTGGGAGTCTGAGGGATATGTCCATGGGATGGACACATTGGCTCTTCCTTTACCTCTTTATTGAGCCTAAGATTGGGTAATCATGTGGATGGTATGGATAATGGGCTCGATTAGACTAGGTGATTGCCTCAGTTCCTCCCTCTCACTTTTAGGTGAAAATGGAGAAGTTAGTGTAGGTTGGGATGATGGTTGAATTAGTTAGGTTAGAAGTTGGGCTAGTAAGGGAGGTGACAACAGTTCATCTGACAATAGATCATCATCGTCATATAAGTGGTGAACAAGAGCTTAGAGATCTTTATAGTTCTTTGTGTCATGTCTTGGTAGCCTATGGTATGTGCAGATCTGAGTATCATCGAACTAAGAGGGTTTGGTATTAGAGGAGGTGAACGACTTAATAGGTGGAAGTTCAATGGAGGATGTTTGCAACAACCTATGTAAAATAACCAAGAAGGATTCATTCAGAGGTATTGGAGGTGTTGAAATGCTCATAAAGGAAATAGGAACCTTCTTAGGCATGGTCTTAACCTTAGAAAGGGTAGGTGGTTGAGCAACTCTGGTAGATGGTTTTGGTTGGGTCAGTATAGCTGTGATTGGGTTATTGGTGGATGTTTTCAAAGTAAAGGATGAGGGGTTGATAATAGGTGGGAAAGTGGAGGGGGATAAACTAGCTAAGAACGATGAAGAAGTCGATGGCTTGGGTGATGGAAGGGTAGGCACATAAAAGGGCATTGGTTTAATTAAAGTGGAATAGGTGACTGGGATGGTAGAAAGGTGGGGTTCCTAAAATAGATGGTAAATGAGAAGGAGGTGGCATAGGTTAAGCTCGAGGATGAGGTTTAGGCAATTGCACCCTTTAATCCATCTTGGTTGGTGGTTTGTTACGTGGACTAGAGGGGGTTAGGTCTAATTTGATGGGCGGATGGGCGATGCTAGGTGTAGGAAGGATACCTAGGGTCTTGGTTGATTTGGCAAGAAAATTATGAGATGATCTAGGTGGAGGTGGGTGATACGGTTCTCTTAAGTTGTGGGAGAAAGAAATGTTTGATGATGGGGTGATAATCAGTTTGAGGGTGCATGCCAGTGAGGTCGAGGGTTCAGTTCTATTTTAGTATGGGAGCTGCAGATGGTGCCAAAAGGTGGCTCTATCAAGGTTAGGTTGTAAGGCAAATTCTAGACTTTGCACTAACCAAGAAAAGGGCTTGTAAATGGGTTTAGTTCCTTGATCAATTATTTCAAATGTTAAGCCCTTAGGCGAAGAAGAAGGTAGGGTTACTTTATCTTTACTGGAGTTAGAAGGTTTGAAAATCCCTAGTTGGGTAAATGAGGTGATGGTCACTTATAGGGTGATTAAGGGAGGAGATGATTCTTTGATCAGGGGTGTAGGTATGGTCCTGATTGTTTCCTTTACTAGGGTATCCAAAAGAAAAGAGGAGGGTTCTACCATTTCATTTTGTGGGGTAGAAGAAGAGGTGGTTAAATCAAGAGCTGCTTCCATGAAAGGAGAAGCGGGCATGGGCATGGTTTGATCAAGTGAACATACAGGGGCTATAAATTCTTCTATTTGGGTCTCCAAAGGTATAAGAGGTGAACTTGCTTCTTCTATAAGTGAGGTTGGTGAAGGAGCAATAAAAATGTGGGGCTCATCTACCATGGGCTCATTTATGATTACATTGATTATGTGTGCCTCATGGGATGACGATGGTTCAAGTTCATTATCATGGGGTTGGGTAGGTGGAGCATGGTTAGGAAAAGGTTTATGGGAAATACTAAGGGAATGATTAGGAAGTACGTTGGGCTTGTCAAATGATAATTCACCATTGTCAATAAAGTTTTGGATAAGGCTTTTAAAAGTGTTACAATGATTTATGTCATGTCTAATGACTCGATGGAAAGAACAATGGTCATTTTCATTGTACCACCTAGGCATGGGACGAGAGGGGTCAAATTATTGAGGTGGCTCGATGGGAGGAAGTTGGATGACATTAGATTTTAGTAATTTACCCAACACATAGGCATAAGATTCCCCTATAGGTGTGAATTGTTTAGGCAAAACCCAATTTTGATTTCAGTTTGGTGGGTAAGAAGGGTTAGAAGGCATGGTTTAACGTGGTTGGCTAAGGGATGGAGGTGGGGTAGCTTTTAACACAATGAAGTTTGTAGAAGTTTTGGCTTTAGGATTGGGTTGGTTGGTTGTCTTGGTGGCAAATGGATCATTGGGTTTGAAAGTGGAATTCTTATTTTACAATTTTAGTTTGCCCTCGTCTATGGCATGGTTTTCAAGTTTTTGCACCATTCTGAATGTTTCATCACAGGTTATAAATGTTTGCACTTGAAGGGTGGGAGCAATGTGTTTTATGTAACCCTATAGAAAAGTTCAATGAGTTCCATTTGGGGTAGTGAGAAGGACAGTTGATTGATGAGACCTCGCCATCATGTGATGAAGTCGGTAATTGACTCATCATCAAATTTCTTGATAGAATAGAGGTCGGTTATGGAGACCTTCTTAGATATGTTCATCAAAAAATATTCTAAGAAGATTTGGGTAAGTTGGGAGAACAAAAAGATAGAGTGTCTAAGAAGGGCACTATACCAATCCAAGGTGGGCCCTAATAAAGACAGGGAAGGTTTGGAGAAGGAGGGCATCATCATATGCGATCAAGTAACAAGAATAGTGGAACACCCTCAAATGTTGTTGAGGATCCTCCTTACCCTAAAACTTATAGAATTTAGGGAGTTCCCATCGAGGAGGATAAGAATGGATTAGAATAGATGAGTTGATAGGCTCATTACAGATTTGGTCATAGGATTAAAGATTATGGGACCCACAGATAGATGACTCGAGTTGGGTCATCTTGTCCATGAACATCCTTATTAGGTTGGGTTGGGGTTGAACAACTACATAATTCAGTGTTAAGTTCTATTGTGGTTGTGTTACAACTACAAATTGATATGTGGTAGGAGGTATGAAAGCGACCACATATTGGTATGTGGTAATTTAAGGTTGGGATGGTGCCTTGGTAAGATTGATGGGCATTAAAGGTTTGATGGAAGGTGTAATATACCCCTTTAGGTTGGGAATATATTGATAGGGTATTGCAGGGATTTGTAGAGGAACTGATAATGGTGGGTTTAGGTGTACATTTGGGTTGGTTGATGGGGGTAAGGTTTGGGTTGGTAATGCTAAAGTACCTATGGGTTGTTAATAGGTAGTCACCCTAGTGCTAATGGGAGGGAGTGTTTGTTGTATGGAGAACACCAAGCTCTGAAAGGGGGTTGAGGTTGGTATATTGGTTAAGCTGGAAGGAAGGTAGACATGGGTGTGGAAGACATCGCACTGACAAAAGGGGTATAAGTGACAAGGGGTAAAGTTGAGCCAACGTTAGAAGTATTGGTTGGGGTAACAGGTGTCTAGGTGGTGGTGTAGATGAACCAACGGTAGAAGAAGAAATTTGGATGATAAAAGGTTGGGTTGATGTAACACCAACCATGAGGTGGTGTGGCATACCATAGGGTGGATCCATAAGAGGAACTGAAGTCATCGAAGTACGGTAGGCTAAGGTATTAAGATAGTGTTGCAAAGCCACTAGATTATTATCCAAAAAGGTGGCAAAATCTCGATCGCCCATAGAAATCGTTAGAGGCATGGTAGGTGGGGGAGAATGGTGTGATGAAGCATGGGGTGATTTATCAATGTCTAAGGTGTAATCCATGGATGAGGATGAAGAGGAAGATGATGGTTGGTTTTGATTTATCACTTGTTATCTGGTTAAGACCATATGAGAAATTAGAAATGGATAACGAACCTCTCACATCAAACAATGAGCAAACAAATAAAAACCCAAAGTAAGTAAAACACACACTAAAACTGCAATTAATCATAGGATTCATTTTAAATCGCTTTTGGCTTATGCCTTAAAGAGTGTGAATAGGGAAATTGGCTTGCAAGTCATAAGCTAGGTACTTAGAAAAGTCATTTAAGGATGGTTTTGGGTTAAATTTTGGTGCTCAAATAATCTGCACTAGATCGGATACGTGTCCTAGTACTAAGGGCTTGCTCCTCGCACTTCATGAACCTGAAGTTGAGCTAGGCCGCTTAGCCAATACATATCATTTGTCTAGAGTTTATACTCCATTAGAGAACGGAGTGGGTCCTCCCCTTTGGTGATGAAATCCAAGTAGAATCGCCAGATAGGGTAAGGTGATCCAAAGGGTGATGAAATCCCAATGGGCCTTGTCTCAAGTAAGTTTTGATGTTTATTTTGTGTAAGTGGTTTAGTATTGTAATATAAGTGTGTTATGCTTAATTCACGATGCCTTAATTAATCTAGGTGAGTTACTCATTAAGTAGAAAAAATAATGAATGCACTCGATTTTATCCAAAAGAAAATTTTGATGTGTTTGCATGCAAACAAAGAACAACTACAATGCAACTTAATGCAAGATGAAAATCTTTTTGGTTGTTGCTCTTTTATTTTTAGAAAAGAAGAGAAAAGAAATTTTTATCTTTTGGAATTTAGAAATAATAAAAATGCAAGAACATGAATTTTCACTAATGCAACTATATGCCTAAAAAGAACTACGAACCCAAAAGAGGTCCCACCAGGCGTGCCATAATGTTTCCTACTATTTTTAACTCTATTTCTAACTTTAAAAAAAAAAGAGGAATAACAGATGAGGGGTGTGTACCTGATTAAATGTTGCGCTCGTTGATGACCAAACAAAGTGGGAGCTCCTTTTTGGTGAGGAAGGACTACTTGTAATAAGACCACACTAAACCAACTTGTTTGTTAGATGAGTATGAAGGGTGGACTGCCTAACAATACGCTAGATCCAAGAAGCAAAAGCTCCCTTAGACAACTGTTAATCCACTTCCCTGATGATAGAAATGTTTTGACAATAGAAATAAAATATGTTAAACTGATAAGAACATAAATGTTTATGCAATAAATAAATAGCGTACTTGTTCAAAAAAATTATAGCACGACGGGTCAATACCATGCACAAGTGGATCAAGGTAAGGTCTAGAGTATGTGAGTAGGGTCTGTAAATAGGCCAAGAATAGAGATAGGGTCTGATTGGGTGTAAAAGGGGAGAAAATAATAATCTATTATTTTTCTTGACAATGATCATCGACAGTTGTTTTGACCAATGACAGTTGTCCTAACCGACAATGATTAGGTGACTAGCAATGGTTGATGTAACCGGTGATGGTTGCAACAACCGACGATGATTAATTGTGGAAAGTTGTAAGGAATTGAAATGGAGTTGGGGGGGTGAAGTGGTAAGTGGGAAAAAGGTTAAATATGGGTTCTACTGGTAAGGGATAGTGTTAAGGTGATCTTATTCGAGACACCAAGATTTAGTGGAGAAAGAAAATGCTAAAAACAAGGAGAAAACACATGTATAATGCAAAGTGGAAGCCAATGACAAGATGAATGAAATTGGATAGCTTAACAGTACTTTAACTTTAAAAAGTTATTTGGTTAGAGTTTCAGGATCTTAGATGCCTGCATAAAGAAAACAAGAGAGTTTGGATGCAATTTTTAGATCCTTTTCTCTTCCAAGAGCCCTTAATCTATAACACAATGTTGCTAAGTGAGGAGGAAGGAAGTTGATAAGTTGGTCTAGGATAAAGATGCTAATTTGAAGAGATGGTAAGCTGTAAGGTTTGCATGGGAAAGTTTCCATTTTGCCCATGTTTATCCTACTTACAGTTGGAAGTTTTTTGTGTTGCATGTCTGGAGGCTTGACCATCGACGATTATACTCCTAAGTTTAAAAGGTTTGAAATGGGTCCTAAGTTAATGTTTTAAAATGTTTTAAAAAATGTCCTAGGTGTGCTAATGAGTGTCAACGTACATAAAAGTGTTTTTAAGGGTGAGTTAACTAGGTGAATAGTTAACTAAGGGTTGAGAATAGGTTTGAGGTAGTTTGACATCAAAAATTGGTGAAGGAGACGTTTTCAAGTTTTTACATTTTATTTATCTTTAAAACCATAAGGGCACTATGATAACTTGAAAAAATTGACCTCAATCACTCCTTGATGATTAATCATTGCCTATGTATCCAATAATCCAAAGAGGGAAATCAATCCCACATAGTTCTCCCATCTATAGTGATTATGCAATTGTGTTCATTCAAATCTATGTATACAACTAAAAAATGACTTTGATACTCGACATTGATGGATCTTGACTTGCTTTGGGATGTTTTTAACTTAGTTTATGATTGCTCCTTATGTTTGACATTGAGTTTGGAAAGAATAGGGCGTATTTACTGAATGTGCAATAGTTCATAAGCTTGAGAGAATTGAATGCCAAGTGGGAAAAATGAATGACATGTGATGTGTATTTATAGGAAAACCTTTTGACAATTTCCTTTAACTGACCATGTGAAATGTGCGGGAAAAGCCAAAAAAATGTTCTAAATTTTGGAAAGTAACTATTATTTGGCATGAGACATGATCGTTATAAGTGGACAAGAGTGCAAAGAGCTCATGTCCACCTAATACAGACTCATGTAGAAGGATTGGGGACATTTGTCCTTTATTGGAAACAATTTGAAGGTGATTTTAGATAGCTTGAACATTTTACATTGGAAGTTTTGTGTAATAGTAATGACAAACAAAGGGTCAATCCCACATATGGAGAAAAGGCTTAGAGGAATGATAAATAAGAGTCATATAATTATGCGTTAGTCATGTGGTTTAGGATGTGTTAAGAACTATCATTGTCAAGTGCCTATGACCATATTTATGTGTCTATAGAGGTGTGGTGGAGTATATTAGTATAAGATGTTAATAACAATGGCTGACCTTAAAATTGACATCCATTTGACCATTATAAAGTAGTTTTGACCTTAAATTTGACATCTATTTGATCGTCATACGGGAGGGCTTCTTCTTGTTTCGAGAAGGCAACCAAAAAATCATGTTATCTTGGGATTATGGCAGAGTTTAGAGTTTGTTTTTTAATCCCATTTTTTTTAGCTAGACATAGCGGTGTGGCTAAATTGAAGCCATTTGTCACAAGACAACAAAAACATTATGGAGGCGGTAATGAAATCATCAATAAATTATCTTATATGACAAATCCAAAATAAACACCTTAAAATTAATGTCCCCATAATTTTATATTTAAAATATCTCTAATAATCTATATTAAATAATAAATTATCCTTGATCTTATTAAAAACTAACTTAATTTTTTGAAATAAAAAATAATTACAGAGGCATGTTATAGGCAGGAAGATAGGTTAGATTCATCTATAGATCTTAAAGATGCTAATCACATCAATCTGAGAGTTGTCTCCAGATATTGCATTTGAATTTTTTAATGTTTAATAGCCTTTTGTGACTCTGTATTGTGACAAGATGTCACCACCAACCATTTGTTCAATAGAGATTATTGGTCGTCTATATCACTGACTCTAAGATTATATATACAATTGGCACAAAGAGATTACTAGCCACTTATATTGACTACCTAACTTATGAAACTTGGCATCCATTGATTGATAACTAATGAAAATTTAATTACATGTGACAAAAGGGAACACATTAGAGGGCTAGTTTAATATTATATAATAATATAACAATAAAAGTATATATATTCAAAATTAATATTATGTAATTATATAATAATATATTATTACTACTATCAATTACAATATAATTAATAATATACAAATATAAATGATATAAATAATATATAATATATTATGTTGATTTAATATCATATAATATTATATAATAATATAATAGTAAAGTAGGTATTTGTAAAGTGAAATAGTGTAAATTGACAATCATATCACACTCAAAACTCTAGACCATTGACCCCATCTCACATAATATATAATATATTATGTTGATTTAATATCATATAATATTATATAATAATATCATAGTAAAGTAGGTATTTGTAAAGTGAAATAGTGTAAATTGACAATCATATCACACTCAAAACTCTAGACCATTGACCCCATCTCACATTTTGTTCATAAAGTATCAAGAAATAAAAATATAATATTTTTTATGAAGGTAACAATGGAAAAGTACGCTGTATATTTCATCATGTGGTGTGGCAAAGCGCTATGCGGGGTGGAGACATTTTGTTTTACAGTGAACTTGAGTAATGACAAATTGGTGAAGGGCAAGCCCATACAAAAAATACAAGTGGTGAAAGATATCAATGTGAGATGGGAGGTGATGGTGAGGGGCAATGATAGGGTATCTCAATGGGAGACTCAAAGAAGCCTGGGAAAATACATGTACAAAGTTCAATGGCATGTCACATCTAACAATGCAATTTATAGCTTCCACCAAACTATTTCAATTACCTAATACATGATTGAAACATGTGTCAAGTATCCAATGACTCTTTTAAAAACACAAATAATGCACCATTTGTCAATTTAGACAAGTCTCAAACTAAATTGATAATTTTTTTAATTGTGTTAAATATATAAAACCTAATTAGATGACTCTAAAACTAAATAGACAAAAAATGTAAAAGGTTTGTTCAATGAAAGATGCCTCTTATATAATCTAATTGAGCGATGCATGATGCAATATGCAAATATATATTTGTAAGATTTTCTATTCTTATTCTCAATAACATTAACAATAAATATTGTATTCGTAACAATAATACTTGTTTTAGCCCACACGGGTGGCATAGTTAGCTAAGGGCTTTGGGTTCTTCCCATATAAGTCCCAAGGTCGAGTCTCACCGCTCGGATTTTCAAGGTTGTCTGATGTGTGTGGGCCCCATCGACAACCCCCAGAGGATTAGTCTCACCTCCACTCACCCAATGAAGGTTGCTGGGCAGAGTCGCATTGTCCCAATTGGGATCGGGGATACCTTTGGGTTAAAAAAAAAAAAAACAACAATACTTGTTTCTCTTTATTTGGTGAATGGAAATAAGACACAATTTTTGTGAGGACCACAAGCGTAACCAATATTTAGTAGTTTGTTGGACAAGGGTTCGAATCCCCACCAATTTATATATGCTCTCTCTAAGCATTATGGCAGTTTGATCCCTTGCAACATAATCATGGACAATCTGAACAAAAGAGGATTTTGAAAGGACTTTCTCAAACTCTTTGACCCAATAAAACACTCTCAAACATATGGTCATCATGACAATATGTGATTGAAAAATACTTCTAAGAGACATTTGTGTTCATTGAGATGATGCTTGTTTCAATCATATATTGAGTGACTTAAATAGTTTGGTGAAAGCTACATATTGCATTCACATATGTGACATGTCACTGAACTTTACATGTGTATTTGGTCAGGATTCTTCAAGTCCATTGCTTGAAATACCTTATCATTGCCCATCACCATCACCACTCATTTCATCTTGAAATGTTTCATCACTTTCATGTTCTGCATGCCTTTGCCCTTTTCCTCCAAATGGGGTTAATGGTCATGGTTTTTGCGTGAGACATAACTATCAATTTACACTTTTTCATGTAATCCTTACAGTTTTTTTGCCATTGTTCTGGGCATGATATTGATTGTACCTAGTGAGAATATTGATTTGTTTCTCACAACCTAGAAGAAATGAATTTCTTGAGCGTTCACCTGAGTTATGAGTTCGTAATGACCAATCTAAAAGAGAAGGTGGCTTTTGTAACAACCATATTAGAGGAAGAATTTTAAATGGACAACATTATAGTCTATGTAGAGAAGGATACAATTAGGAGATTAACAAAGAAGGATATGTTCAAAGAGACTCTTGTCTCACAAATGAATAT
Source organism: Torreya grandis (assembly GCA_037957365.1). Taxonomy (NCBI): domain Eukaryota; kingdom Viridiplantae; phylum Streptophyta; class Pinopsida; order Cupressales; family Taxaceae; genus Torreya; species Torreya grandis. Next base: position 3,892,527 of record JARHVA010000240.1, on the reverse strand, counting down.
GAACCTAAAAATATGAAACGAAAGACACAAGGTAGAGACATAAAATCATTTCTAGAGGTGTAATTTATCGATGCAACAAACAATAATAATCAGTATTCATTATGCTTTCGTCCACCCTTGAAAATAGAAAATGACCAATTAAAAACGCTGACTTTGTGTAAGGTGGAGACCCTTCTATAATGGGTGAAGGGCATGCAAAGTATAGAATTTATTTATTATGACTAAGATCCATGCATTTATAAAATGTTCTATTTTATAATTTCTTTTTATCAAGTAAAAGAAAAGTTTAGCACCAATACACATGAAGGAATCTAAGATGTAAATGATAATAATAGAAAAATTGCACTTAAGAACATGGAATATTGTAAAAGGGTTTCATGGCCAGGGCTACAATATATCATTATTTAGTTTATTAGAAGACATATAAAATGATTTAAATGTGATTTGAGAGTAGTTTGTTGGAACTAACAACTAAAAATACATTATATTATATCATATACAAAATATTAATATATATAAAATATAATATTTTAATAATTTATTATATGGTAAAATTTCAATTATAATTATAAATATATATTAAAACAATAATATACATATTAATTTTTTTATAATAAAAAACATAGGATATATAATAATGTAGTAATATTATAATAATATTTATTTATTTATTATATATTTGATTACATATATTATTAACAATATATATTATAATAGTAATATTTTTAATAATAATAATTTATACATTACATAATATTTAATATATATATCTCTATAAATATATAATATAATTATCTATATAATATATTAAAATTAGAATTAGTAGATATGTATAGGTTTTAGAAACTCAATGTCTTGTCCTCACGTCAATGATGTTATAGTGATACTTCGACGAACACATTATATGTGAAGCCTACCATAATTAAATCAACATTCATGACATCCTCATCCATCATTGACAATAAAAAATGACCAATTAAATAGGTCGACACCATGTAAGTTACGAACCCCTCTGCAATGGGTGCTTATCATATAAACCCATTTGAAAAAAGGGCAAGGTAATAAAGAACATGCAAGTTGTGAAAGATTTCAACTTGCATTGAGCAGTGATGATGAGTGGCGATGATAAGGCATTTAAGGGGATATCATATATCAGGTGCTCCATATTATACACCAAACATATATTTAAGGTAGTGGTTAGATTTACATGACTTGTATCGCCCATTACAAAGGGGTTTGTAGTTTACAGGCTAGAAACATCTTTGATTTGTTATTTTCTATTGTTGAGGGTGAACGAGGAGATCACGATAACTAATTTGATTGAAACATATTTTCACGTCTGATGTACGACTCGAATCAATGATACAATATTCCTAATATAACGACAAGATATTGAAGTCCCATAATCTATCTTATTGCTTCTATTCGTCTATATTACCACCTAAAAATAAAAAATGCATCTCTTATAACATTTCTTACACTATCAAAACAACTGCTAGTAATATACAACATTTAGTTAAATACATAAATGAATAAAAATCCAACAAAAATTAATATCCATCATTTAGAAAATAAATACATAATTTTAAAATATCCTTATCAACATCTTTCCAATTTCTAGAAAAAAATTCCCAAAACATAAATTTTCACAAGCTTTAATAAAGAATCCAAATTATTACAAATTGATCCCATGAAAAAAGTAACCGCAACTATTTTATAATTATAAAAAATCCATATAAGTTTAAATTTCTTAAACGACATAAAATAAAATCTTTCACTGCAAAACAAAAATAACAATTACATAAAAAAAAATATTTTCAAAAATAAATAAATATTCACAAAAAAATTTATAACATTCAATGAAAAAATTTAAACACATAAAAACACTTTATAACCAATAAAAAATTATTTTATAATTATTTTTTACATTTAAACCACCAATATTATTTTTACTTTTTAAAATCCATATACCATTTCACCAGATATCTACCCCTAAACAATCTGTAGAACACCCACTAAATATTTTTGCCCTTGCAAAACCAAGGGACCAGGACGTTAGAGGTGTTAAGATTAACCTACACGACAGCCTCTGTTAATTTTATGTTATTGTACAGAAAGGAACATTGTGGCTTTGAGACACGGGCAACTCCACGAAGCAGCCAGCAATCTGATCATTTCATGTCAGTGCGATAATTTCTATTCAATCATAAACACATAATTTTCCATTTCCAGACGAAACCCTAATTGAATCCTCGTTCCATTTCAAACTCAACAAAATTGAATAAACCCTAATATTAACATCTCTCAGGGTTTCGTTGAAGCCAAGCCAAAATGGTGGGCTTACAAATCCCAGGAGGCGAAGCATCGAAAGGCCTGAGCGCATCTGGACTAAACGCCGAGAAATTGAGTCTTCCGTCTCTGCAATCTCGAATGAAATGCGATCCCGAAGGTTATGAGGGCGAGCTTATATTGCTAATTCGCCACTCGGAATCGTGCCTCACTGTATTTCAGCAGCACGCCGCTCTGAAATCGGCGTCCATGGGCGGCGACCCCGGGGCTGCCAAGGAGCTGGGAGAATTGACCCTGTTTTTGGCCCATGTTGCACCTTCTTATCCGCAGCATCTCAGCTATTTCCCCAAACAGCTTGCTGAATTGCTGCAGAAGAGCGGGCATTCTCTTCCTTCCGGGTTGCGAAAGCAGATTACGCAGGCGCTTATTCTTCTCATGAACCGACATGTAGGTTAATGTCGTCCTTCACGTAATGCATTTGGAATCACAGAATCCAGAAATAATGGTTTGGATTAAATGTTTTAGGCTTTTACTGGTTTGTTTTCGCGATAGTTTGCCGAACTTAACATCTCAGGCTTTAACAGTGTTTGCTTATGTGATAGTTTGCTGAATTAGTTGTTTTAGGTTTTCACAGTATTTGTTTTTTGTGATAGTATGCTGAATTAATTGTTTTAGGCTTTCACAGTGTTTGTTTTTGTGATAGTACGCCAAATTAATTGTTTTAGGCTTTCACAGTGTTTGTTTTTGTGATAGTATGCTGAATTAATTGTGTTAGGCTTTCACGGAGTTTGTTTTTGTGATAGAATACTAAATTAAATGTTATAGGTTTTCATGTTGTTTGCTTTTGTGACAGTTTGCTGTTTTAAGCTTTTATGATGTTGTTTTTGTGGTATTTTACTGAATTGAATGTTTTAGGCTTTTTTGATGTTTGTTTATTGGATAGTTTGCTGAATTAAACGTTTAAGGCTTTTAAGGTCGTTTGCTGAACTTAATCCTTTTTCTTTCATGGTGTTTGTTTTTTTCTGATACTTTTCAGAATCCAATGTTGTAGGCTTTCATATGGCGTTGGTTTTTGTGATAGCATGCTGAATTAAAAATTTAAATGTTGCAGGCTCTCACAATGTTTGTTTTTATAATAATTTACTTCTATGATTCAGTGGATTTTTTTAATGTTCCAAAAGGGTTATGAAGTTACTTGTGTTGTTTTTCAGGGTTATTTTTTCCTTTAACTTTACTATCTTTTATTGGTTTTTGCATGAGAATTTAGGGTTTACAAGTTTTCTTTGACTTAACACTTATTCTTCTCGTGAATTGACAGGTTGGTTAATGCTGTCCTTGCCTTGCTTCTCTTGAATTTTTTTTCTTTCAGTAAATTGGTTAGGAAGTTCAGAAGTTTGTTAGTCAGAACTTATGTATTATGGATTAGGATTCAGGGTTTATCCGATTTAGGGTTTTAGGGATTATGGATTCCCTGGCCAGTAGATGATGTCCTCTCCTTTAATGAATTCTCAGTTACAATTTTCAGAAAGAAGAGTCACAAAGCTATGAATGCTGTTTTTCAGGGTTTATGTATTCTGCATCTTTAGTTGGTTTTGTCATCATGCATCAGGCTTTAACAATTTTCATTGGCTTTGCTCTTATTCTTCTTATAAATCAACAGGTTGGTTAGTGGTGTTCTTGCTTTGAGGCCTTTCATGTAAAATTATAAAGAAAATGGATTTGTGAGGAAGTTCAGAAATTTGTTTATTAGTGTTACATACTAGTAAAGATTTTTTAAATATATTTATCTGAAAAATGGTGAGACCTCTCAATTTCGAGGCACATATCTTGGATTTGTCACATCCCGCATCGATCTATGACTCCATCATCTTCTCTGTAAATTTCCTGCTGATTGGAGATGGATAGCTTAAATCTAGATGCACCACTGCACCAGGCCAAAAAAAATCTTTCCTGGAAAAAAAACATTTCCTGGAAAAAACAGTCTCCAAACTCCTTTAGATGCCAAAGATATCACAAAATTTTGCCTTCTCCAAACAAGAAGAAAATTTTCCGTATGACAGTCAAATGGATGTTACTGTTAAGGCTAATCTGCTCTACGATGGTCAAATGGATGTCAAATTTAAGGTTGGCCGTTTTTATTGACATCTCGCACTATCCCACTCCAACTCTATCATCACCCCTGGCTGCCATTGTAAGTTATACGCCTATTGGCGTAATTATTCATTTTTACTGTGTTTTTTTGCATCAGGCTTTAGGGTTTAGGTTTTTTATTATTTAGCTCTACCAGGTTGCATTTGTAATTACAATGAGGGTTTGGAAGTTTAGGGGTTTGTTTTTAAGGGTTAATGTATTCTACACCTTTACTGGGTTTAGGGTTTTTTCATCAGAGTTCAAGCACTAGGGTTTTGAATCAAGGTTTAGGAATTCCAGATGTTTCATTGTTGCAGCTTTTGTCATTAAGTTCTGCAGGGAAAAAAAGATTTCCATGTTCAGGGTGTTTCAATGCTGCCTTTTTGGTAAATCTTATCAAATAATGGTTTTGTTTTTCTAGGATTGTGTATTCTACATCTTTAGTATATTTTGGAATTAGGGTTTGTGTTTTTTCAACTAGTTTTAATAATGTGCTGATTTTTTTTCAAGCTTTGTGTTTTCCATCTCTACATGCATTTTGTATCATGGTTCAGATTTCCGAGCATCACCAAATTTTCATACCTCATTTTTTAGGGTTTAAGGATTCCGCATTAGGATTTTTCTTACCTTATCCGTCTCATAAATTGACAGGTTGGTTAATAGCGCCATTCCTTTGATGCTTTTGTAATTAAATATTTCAGGATTAAAGGGCTAGGAAACTTAGTATTTTGTTTAGCAGGGCTCATTTATTCTGCACCAGGGTTTAAAGTTTAGGCAGCTCAGGGTTTTAGGATTTACGGTTTACCCTGTTTAACATGTTCTAAGACTCCTACACTCCTTTCGATTTATACATCCTAGAATACAATTTGAGAGTTCCTAGATGATGTTTTTCACCTGTTCTTCACGTTCTAGAAGACACTCCTCTGTTTCTTTTGTAATTAATTTTTATTAGATAAGAGGATTTATGTATTTTGGGTTTATGCAGTTTAGGGTTTTAAGGGTTAGTATTTAGGTTTTGTAGTTTCGCTGTGTTTAAGTTGATATTGTAATTATTATCTTATGAAGGAGGATTTCAATGTTTAGGGGTTTGGTTTTAACTTTTATGGGCTTATGTAATCCCATATTTAGTTGTTTTTGGCATCAGGGTTTAGGAAAAATGTTGAGTTGTTTTTCAATGTTTATTTACATCTTTACTGTGTTGTTGCTTCAGAGATTAGGGTTACTCCAGTTTTGAGATCTGTTGGGGTTTAGGACCTTATTCATATGGCACATTTTTCAGGTTCTTATGTTTCAATAGATGATTTCCCAGTTTAGGGTTAAGGCATTGTTCTTGATGTTGGGGTCCAGATAATTGTAATGCAAGGTATAGGTTTTATTATTGTTCAATTTTTATAGGTTTTCAAAGAAGGGCTGGGAAGTCCAGATGTTTATTTTATAGGATTTATGCATTTGGCAACCGTATTGAATCTTTGCATCAGTGTTTAGGTTTCTCTACTATTTATCTTTCCTGCGTTTTAATACCTTTTTCTATCGTTTAAACATTTTTCCAGGTTCTTATGGTTATAGTAAATTATTTCCAGATTTAGAATTTTTGAATTGTTCTGGCCGTTGGAACCTTGTAGTTTATTTGTGAGGCATACCATCACTTTTTATTCAAATTTGTCTGGATTTGAGTAGTTATTGGTAATTACTAAGATTCAGGGTTTATAAAATATAAAGTGTTCTGGTTCGTAGGGTTTGGGTACTTTGTTTTTACACATTACCCAACGTTTGGGTTCTTGGTTTTGTGTTCCTGTTCCTCCTCAGGCACGTGTTTCATCATGGTTTATCTGCTTTATTGTGGGGGAGGCAGGGCATAGCTGGTACAAAGCTTGAAACTCTGTTTTCGCTAGTAAACAATGGGTCTGTTAGCAATGATCATATTTGAGTAATATTTAAATGGACAAAAGACAGACTGCTTATTTTCATTTTGTATGCCAGCTGTATGTACACTTAAAATTTGAGTTTTTTTCTAGGGTATATCCCTTCATCTATTTATTTTGATCTTTTCTGGTGTAGATGATTGAACTCTCAGAAACACTACCTCTCTTTGTGATGCTTCAAACGCTTGAGGACAGGGAAGTAAAGAAGCTTGCATTTTCACACATTGTACAGTATATTCGACGCATGAATCTAAAGCATAAAAATGATGTTAATAATCGTGCATTGCAGAACATTCTCTTTAAACTTTTGCAGGTAAGATCTTTGTTTTATTGTTTTCTTCTACGTGAAATGTTTGTGACTATACATGTAAGAAGAGATGGCTTTCGGTTATCATGTTTTCTTATAGTACTGTTTTCCTCAATTGTTTTGTTAATTCTTCAATTGTAAAGCTTAGGTTTTGAAAATGAAATTATGGTACTTTGTGATTAGTGTCAGGCATGTCTAAATCTTCTTATCTGCTACAGGAAGAACATGAGTCAAAAGCAAAGAGTGCACTCACAGTTTTGTGTGACCTTCATCGTCGCAAGGTCTGGTTTGATGAAAGGACTGGGAATGCTATTTGCATTGCTTGTTTCCATAAATCACCCAAGTATGTTTATGATCCGTAATCTCTGGGGTGTTAATTATGTTTCAGGAATTCACAGAATTAAGCTGCTGTTCTACTTGAATTTAACTTTAAATGACAGAATTGGAATGCAAATTTGTGCTTGAATTAGTGTCTTTTAGCTCCTGGAAACGCAATGGTACTTGTAGTTGCAGAAAATGTAATGAAACACACATTAAACATCAACAAAGAAAGCAACCATGTCAAAATTGACACAATAATTCAACTTGGAAACCCCAGTGTAGGGAAAACTAGCTAGAAGTGGCAATAGCTCAGTTTCATTGTCTCTTTTTGGCCAAAATAGTTACAAAGAGCTTAGATAAAGCATGCTACAACATTCTCTTTATTACTATGTTCATTCAAACTACTTTTTGCACTTCTCTTTCTCCTTCCTCAACCAACTGAATTCACTAACTCTCACTCTCAAACTCGTCTTACAATTGGATTCGTGCCTCTCATTCATAGTTACCAAAATCCAGACAGATCTGCCCAAAATCTGTCTGGATCTGGTTCTTTTGGCCAGGCCGGCTAAGTTCCATCTGAGTCAGCTCTGTTTCTTTTCAAAAAAAATTTCCAATTTTTTTTCTGAGTTTTCTGCAGAAAAAAGTGCCTGGCAACCATAAATATTATTTAATATTAACATTTTATATTACATTATTAATGTTTTTCCTTGAAGCTGTTGATTTTGCATAATTATAAAACTATGCACACACACACACACACATATTCTGGATCGGATTTTTCCAAACTTTTTAAAGATTCTGGATTTTTGGCCCTCCCGAACAGATTCGGATTTCCGGACTTGGTAACCATGCTCTTATTTATAGAATGCTGGGATCCTTTTGTTCACTAAAGGGCTTCCAAGAGACACAGAATGGGAAGAGACCCTGTTTCCTGCCGCTACTCAGGCTGTTCATTGTCTTCGTGTGAAACTGCAACTTATCATAGGGTAGAACCATCGCGTTGTTGCAGAATCGGTGTTGGCACATAAACAATCGCCCTTAACACGTACAACTGATGCTGACACATGTACAACTGCCCTGTCATTATGCAATTTCCAGTGACACATGCGCAACTGCTGCTCTGCATGATCTGGCAGTTTCGCCATATTCAGAAAATTCTCAGATTGTAAAGTCTCTTTTGACTGATTCGAGGTTGGTTATGAAGAAGATTGTGTTTCTAACCCTAATGGATCATACCTCCCCTTTTAGGAGGCTTTTGGTCCCACAAAAGCCTTAGTGGTTTAGGATATGTGGGAAGAGTCCTCCCACTTTCTTCTTGAGGTATCATGTAGCTTGCCTTGTCTTTTCTTTGATGCCAATTTTTCAAGACTCTTGTGGTCCTCTCCTAGTCTCTCTGACTGTTCTCTGCAATACCACATTCTCCTCCAACTATTGCTGTGCATCCAAGTCAAAGTTTTCCATAGAGGGTAGCAATTGCCCTTCATCTTTTTCATTCAATATGGATGGCTCATATGGGTGCAAGTTCTCACATTTTACTACCGAGTACATCCTCATGAATGAAGTCAAGTTGAGCTTTAAAGGATTCTCTCCAAACTACTCTATGATGGTGAATGGTCCACATCTACATTACTGGTTCGTCACATTTTGCGGGCATTGGACTGTCCGGTTCGCACTGGGTTCGGGAAGGGGTACGAAATGCAAGCCCCAATGCCCAGGTTTCGTCCCTGGGCAGCTGGGTTTGCTTGGGTTCTTTTGCCAGGAAAAACCGAGCAAAACTGAGGGCCCCAGGACGAATGCTGGGCAAACCCAGGCAGAATTTGCAGTCTAAAGCAGTAAAAACGGGATTTTATTTTATAACTGCTTCGTCTAAAACAGAACGAACAGAAAATGGTTTGCAAGCCACTCATCAGGTTGAACTGTTCATGCATGCATTTGATGTTGCCCAGATTTTAAGGGTGTCTGTCTTTGTGGAGATGATCATCATGCAGTAGTTGTGCTGCAGCCATGTTCGAAGCATAAGTCCCCAATTGCTCTTCCTTTCCTTCCATCTCTGTGCCCACATATGGCATCTTGCTGGAAACTTGTTACATGCCCAAGCTAGTTGAGGAGCAGTAGCCAATACAACCAACAGAACCAAAGTGGTAAAAAATGGGATTTTATTTTGAGGGCGCCATGTTGGGGAGTGATTGTGTGGCATGTAAAGGAGAGCCGAGTGGTCCGGGCAGGTAGGTTCTCTTTTATGTTTCAATTTGTGTTACCTTAATATGTAACTTATATTTTATTTTTATTTTTCGTTTTCGTTTATTTTTATTTTTATTTTTTATTTTACTTTTTACTTTTTTGTTTTATCTTTACATTTTTAAATTTATATTTTATTTTTTTAATAAATTATTTTATATGTATAATGTATTTTATTTTTGGTTTTTAATTTTTATAAATGTTTTAAAGTTTATATTATTTATTTGTATATTTTTAATTTTATATTTATTTTGTGATTATTTTAATATATTGTTTTTATTATCAATATGCGTACTATGTAGTTAATGACAATGTCACCAATTTCCCATTTATTGGGTTAGAATTTCTATATTTTTTAATTTGTTATATATTTTTGGTATGGATGAACCCAAGACGCCCCCAAGGCAAAAACAAAAATAGCTGTACTTGCAAACCCGGTTATTCGAACCTGAACCCGAAACAAACCGGTAACTTGGGTCCACATTTAGAGGTTTGAACTCCCTGGCTTGTCATTGGAGTCTCCTTGCTCAAATAAAGCCACACCTTGTCTCCCACTTTGAACGTATATTCTTGACAATGCTGGTCATGCCTAGCCTTATACTTAACTTGAGACTTCTCTAATTGTTCTTTCACCTTGAGATGGATTTGTTAACTCTCTAAATAATTTTTGCTACTCTTGTCACCTCTGATTCTAGATATTTCCCTCCTTTTTGCTGTGTCCCAATGCAACGTCAAGTGGGGTAGTAGGGAAATAACCTAAACATGCTTCAAAAGGTGACTTATTAGTGGATGTATGCACTGCCATATTGTAGGAGTGCTAAATTTATGTAAATGACTCATCCTAAGTTCTTGAATGCTTGCTGTTATAGCCTCTTATCACCTGAACGAAGGTCTTATTGACACCTTCTGTTTTCCCATTGGTTTGGAGATGGAAGGTTGTGCTTGTTTGTAGTTTGGTATCCTTCTTGCTCCACAAGGTGGTTCAAAATTTTCCCCAAAACCTGGAATCCCTGTTTGATACAATAGATATAGGCAAAACCAAAATGCACCCAAATATCAGAAAATAAAAATTGAGCCGCTTCAAGTCTTTTTTTTTTTTGTCTTTTTACATGAAATTAAAATGCACAGCTCGCTGATTCTATTTACAAAAACATTCAAGTAGGCATGTGCATACTTAGACGTAAACAAACCTCTAAAATATCCATAGAGATACTTTCCCATGGTCTTGTAGGCATTGGTAGAGGCATGTACAACACCTAATGAATTTAGAGACCTCTTCTTGCATTTTGGGCCAATATACACACCTTTGCGAATGAGCCATAGTCGTAACAACTCAAAAATGACCAAAAACTGTGAAGGTGTGTGCTACCTTTGTCATTAAAGTGTTCTTCCTTTGACACACTTAGTTTGTCCAACTTGTAGAGTAGTCCATCCTCGAGTTAGATAACAATTTTACCTTCTACATGCTTTTTGCTTGTCTTCAAATGCTAATATGCGTCCCCAAAATATAATATGCTGTCACTTACGCAACTGCCACTGGCGGGTGTGCCATGGAACAGAAAATACTCCAGATTGCAGGTCATTGTTTTCTGAATTCATGGCTGGTTATGAAGAACATTGTTTTTTTATTCTTATGGGTCAGTTTAACTGTCTTTTGAAAAGCTAGTATTTCATTTTCTAGCCCATAATTTGTTTCATCATTATTTTATTCTTTTGTCTAGCATGGGGGCTGCTTTGAGTCTAAGTGACACAGTGAATGCCATGCAGGATTATGATAGCTGCACTCTCTTTTATACTTGGCTATGAACAAAATGTTGAAGATAAGGAGGATGAAGTATCAAGTGGTGATGAAGATATGGATAAGCCGAAACCTCAAGTGATTCTCAGCAGAGAAGCTGTCTATAAGGTTCCTTATTCTTTCCTTTGTCTCCCAATTTTTTTTGAGTTCAGGAAGTCTGGTTTCGTATCTTATATTTTTACATTATGATACTTGGTTGTCAGTTCTATGAATTTTATTTTGTTTTTTGTTTTCAATTTTAAAGGTTTGTCTATTTTACGCATAATTTTTTGGAGATCTGACTTGGTTGAGAAGAGATTGAATTCTTTACCATTGTAATTATATTTTAGAAAATATACGATCCAGCGGGTCCCCTTTTGGAAGGGACAAAGAACTGGAGAGTGGGGAAGAGGGATATCCAGAAGTTCCTCCTAAATAATAAGAAAAAGTAGATAGCCCAAGGGACGGTTGTACCCAAAAAATTCAAATATTATAAAAGATGTAAAATATTAAAGAATGCCAAATATGATACATTTATCAATGGAAAAATTTGATGTGATATTTTATTTTCTAATTCAGGGTAGTAGAAAAATTGCCAAAATCAAAATACAATGATACTATATTCCCGATACTTCTGGTGTAGGCTGGTTGGCAAGGCTTGGTTTCTTTTTGAGCTTGGTCACGAGGATGAAACCCAATGGTTACAAAATTTGAAAAATATATATTAAGGTAAATTGAAAAAGTCCCTTGGCTGCAATATCTTCCCAAGTTCTTTGTGTACATGAAATTCTGCCCTGGGTTACGGAGGGCAGTGAATGTGTGCCTCTGGACCATAGAAACAATTAGATTAGTTCCATGCTATGGAAGGAGGGAGCTACAGGGAATCAGTTTATTTTGCATTTGGTTTCATTTTTTGGTGGTTATTTGTGATGTCTCTGAAATCCAAATAAAAAATTGCTTTGGAAAATATTTTGTTGTGCTATATTTGAATGCAAATTTATCAATCAAGGTATAGAAGAATGCAATTTTAATTTTTTATGTAAAGAACCGAGATTGTATAAATTAAAAGGAAAATATGTTTTGTTCCTCTTAATTACATAGTTGATATCCATCAGAAGATAAGATGAAGCCAATTTTACTATATTAGTATGTGTTTTGCGCCATCAATCTGCTCTGTTACTGCCATTTCCATTGTTTTTGTGTTAATAACAATTCCCAATTTAAAAATTGAAGTACAATCTAAGGTGAGAGTACATATAGAACTGACCTATACATGTAGGTAGACATGGATGGTTAGGTGAATCTCATAGAACTGGATAATTGAAACAAGATTGAGTAATTCATTTCATTGATGAAATGCATTATGTTGTAATTACAGGCACACCACAAGGGTACCACGAAAAGTAAAAAGAGAAAACAAGCCAAACTGGAGCGTGTTACGCGTGGCCTCAAAAAGAAAAATCGCGTTCAGTCTGAGAGTGTTGATTGGGGTAGCTATTCACCTCTTCGACATTTGAAAGATCCACAGGTGAGCTTGTTTATATATTGGTATGTTTTTGAGTTATTCTACTCTAGTAACTAACATATTTTGTCGTCTTCTTTGTGTTCTGTCAGGCCTTTGGTGAAAAGCTTTTTTCTCGCCTGCAGACATGTAATGAGAGATTTGAGGTAGGTGTATTTACTGGGCACTTATGCATGGCTGGTGTATGGCAATGAATGTTTAACTTATGCAATTTATTGGTACAATACATATTTGCAGTACGATGAAATCAGGGTTTTCTTGCTTTTTATTTAACTCTATATGGATTTTCATTCTTAACTTCCCCCCCAAATAAAATACAAGTTTCATGTATTTTTTGTGAACCTTAAGTCCAAGCCTGGTCACTATTGCTAAACACATGCACAATAATTGTTGATTGTTTTAATCTCAATTGTCTCTTGAATCCCTCAACATTCAAGAGTCAAGACTATATCACACCTTCGTTCTTAACATCAACCATGCAATTTCATTGCTATTATGAATAGCTCTGTGCTTGCATTTGACAATGCTGAAAATTTTATACTGAATTTCTGAGATTCTTGCATTACACTTTACGTTGTGTAGAAGATGTATATGTATTTTGGCAGAAGCTTGAAAGAAGACCCATGCAGAAAAAAAAATGTGTAGCTTGTCCTTTGTTTCTAGTTGTTTTTGTTGGCCAAACTTTAAGAATGGTTAGCAGGAAGCATTTGTTTACATTGTAGGAGCTGGCATTTCAGGATCAGTAGGGGCTTTCTTTAACTGGAAATGGAGATATGTCTGTTCATATGACATGTATTTTCATTTCCACATGGTTGCTGGGTTCAGTGAACCATAGGAATCTATGTTTTAAGGCATTGCAAAATTTTCAGGGCTTGTCTAATACATGAATTTAATAGGCTATTCTGAAATAGATAAGCAAATTAAGGAAGAATTGTAAATTGTTAAAATTATACCCAAGTGATTATTCCACTTCTTGAAAACATATCCAAAATATGATTTGTGGCCACTTTGGGGCATGCTCTTTGATTCCTAGTATACAATTCAATTATCTGAGTTGCGTGCCTGTTTAGAAGCACTAGGAGCTTTTAATGGCTGGGTTTTTCAGTGACCCTGTTGTTGGCTCAGATTTGAAGGTTTGCGAAATGCTATTAAATGACATATTTCCTTCATTATTCTTCACGAGCTTCTGTGTTATATGTTGAGCTGATGTGTTGATTGGATATCGGTATAAAATGATGCAAGTGTGGCTGATTCTTTATTGGATCTCAGGTTAAAATGATGATGATGAAAGTGATTGCTCGGACAGTGGGGCTCCATCGATTGGTTTTATTAAATTTTTATCCATTTCTTCAAAAGTATGTTCAGGTACGTCACTGCAATCAAATTTCAATTTCATGTGTTCTTCATGTTTCCTTCGAAACTTATGCTAGGGTTTTCAGCTGAGGGCTAAAACACAATCTTGTGCAGCCTCATCAACGGGATGTGACACAACTTTTAGCAGCAGCAGTTCAGGCCTGTCATGATATGGTGTGTAACCTTTTAAAGATGTCATTTGCATGTCATTGGGGCTATTTCTATGCTTGACTTGTTCTTGACAGCAGAGATGTGGCCAGTTTTTTTTGTTTTAATTTAATTTTTTTGGTGGAATACCAGGTACCTCCTGATGCTGTTGAACCATTATTAAAGCAATTGGTGAATCAATTTGTGCATGACCGAGCTCGTACTGAGGTACATACACATGCCAGGAATTGATGATATGATAAGTAGACTTAAGCCTTGACGAAGTTTTCTTGTTGCTCTTTCCTTTTTCCCAGTAATTTATTTTTGAGGCTATTTATATCTCTGATGTGAAGTCATATTTTACTTCTGACAGGTCATTGCTGTTGGTCTAAATGTTGTGAGGGAAATTTGCATTCGCATGCCACTGGTACTATATCTAACCTCCACATTATTGCAATACAAATTGTTTTTATCACAAATCAATTGAGATCAAAATTACATTTTACTTTTATAACGACACTTAGTCTTGGATCCACAAAAGTATTGTTTAGGTTTATTTTTTTTATTGGTACCATATCTAACCTCCACATTAATGCAATTCAAATTGTTTTTATCACAAAACAATTGAGATCAAAATTACATTTTATTTTTATAATAACACTTAGGCCTGGATCTATAAAAGTATTGTATAGCTTCATTTTTCATGTCTTTGGTTTGTAAGGAGATGCTGCAAGAGTGATATAACAAATATGAGCTTCTGAGCCTATCTATTTGAAAGAAAGACAGATGGCTTCTTGCATGTGTGTCACAAATCTTTTTGATATTGATTTTTCAATATGCCAACTGTCTCATTTTCTATTCTTTATACTATTGTAAGATTCACGCTGAAATTGTCAAGTTTCTTATTTGAAGTTGACTGCAACAAATCTTGAGGGAAATGCATGTTTTCAGCCCACGAGTTTAAATAAGTGCTCATTAACCGACTTAAATATTCTACTCTCTTCTGGGGAGGGTGCCAAATTCCTGGATAATGTTAACCTTTCTCTTTAGTTGGCTTTTCATGTCCATTGAATAAATCTTATTTGTTCCTGTTATGGCTTTGCATTTTATCTCTGATATTCAGAATCATTATTCCCCATCTCCATATAGATGTTGCTATTTTTGAGACAAAATGGAAATCCAAAGGAACTGCTAAGATTGTGCTTTGCATAGGGAAGAGTTAAGAAACTCTTCATAGTAAGAGCCACTCCCAATGGCAAGCCAAAATACAAAAGTCGCCCAACAACTTTAAGAGAAGGAAAACAGCTGGTTTCTTGTTGATAGAACTTATGTGGATGCCTCTTACAATACTAATCTAACTATGCTAATAGTATTGCATTACGGAAGCCCCAATTATTTGCAATTAACAAAAATGTTGGGCTGTGATAATCCCACATTGATAATAATTGTGAGACAAATGTTTTTTTAGCATACACTCAACAAAAGCTTTGCCAATTGGGAAAGAGGGTAGAGGGTGAAAAGTTCAAAGTAGTGTAGTTTTTGATAATCACCATTCCTCCCCCATGCTAACAATGCTTAGAGGTGCTTGTATGCTTTATGGGGCCCCTTGTCTCGTGATTATTAGCAATAGACATGATAGGATATGTTTGCATGATTTATGGGTCCCCTTGTCTTGTTATTATTAGCAATTTACAAGACAAAGGGCATTAAAGTATCGAAGACCCATGTAATGAAAACTTTTACAAAAATAGAATATTAAAAAACATCTATGTTACTGGTTCGGGTTTGGGTTCAAAGAAATGGATTCGCCGGTACAACGATTTTTTTGCCTTAGGTGTGGCTTGGGTTTGGGCATACAAAAAAATATAGAAATTCTAGCCTAACAAATAGGAAATTAGTGACATTGGCATTAACCTCATAGTATGCATATAAAAAACTAAATATGAAAATACTCACAAAATACTAACCGAATGCCAAATGTCATGATAATCATTAATCATAAATGTCAATAGTAATTATTTACTTTAAACTTAATATTCATAGTCATTTTGCTTTCATTGAGAGCATCAACATCATCATCATAATGTGGTTCATTAAAACCACGAAGACTAGTTCTTTTGCCACTCTCGCCACTCTTGCTAGCTAAGTTCTATGTGTCGTCGAAGGACTGTCAATGTCAACTAATGAGTGGTGGGAAATGGAAGCATCCAAGTGAATGCCCTTTGGTCTATATCCCAATGCTTTGAGGCCCCTCCTTGTACTCTAGGTTCTTGTGTGATAAAAGACGCAAATTGGAGTGTATGTAGATCAACTCCTAAGCCTTTTTTGCTGTGAGCTTGTTGCGCTTATGTGAGTGGATAAAATTTTAGTGCTCCAATTCCACTCACAAGAAGTTAAACTCGCAACCTATATTCGAATTTATAAAAATAAAAAGTTAAAACTCAAGTCTTAAACATGAATTTAAAAACAAAAAGAAAGAGTTAAAACTTTACTTAAAAAGTAAAAAACTTGTGACAAGTCCTTGATTGCAAGAAGCTGTAGGTTTGCTAATCCTTGGCCATGGAGGTACTACCACATATGAGCATTCTTCTTGTATTTGAACCGAAGAGCACCAAGCCTATGACCTTGGGAGGTAATGAAACTTCTAAACTCATACATAACCATGCCTTCTACATCGGGATCGGCGAAGATCCTATACAATGCCAATTTATACCCTTCAACAACTTCGACATCCTTGTATGGTGGCACCCTCTTCGGCAAAGAAAGGATCTTCATGCTATAGAGCAGTCAATGCGAAAGCAAGAAGATGTAGCGGGGTGGACATTTTGTTCCACCGCTCAATAAGGATTGAATGCACTTGTTTGAAAAATGTTGCCTCGAGATCTTGCTCTTTTGCATTAATAAGGGGGTTCATCTTCTCAATGATTGAGTCAATGCCATCATATGTTTCTCCCAAACATGGCTGATCCATTCCATTGAAATGGATCTTATTCATAATGGGCTTAGTGAAACTCAAAAAATAATCTACATGAACCCACCAATCATCATCTAGGATCATATTTTTCTCTCTTTGGACCCACTCTTTGCTTGACTCCCTCCATACACTCCACATGTGGCTGATGACCATGCTATTGAGTGCCTCTTGCACCTTTACAAATCATCTCAAGATGATTGAATGAAAGGTGAATGAATCTAGTCTCAACAACCAATTAACAAAATTAAAAACTTATAAAATATACAGGTACTAGATTAAAAAAGTCAAAATTTTAAAACAAAAATAAAATTTTACTAAAATGAAATGAAAATAAAAATCTATAAGTATCTTTAGCAGCTCCAATGTCGGGAATGATTTGAAGATGGCTTGAGAGAGGTGATGGTTGGTGACAAACATTTGAATCTCCTCAGCCTTGGCATACACTTGCTTGATCCACTCAATTTTTCTCCCCATTTTTTGCAGCATGAAGTTGAGTGAGTGGACAACACAAGGTGTCCAAAAAATGTGCCCATACTTCACCTCCACCAACATCCCTGCGGGCTTGCAATTTTTTGCATTATCCATTATAACTTGGATTACATTTCGAGGCCCCACCACCTCAATGGATTCGAAGAGGATGTTGGCGATGAACTCGACATCCTTCACACACCCCTCATAATCAACGACCTTCAGAAACATTGCCCTTTTAGGGCACATTGCAACTACATTGATTAGAGGCTTGTTTTTTGCATCTTTCCATCCATCGAAAACAGAGGCCCCGTTTCAGCCCATGAATCCTTGATTGACTTCAGAGAGTCTTCAACATGTTTTTACTCTTTTGTCAATAGGGTGATGCAAAATTTCTCGAACCCTGGACCTTTGTAACCATCTGGGGCCTCGTTGATCGCTCTTACCATTTTTTGCCAATATTGTGATCTACCCTCATTTTGAAAATACCTTTCCAATCGTCCTTTTGTTCTTTTATTTGAAAGAGGATAAACCTTTTCATGCATGGAGGGTGTTGCCAAAACTGGATGTGTTGCGGTCACAACTGAGAAACTGCCACTAGGAGTTGGAGAAGTTGGTGGCTTCCTTGATCCTTTGGCTTTCTTTGACAAAGGGCACGCTGATCTCATGGCATGGACGACATTTGCTTTTTCTTGCTCGATGCATTTAAGGATATTTGATTTTGTCATTGGACTACCATCCTTCCCCATGTAACTTTTGATGCCGGCACTAGGTACGTGACATAAGTGGGCTTTCACTCGACCATATGAGCTAACATATTGATTATCACAAGAACTGCATCTTTAAATAAGCCCCCCACCATCTGGAACTTGTTCTATCATTGTCACATATTTCCAAAGCAGTGATTGTGCATCAATTTGGGATTGGTTTTGGCCCACAGAGGTAGAACTTGTTGACATTGTAGTATATCTAATTGCAAATTAAAAAATCAATACAAAATTACAAAAAAAAAATATAAAAATAAAAACAAACCCTAGGACAGAAACTTGTAAAATAATGACAAAAAAAAATGTTAAAACAATACAAGTTGAGTTTAAAATCTTATCTTGGCAGCAAATGGGCTCATCAATCACTGTGGGAAAATGATTAGAATGTTGCTTGATGAAGCTTCAACCCTAGATGAACAATGGAGGGTAAGAATGCAATGAGAAAATGAGAGGCAAGTGTTTTTCGCTTTTGTGTTCTGTTTTTATCGTTTGTATTCTTTTATCTTATCTTTTTGTCTTTCATTTAACTTTTAACTTTTGCAATGTGTTCTTATTATTTTTAACCTTTGCTTTATGTCAAAATTTGAGAAAAAATTAGAAAAAATGTTTGACTGCTGGCTTTGGCCCGGGTTCATCCTGAGCGACCTGGGTTCGCCAGGGTTGAATCTGGCAGTACCGAACCTGATCCTGGGTCCAGTACATGCCTGGACAGGGTTCCTCTGCCAAAACCCACGAACCGGTACTTTAGAAAAATATCTATACTATGGAAGTCCTGCTTACTTACAATTAACTATTGTATTCATTATTTGGTTTACGTTTCTATTGGAGTCATTATTCGGTATATGCTACCTTATGGTATGATTTTTTAACATCATCAATATACATACATGACCTGTTTTTTCCAAATAACCAACTCTAAGCTATCACCTTATGTGGCTATGGACTTTAGCAGTAAAACTTGCTGGTTTATCTTCCAACCCACCTATAAAAATCCTATCTTTGATAATTTAATGGGGTTTCTATTGGGGCCCCCACCCTTGAAAAGTAAAGGATTTTACATGAAGCACCATTCAGCAGACTGTAATTACACAGATTTACGTCCCAATTAAAATTAATTATTTAATTCCAAGTTCTCTACTTAACTTAACCAGACCATGAGAAAAGATATCTAGATTAAATACTTTCAAATTAAACAGTAAAAACAGTCAATATTGAACTAGGCCAGAAAGATAATCACCAAATGGATTGGGATCTTACAAATTAACAAATGCCTTTCTATGTTTTCTACCTGAGAAAGAAGCTTTGTATCTATAACACTGGGCATTCTGAAAATAACAGGTTTAAAGAAGCATAAATTTTAAACTACAAATATGCAAGATTTTTTTACATGACAAGCTGCTGAAACAGATGAAGATTGGGGAAATTTTGGGATATTGCAGAGCTAGCTCTGCCATTGTCGCCTTCTATGAAAGACCCTGGCAGGTGCAGGGAGAAGAACAATGCCTTTGCAAACCACAAGTCTATTGTTTCCATTCTGAAGGTAAGATTATTTAAAATGCTCAAATTCCTTTGCAGATTGCCCAAATCGGTCATGAGAGCAAATGATTTCCCCCATCAGAGACTGTTTCTTCTCAATTGTGACAAAGTGAACATTGAAATTTTCAAGCGGAGACTGTTTCTTCTCAATTCCCATCTAATAGGTTTACTATAAAAAATAGTGTTTTAGTCTATTTACAAACTGCAGGATCAGGGATTCAAGCCTCTACGCTCGACAAAAGTGCTTTCCAGGTAGGTAGCAGTGTGCTTGATCCTTTCTGGAGGAGAAAGGATTAGGGGCCCAAACGAATGGGGATTCTGACTGAAAACCATTCCTAATTTCTTCATTAATGACAGGGCCCAACTTTATTTGTGCCTCATTCCTTAGCCATGACAGCACAGAGTTTCTGACATGTTTAACCTTCCTCTTCATGATTAATACCAAATGACAAAAACCAATTGCCGGTAGAAATTGACTTGGCAGAGAAGTTCTGCAAACTGAAATAGTGTAACTTCAACTGAGAAAGGATTAAGGCCCAAATGAATGGGGATCCTTCGCCTGGAAACCATTCCTAATCTCTTCATTAATTACAGGGCCGAATTGGTTTTTGCCCCATTCCTTAGCCACGACAGCACAGAGCTGTTGACATTGTTAGCTTTCCTGTCCATGACTAATACCAAAGGACAAAAACCAACTGTAGGTAGAAAATGACTTGGCAGAGAATTTATGCAAACTGAAATAGTGCAACTTCCATGGAAACAAAACAATGATATTGCCCCTTTAAATAGATACTGTCATCAATTGGTCCTTTGGAGGTCACAAATTAGTAATTACCCTTCCAGGCCATAATTTTCAGTACTATTGAGGGAAGGATGGATAGAAACTTGTTCGAACATTTTGCATGTTTGTAAATGCAGTCAATGTCCTTGGACGATCCATGAATCCGTCTGAATTCCTATTTTGTAACACAGGCGCATCCCCTTAAGGGGAATCATGCATGGTGGGTGTATGTGGTGGCAGTGGAAAATACCACCTCAAATCCCATTAAAAACATTGATTGATCTTATCACTGTTTTTTCGGCTAAAGATACCTAGCATTAGGGACCCTAGACCTGCAAAACAATAGAGTGAAAACAGTAACGGATAGCATAAACTCATTGGGGTCTCAGATTAAGAAAGCATATTATCACGCATAAGAATTACAGGAGAAACTAGAACAGCTTCAACCTGATTGGATATCATAGAATCACTTGGCAGACTTCAAGGATGGTAATGAGGTTTTAACAATCCCAAAGATCACTGACCGATGTCCCAATCAAGAAACCTTTCAACAAGCCAAGAGGACCATTTCATTGGCCCTATTACACAAGAAAAGCCAAGCATTAGAGACGGGCAGATCAATACAATCAATCCTTTTCATCTACTTCTCTACAAGCCACTCATTCCCAAACACGATACAAAGAGGATTTCATCCCTCAAACCCTTTAGCAACAGAATCATATTGGGACACTAGCAGATCATAAAGGATTAAAATCCTCCCATTTAGTTGATCCTCATCTCACTTTATTCTTTTGTGCTTTACCAATATTCATCATAAGAAATCAGCAAACTGAAAATAAATGTAGATTGCATGCAGTGGAGTACCAACCTTTTGTTCTCCTTCCCAATAACAAACCTCTTTCTTTGTTTCTTTCACTCTCATCTAGCCACTCTGAATCCTTGCCCAGGCAGAACCATACCGCATACCACATCTCTCTCTCTATAGATCTCATTTCAAATTCCAAATGCAAAACAACAACAACAATTGCTCACTCAAAGCTCACCTCCCCTCACACAGCACCCCCAGCAGGAAGATCATTATATATTATAATATTAACTAATGCAGAAGCAGACCATCCCTAAAACAGGGTATATTGCTTGAAAGCTCCCGCTTTCTTAAGAGACACCATGCTGAAACTATGATCAACAGAATTCAAGACATAGATTAGGGCACTGTAGCCATAAATAGCAGGGAATTAGTCTTATCCCTACTAACGAGAATTTAGAGATAAGAGCATACAACTAAAATAATATTGTGCTTCGAAATTATTTTTAGATACTATGGGTCCTAAATTCCTCCAATTATTTGAGTTGTCCATGATTTCTCCTAGGCATTCGGTTACCAAGGTGAACTGTTGCATCACCAGGTAATCTGAAGGTTTATTAACTTCCTTACAGCAATGTTGGTAGCTATATTGGTTAAACGTGAGGCCAGAAGCAGTCCTCTGCCTAACGTACTTACTTTCAATAGTTAACAAGAGCTAATGAGGGAGAGCTTTTGATCGTAGGGCAATGATTAGTACTGATTCTCCTTCAATTTCAAGGTCCTTAATTTACTTGCTAAGTGTGACCTTCAGGCTTGTGAGAAACACCTCTGCCTCTGCTTCACTGTTTGTGGCCTTAGGGATACCCATAGTGAAGGCCCACAATATCTCCCCTTTACTCTTCTGCTTGATAATGCTGCCAGCACCAGCTAACTCTGGGTTATCTTTAGGACCCATTGAAGTTTAAGTGGGGGTCCATCTAACCTTTGCTCTTTTAGAGCGATCTCCACTTACCATCTATTGGGGGCTGATGAATTGATACTCTCCCAAGGATAGCGTGGGTCTGGTTTCTTTCTGTGTTGCAGGGATACGCCCCCCCGGAGGCGCCCGCCAGCGTGCCAGAAACGTCCGGCACGCCTCCGGACGCCTCTGGGAGTACCCGGGATGTTTCAGGCGCGTACCCGAGGGATTCCGGCAGAAAAATGGCAATTTAAAAAAAAAAAAAAAAAAACCTCAGAAAATCCTTAAAAAAAAAACCCTAAAAACTAAGCAACCCTGAATGTAAAACCAATCTGAACCCAACCGTATAGAAATAAAATAAACATTTAAGTATAAGATGACATCTAGTTTCTTATACTTTAAGTTATATTTTATTTATATACTTTCAGGATGTTTGAGAGGGGTTTCGGACTGCTAGGAGCTATAATGTAAATTCTAGGTTTTGGAAGATCCTGTCATATTTCAGAGTTAGTCAGATTCCAGGGTTTCAAACTTAGCCATATTTCAGGGTTTCAAGATTTCAAGGAGACATCATAGGAGGTATGAAGGCTGCATGAAGGGATGTATGCGTGATAGAATAGTATGAGAATATCTCTGGCAAAGTGCCACAAGCCGATCCCACCCCATTCCTTGTGCACCCCTTAAGGCATGCACTCGTGAGATTCAATGCACCAATGAGCCCTTGTGAGAGAAAGTGTCAGTAAATGATAAAGTTGAAAAATAATGGGAGTGGCATTCATGATTTTGTGGACAATCGAGATGATTTATTCTAGATTCTAATGTACATCTTGTCTTTGAAGTAATGAATGAATGAATATTATATATTTTTAAGTGTTTTATCATTTATAGACAAATATATTCACACTATGTAGTTTCAAGTGTTTTACTAAAAAAATGAGTAATATACAATATATATATATATATATGCACACACAGAGACGTACCCACGACGTATCCAAATCAAGGTTTTTGAAAAATGACGTACCCGCTTACCCGAGACGTCCCCGTATCTGTACCCGTACCCGTACCCAAACAACATAGGTTTCTTTGTATTATGCTACTTGGCCTTGTTGTTTATAACATCTGAGATTGTGAGCTTTAGTATATTCAATAAATTATTCAGGTTTGAAGTCTGATTTCTAAAGATCATGTATTTTCTAAAGATCTTTAACTGGCTCAGATTTAGCAGGTTGGTTCCAGGCTTTGAATAGGCCGAGGAGTTTGGGTGGAGGCACAATCAGTTTTCATCATAAGTGTCATCACCTCATCATTATCAACTGTGGTACAACTGTAGTTACATCAATCCTTGTACAAAAACAGTGTAGATGTGCTTGTCGTTTGAAGTTAGAATTAAGAATACAGTTATCAGATATCAGGCTGGGCTAAAATATGAGTAGGAACATTTTCAAATGGCAATGCAATGAGGTGTGGGGGTATTGCCTGTATGGAAACGGGTGACATGTGAAATTTGGCCATCAAATAATGACTGATATGCACGTACCTTAGCTCTTGACAAAAGATAGTTACACCTGTTTCTTTAAATTAATTGGTATGCCAAATTCAAGTCCAATCTAGTAGATATCTGTCAAGGCTCTGTTTGTCCGGGTGCAATTGTAACCATGAAATATATGGCCTGGATTCACCAATTAGGGAAATACTACGAGTAACATGGGCAAACGACAGAAAAATCATTTTGGCATTGTAATGGGCAATCAGAGTTTTCCGAATTTGAAGTTTAAGATTCTTCATTTTATACAAAGGCACAATATATAATGCTGGTGACTTGTGATTTTGAAAGAGAGCTTTCAAAGAATGTCATACATTTTCAATTAACCATTATAGTGGCTTAATGGAGATATATTTGGATGTAAGACTTCACTCATCCTGAAAGGAGAGAAACCATGGGCGAAGCTGTGTATTTCAAATTCTAATATTTTTGAATGGGCAAGTTTTAAAATACATATGCATCATAAAATATGCCATTTTTAATCGTCATACAATAACAGGAAATTGTGTTTAGAATCATATACATCATAAAAACTGCCATTTTTAATCATTATAAAATAACAGGAAATCGTGTTTATAGATTCTATATTGAGGTTTTCTTGAAATGAATTTTGAGTTGTTAGATTGATTGCAGTAGTTGACTGACCATAGCGGTTATGTATACATTAAATGGCTTGCAAAACTGAAAACCAATCTGATAAATCTACGGGTTTTAAGACAGATGTTGCTCTGTGAGTCAGTCAACTAGCAACATACACTATCGAAAACACACCCATACTTTAAATATATATCTATCGGTACGTCAAACATTTCATGGTCGTACAAGGGTCTACTTTCCCCACTTTTTTTTATGTCTAGAAGTTTCAGCTTCTTGTAAGTGTAATACATCAAACAAACACTGACTTGAAGATTGTACATTTGGCATAAATTTGTTTTTTAGTCCGGTATATCAGGAATCTTTATGTATATGGGGATAGTTTATTCCAGGTTGCTTTCTTTTTAGCCATAAAGGTAAATCATATTTTCTTTTGCATTATTTTATACAAGTCGATGTCCCTGTTGTAAAGTTAGATTTTGTGGCCAAGGCTAGGAGGCTAAAAATATCCGAGTAATGTGTTGAATGATTTACTTTATCTATTTTTCTCCAGCTGATGACCGAGGATTTACTTCGTGATCTTGTACTTTATAAGAAATCACATGAGAAGGCAGTATCTGCAGCAGCTCGTTCACTTATTGCCATCTTCAGACAAGTATTGCATCATTCTGGACGCATTATGAATTTTACACCTGCATTTATTTTTATTTTTTAATGTTCTAATCCAAAAGCTGTTGACGTCTTGTAGATCTGTCCTTCGTTATTAGAGAAGAAAGATCGTGGGCGTGTGGCTGATAGAACAACAAAGCCCAGGGCATTTGGGGAAAAAATTGTTGCCAGTGATGTCCCTGGTGCCGAACTATTACTTGAAGATCATGGTTCTTCTAGTGATAGTGGAAGTGAGGATGAAGATGATGTAGATGAAGACAATGTACAACTGTCATCTGGTGGGAATGATAAAGATGTAAGTGATGACATTGATGAGGAAGGAACTGACGATGAAAGTGAAGATGCAAGCAGAAATAGTGTTATGGATTCTGACACAGATGATGAGGAAGCAGCTAGTGAAGAAGATGATGGATACACAGACCTTGATGAAGAAATAGGGGCGTTGGACGAGGAGCTATCCGTGGGCAAAGAGAGCAGATTTGATGAGGAAAATGGTTCTGATAAAGAGGGCGAGGCTTCCCATTTGCAGTTGGGAACTAAAAAGAGGAAGTTCAGTGAACCCAACACAGATAAAAATATATCAGGGCAGAGCCTCCGGGCTTTGAAAAAGTTTGCTGCTGAAAAAGATGTAAAATCTAGCCTTGTCAATTCTGGGGCCCAGGATGATGGTATTTTTTCAAATGAAGACTTTGAACGCATCAGGGAACTTCAGGTACTAATGCTACTTGCTATGGTAAAGTTGTTTTATATTGCAATCTGCTTGGCTTTATTTAATTTGACAAGTAAAATAGGAATTAGTTTAATTACTGGGTCCAGGGTGCAACATGATGTGCACATTCTCTTAGATTGTACAAAATGGCTTAAGAAGTCTGATAGCCAATCAGAAGCTTCTGTGTCTAACCTATGGCTGAAAGATTTTACTGTTTGTTAAAAATTTTAAAATGACCTACTAAGCCTGATAACCCCAGGATCACCAGAAGTATCACTCTAATAAGATACTCAAACAAAACTTTTTGGAAAGCATACTACCTGCTCCCTGATACACATATATTGACTGCTTTTGTTATGAGCTTGCTCTTCCACCATATTTATTTCACTGCAGTCTGAAAAGCTACTTTTGTCTTGGAACTGATAATAATACCATGAGCAACATCCTGCAGAATCAGAGACATGGAGGGCATTTGCCAGGCTACAAATGCTAAAGCTGGCTTTGTGTATGAAGGCATTGATATCTAAGTGTTGCTTAATCATCCTTTATTCCATGGCTGATATGTATAACTGTAACTTTCCCAGGCCTTTCTTTAAGGAAATCAGGTCCAATTTCCCAGTGTGCCATTTACTCTGTTGGTATTCTGAATCAATGATGATGTTGTTCGTTACATATATGATTAGTATTACCAAGTCCCTTCAATTCTATCAGCAATATGTAATATCGTGAAGTTGGGATTATGATAACATCTATTGATATGATTTTGGGAGATATATTGAGATTTATTGAATCAGTTACACTCTTCAATTGTGCCCAAGCCTGCTTTTCGGTACTAATAATTTGGTATTAACCATCAAACCCTTGCGTCATTACTAATCTCCCATTGATCTGCAAATGCGTCATTAAGGGCATATGAAAGATCAGTGCTAGTCACGGGTTATTGAAATATTTTCCAAGGGACGAGAAAACTCCTATATGCATATTGAGATGAAGGAATTTATGTTCCTAGGAATCTTTAGATAAACTACATTATTGGTCGCCAATCTTGTCATATGGCAGGTGATTGTATACAAAAATGTTGCTTTGTCCATATCGAAGGAGAGTGACCCTTCGTTTCTGCTTTGCTTGGAAGCTTAACGACAAACTCTTATATTGTTTGAATGGGAACTTAAGACAATATGACATATTGAGGTGCAAGCTTCTACTCTCTATCACTGACTAATCTACCTGTCTCTGCCACATGTAGCAAATAACCAATTAAAGAGGGGGAAACGGATTACCTTTCAGTGAACCTATACAATCATTATATGGAAATGGTAAGTTTCTGATGTTGAGAGAGATGAAGGGATGGGAAAGGGAATGTCCTTGAAAACTGTAATTAATTTGCAAGGGACAAGAAAACTCTTAAATGCATATTTAGATGAAGGAATTTATGTTCCTTGGAATTATTTAGATAAACTACTATATCGGTCCCCCATCTTGTCATATGTGGGTGATTGATTGCATACAAAAGGTTGCTTTGCCCATATCCAAGGAGAGTGACCCTTTGTTTCTGCTTTGCTGGGTAGCTTAACAACAAATTCTATCGAGGTGAAAGCATCTAGTCTCTATTACTGACTAAGCTGCTTGTCTTTGCAACATGTAGGAAATAACCAGTTGAAGAGACAAACATGGATTATTGTCCAATCCACCTATACAATCACTATAGGGAAATGTTAAATATCTTTGTCAATTCTCAGGGTAACTGGAGATGACCATATGTGGTGTCATGGCTGTGAACTGATGTGTTGGTTGTCTTGCTACATGCCCCCAACTTTTGCATTAAATGTCATGTCAGCTGGGAACTTTCTGCATACAACTTTATGGCATATAGAGCATGTAAACTTGTCTCTTTAAGTTATTTTTCCTTAAAACCTTTGAGGTCTTTGTCTAGGTAGATTATGTCATGGAGGAAATGGATCTTATCAGTTGCTTTGAATGCTGTTTATCTGCGAAGGGGTATGTGGTCCGTGCATGGTATCTCACAGCCAAATTATTTTAATATATTTTCTGGGGGCAACTAGCTCTCTGTGAGATTATTACTGATGTCAAAATTCCTGAAAAAGTTTAGTGGTCATCATCATGATTATTAAAGATAATGTCTATGGTTCTCAACATCGTTTTGAAAGGTCAATGCATTGTGTCTATATTATAGATGCTGTGCTTGGAAAGTTATTTGCATTGAGTTAGAAGCCATTGTAGTTCTCAAATACATGAATCAAAGATGTTCTTTTTCTTTTAATTCTGGTGAAGCTGCACAATTTCTATCAAGATTCCATTTAGATCCCGGTGTCTTATGAGAACATGGATATGAGAAACTGTGCTATTAAATTTTGGTCTATTTCTATGATTGTTTTGTTTTCGAAGGAAAGGAAGATAAGATAGTTGTGCTGGTAGAGCCTTTATTTTCAAGAGAAATAGTAGTTTATCCTAGTATAATATGTTAATTACTTAGATTTTTATCAACTCTGTAATACTAATAGGCAAAGAAAGCCGCCAAACTAGCATTTTCTGAGCATGGAATGACAAAAGCTGGTAGTGCAAGAGGAATGTCTGTTAAACTACCGAGTTCTGAGCATCTAGGTGAACGCACCGTAAATCCTGCAAAACTTGAGGTAAGTGAACTTTGTTATTGTTTATTTTTTGGCTTGGAGTGAGGCTCTTTTTCTGCCTCCTTTACGGTATGTTCATTTTCTTTGAAATTATCACCATTAATGGGTTAATATACATAAAAGGAAAATTTTCTGCTTCCTTTACGGTATGTTTATTTTCTTTGAAATTATCACCATCAATAGGTTAATATACATAAAAGGAAAAACAAAGAGGAGAGGCTAGCTATTGTGAAAGCTGGACGAGAGGATAGATTGAAGTTTTCTTCCCGCACAGCTGTAAAGCAGAAAAAGGTTGGTGCTACTTTATATTGATGTTTGTTGACCCTTTATTTATGAATATATGTAGAACATTGAGTTTACCGGTTTATTTTACACTCGTCCTATAAATGCACTAACAAAGTTGATGTTTTTGGTCCTCCTTGTTTAGACTGGAGGGCTCAGCAATCGGGAGAAGGAACGGAAGAAGGGAATGCCATTGGCTGCTAAACGGGCAAAGATAGCACGCTCACGAAATGACAAAAAAAGAAAAAATTCTTCAAAGCAATTTCGTGGAAAGAAAGCATGGAAATAGCCTTGCCATTTATCTGGGTTGGGTCCCATCCGATCATGACATTACTTGAGCACAAGAAGTGCTTGTTCAAAATGCTTTTGGCATAATTGAAGTAACCGAGAGGCATAAACGCATTTTTATGAATATTCCCTTTTTAGCAATGGTCAAGCAGATGGCCTCGGCCTGCATTTCATGGTATGAGGTGTGACCTCTCTGCTTGTTGGTGAATGGTACTTTGATTCCATCCGTGATGATCATGGTCTCAACCAAACCTCTGGTGAAGTTTTGTGGGCAGCTTAATTCTTAATGAAACAGCCTTATAACATGGCATGTGGCAGTAATTTCAGATTTTTTTTGATGGAATCAAAATGGTAATTGAATTATGCTATATGTAATTGTTACTAGCAAGTGATAAATTGGTCTGCAATCTGTATGCGCTGTAACTACTTGCCCATGAGTATCATTGTATGTCACAATTATAATTTATTTACGATTGGTCTGTATTCATAAAATACAAAAATTAAACTTGAGGGTTTGTATGCCATTGTGCGTCTGGTGCAGTCTCTCAGTCAGGTCCTCTCTAGTCTCAGCTGTGATGTACACTTTACCACATTAATCGATGCAGCAGTTTTTATCATCAATTTTTTTTTCTACCAATTACGTGGTCTTGTAATTCTATGCTTGGCTTTTCAAGCTTTTACAGGGTATATACAAGGATCTCCATTGGGTGCTGTTCACTCGGGGTTTTTCCTCAATGCAGTGCGGGTATCTTCTTGCTTGGGTATCTCCTTAATCTTATAAGAGCTTTTACTTACAATTTTGTGGGGCTGCTCTGCTCTTTGACGGTTCCATTTTATTGTCTTGACTCTAATCCACATTTCCAGGGGATTTGGAGTCCAAGTCACTGTGTGGAGTAAAATATCTGGCCACAGTACCTAAGTCGTCTTCATTGATAGAAACGGAGAATTTTTTATCAAGATTCACGGCAGGAGAGTGAACCTTCAAACGCAGAACAGCAGCAGGCTAGGGAACTAAAGTCAAAAAAATTCGAAGCCACTCTCTTTTTCCAGCTGTTTCTTCACTCCTTTGGGTTATGATTTTTGGTTTGGGGTCCCATATGCTGTTTTTGGTCTCATGAATGTTATTAAAATATCTATCTATCTATCATTGTACATTGCACAAATGTGAGCTTGCATCTGTCCATCATTCTCTGTAATAACAGTAGACAAGATCTAGAGAACCGAAATGGACATGACTACCTGGATCGAAGAATGAGAAGGCTTGGCAAAAATATGCCTTCATAGCATCTCAATCCAAATTCTCACTCCGTGTCTCTTGTTGAATGAACTGTGTGTGCAACCCAAGCCTAAATATGATGGTCGTATGGCCATATTTATGTTTTCTAGCGAAAATACAATCAAATTTTTTAGGAAACCATATTAGATGCAAAGTAAAATTTTAGGCACACTGTTAAAAACTGTAAAGGATAATAATAAATATATTTATTTTCTCGAATGTTTTCTCCTTGCTATGAATTATATCAGCATTTGAAGGGCAATGTTGAATAGATAGTTGTTGTCAAATATATTTTATGACAAGTAAGATCGATTGTCAAATTTAGGTTGTGGGTGCGATCACCTTTCTAGAGTTCCATAGAACATGTGTACCCATAAGTTTGGATTTCTTTTCAAATTGTCGGGCCTTAGACATCTTTATACAATCACAAATGCTCGTGGGGTATATGAACAAGTGAAAAGTGGAAGATGTCCAATGCTATCATCACAAGAGAAACACATTAACAATGTTGCCTTTACTCCAACATCTTAATTTTTTCTCTATAGATAAGCCACCACCTAGTTTATGTTTTGTTGAGTATGTGTGTCAAACAAAACATCTAGGTTAGGTGTTTTTGTGCGGGCTTACATTTACAAGTTAATTTAAGAGTTTTGTGTTCATAATCGCTTAACAAACATAATTCCATATGTTTAAAGTAGATTATGGCACTTTAATATTACATAGTGTGACAACTTAGCGAGTACTAACTTGAAACAAGCTCTTTTGGAACCCTTTTAAGCTATTCTTGAGAACATTTGGTGACCATGTGCCATAATACAAGTTGCATTCAAATGTGGTTCATTGTTGTGGGCTTCTTCCTATGAACTTTGGGTGGCTTGGGGCATTGATCCTTGTAATTGTTTCTTGTGTGGATATGCATTGTGCAACGATGTGGGGGAATGGGGGTGGAACGGCGACGGATGGTGGGGGTGACCTATGGATAAGATCCGTTGACACCCTAGCACAACACTACATCGCCACCACGAGAGCTCACAATCGCCTTTAATTAAACTCTCAAGCGCTATCTTAGAATTACAATCAAAGGCACTTTGCCAACTCAAAACACCATTGTGGGATTGTAATAACCATTCTTCCAATGGGTGAGTGAGTAAATATCATCAAGGTCATAATCAGTGATATTTACAACCTTCACATAAGTAGGCACTTGGGAGGAATCTAGAAGCAATTTATCTTTATCAGCAGTTTTCTTTCTCCACTCAAAGAAAGAGCAATGCATAATCTTTACACTTATTTTGAAAAGTTATACATGGATGTTTTCAACTATTCATGTAATCTAAATTCTAAGTCACACAAGGCTAATGAAATTGAATCAACACCATATTCATTCAAGAAGGAAGCTACCCATAATGAGATAAAATTTGATACCAAAGTAATGAGTCCAGTTAAAGAACTTCATAAAAGGCAAGAATCAAAAGAAACATTATACAAGGAAAAAGCCAAAGATAAGGCACCCAATTGAGTTCGACAACTTCAAAGAGTGACCAAGCACAATTTTACAGACATTATTGGGAAAATTGCTGATTTATTTGCCTCCTCATTATTACCATCCTCCCCATCATATGGAACAACTAAAGACCACACCATTTTGTAATTATCATTGTATTAATGGCCATAATGATAATCATTAGTATGCATTGCGACAACATGTTGAGAATCTTGTGGATGAAAGGGTCATCATATTGGATGAGTGGGCATTAGATCACCATGGTACCCTTCTACATCTTCTCTCGATATTTCTTCAACAGAAATTGAGATTTCCTAGGACGTTCCTACAAAGGTGCCAATGGTCCATCAGGGTCATAAGGAAAAAAATACAAAGAGATGATCTTCTAGCTCACACTCTAGGAATATTGATGCTTCCCTAGACGTTCCTCTTAAGGAACCAATGGTCATTCGAACCTTCATTAGAGGCAATCCTTTGAGAACGCATTATTGTCGATCACAAGGAACAATGTAATACATGCATAATGATATTTCTTATGGGTTTGGGAGACGATGACCGAGATTTGGGACATACATTTGGGGATTCCATGGGGCACATTACTATTTTGATTTATTTGGGACCCAAGGTAGTAGATACAATATTACATGTATATGAGATTATTGTACAAGGAAATGTTAAATTGGGGTAGTGTTGGTTACACATGTGGGGAAAGATTTTGATACTGCCAAGAAGACTATTTCTTATACTTTTTCAGGATGAGTTACTTACATCTTATAGTTATAAAGCTAACACAAAGCAAAATATAGTTACATCATCTTCAAAGAAAGTATGGGTACTAAAAGCTAAGTAAGCAGTTCAAGAGCAAGAGTTAGAATTAGTAAGGCATGTTGTATAACAAAAGTAAGAAACGAAACCATTTTGAATTGTGGCACCATAGGATTGTCAACAAATTAGATACGATTATAGTGCATTTTTATTCCCCAATGGTTTTCATTAGTCCACAAATTATTCATTCCAATGAGCCTATAAGTTAGATTCATATATACAAAAACGTCGTGTAGTACCATCTATAGTACATCAATTTATCAAGAATATAAACTACAACAAAGCATTTACGACTTCAAGCATTCAATATGAGTACACTTTTCACCCAGTGGTATCTCCACCCTCACCACCATTGCAATTGGTTATTACTCCTATTTGGGATCATTATACAAAGGTAGTTGTTACTCTTATGCAAAATCATTGTTCAGATACAATTATTGCACCCATTTAGGATCTATCTATACATCAAGTGTAGAGGAGAGCATTTGATTCTCCTAAAGACTCAGTTTCACAATAGGTATCACATCATAGATCTATTCAGGGTTCACAAGGTCTTTTACCTACTATATCATGTGCAAAGTTAGACCTGTGAATAGTTCAACTTATTCCACAATGAACACATCTATGCATTCTACTATTGTGCAGCGGACTCCAAAGAGTCATATGTATTCTAGATCTATTCATCATACACATGATTCTATGAGCAGTGATGACGATGGTTACATTATAGTACCTCATTCATTTTTAGAGTTTGATACACCTACACCAGCTACTTTTCATTCGAGAAAGATAACTCATGCACCATATGATATAGGTATCTCATATAACTGCCTCATTGATGGGATAATTGGTTAGCACCTTTGCACTTATTCAAAAATACAAAAAAAACTTAAAAAAAGACAAAAATATTAAATAAATAAAAAATAAGCCATAAGCATAACATGAGTTGTTAGATTACATTATTTACATATGTTAGTTATCACGTGTTTAGTAAATGGCATATTAATTTCATAAACACATGCATCTCATGAGGTATATGAGTGTGATGCATCACATGCAGATCATACATAGACATGTGGATGCTAGACCTTTTTTATACCAAAGGTTCATGTTAATGTTTGGGGCATCTACTTCCATAGGCTACGTTATCACAAGTTATATATTTCTACGACCTTTTACCATGTTGACCTACACACATTGCTTACGCATGCCTTGATAGTTATCATTTCTTACATAGTGCTACATGGATATGCCATGTTACTATGTTATGATACTAATAAATATGGATGGTGTAGATTAGTTTTCACTTGTTCCATGCTTATTCGATGTTGTTACTTCTACATGATAGGCTAGTTATTGTTATCTATTATGTGTGGCCCATTGGCCTTATTTTTTGGCTCCTTAGCCTTGTTTGTTGTATTGTTCACACCCCTTGTTTGTGGCTCTTTATCCTTATTTTCTGTGACATTCTTACCCTTATTTGCAGCGCCTTATCCTTGCTTGTTAGTGATGTCTTCATCTCCCTTGTATGTGGCCTCTTAGATTTATGTGTGACATTCTATGTTATTAATAAGCTTGTGTGATTGCTATGTTTTTAGGTGTTGTGATTTATACCACACACCTCTATTTTATGTGTTGTGCCATGATTTGTAGCATGCACTTCTTTATTGCGTAGTCTTATTCAGTGACAATTACTATTGTGTGCTTTATAGATATATCTATCTTGACATATCACTTACATGTCCTTACATTCTATATGTTACATACATGCCTTGATGTTATATACATTACTATGATGACATACACTCTACATGTTGACATGTTTTTACATGATGTTATATTTATACATGACATGTTGCAATTCACTTCTCTTTTGAAATGCGTGAATTATACAATTCGTCACTCACCTCAAAAGGGGGGCATATTAGTGGGCTTTCTCATAGAGACTAAAGCCTCCATTAGTATATCTGAGTACAATATACAAATGTCAAGAGTTTGTGTATGATTCAAAAATTGGATCAGGAATTTATAGTTTTCAGATAGATTTTGGGGGCATATGTACTCCATTTTACACTTCATGAGCGATAGATTTCAGATTGATACATATTCAAATACATTTGAGGACATGTGTAATCTATTATACAAGACACATTCAATTAGGCACGATGCAGGTTCATGCACACATATACACCATATACAGATTCAGTGGAGCATGATGTTGGTTCATGCACACATATACGCTATTTCATATTTCAATTAGGTGTGATGTTGTTCATGCACTTACGACAATTTATAGTTGACACTAATTTACTGAGGCATGATGTTAGTTCATGCACAATTACACATTTGCACCTTTGCAATTATTTATCAAGTATTTTCAAGAGTGTAGCAAACTTGAATCTATAAGTCCATTTGTAGTGGTTGATTCATGATTTGGATTACCCATAGAGAAACCATTGTGTGGTTCTCACCTTATCATCTTGGGGTTACAATATCAATATTAGATTAGTTGCATATGGGTTGGGGCATTTGTCTTCCAATCCACCGTCCTTGCCTCAGTTGAATTTGAAATTGGGGATTGATCACCCTCAATTTCACCATGTTCTCCATGCGTTTTAGCAAGGAAGCACATATTCTCTAATGCTTTGACAAGGAAGCATCATCTCCAACAAGTTACAGGGCAACATGGTTTACTCATACACAAACATAATCCTTCCATGTTCTTTCAAGTTTTAAGTATAACTCAAATTTCTAATTTTATTCTATGGACATTGACTACTACATTTTCATTGGAGGCTTTTCATGGAGCAGCTTACACATTTGGATCCTTCTCCCCAAGGCAAAGTGTGTTTTACACACTTAGGTATATCTTCATCCTTCTACTCTAGTATTTTCATTGCATTGTAATACTATAATGAAAAGTGGAGCATTTGTAGACACTAAAGTCTGGGATTTGACACTTGACAATGTCAATCTTGACCTACACTTCCTTACAAGACTTGTGCATCTCCAAAGAGTTTTCACTCACCATTCCCACATACTTATATGCCAATTATGAGCCCAATCCACTCTATGTTGTCATCAGTCACCTACAAGAATATTCCAATTTGTGCTAAATCGATGAAATATCCTACCCAGAGATTTCCAAAATACCACATTAGCATTTATGTCTCCATACAATAATATTAGGCAGACATTAACATCGACATTATTTCCCCAAGGCTAACATTACCGCCCTTCGCTTAACAACAATTATTTTTCAAAGTCAAACCCTTCCCATAGGTTGGCCCATTCACCTAGTGTGTCGGTGACATGAAATTATCCAATTAAACACATAAATACAAATCAAGGTCAAGCTTATTCATAATTTGGCATTATCAAGTATACCACTATACATTGAGCAAATCTACGATATTCTTCCCAAATTTCAAATCAAGCACTAAGAGCAGTCATCAACCAAGTTTGAAACATAACAAACCAGGTCAAGTGCCCATGTTGTCAAGATCAAAACTAGATTTTTAGCTGCATTCATCTAGCAAAAGACCACAATTATGTATTCACACTAAGGGGGAGAATTATGTGCGACTTGACTTCCCTCTTTGGAGTATTGGATATGTAGACAATCGTTAATCATTAATAGGGGTGATCGGGGTCAGTTGAACCTAATTACACTTCCTCATTTTTTATAGATTTTTATCTTTTATAAGCAAACCTATGGTTTCAAGGAGAAAGACGCTGATTTTTAGAATTATGCATATAGTCAGGGGTCAAATATCACATATACAAAGACATGAGGCAGGTGCAGTACACTATACAATCAAATAGAGGTAAAACATCATAGGAAAATAACATTAGCCCTAGTCACTACTATCGATATTTATGTCCAGGAGTAATGTTACCAACCTTTCACGCACATACCGTCAATTCTAAAATTGGATGAATCACATGCTTGCTTCTAGTTTGTTTCCACTATCAAAACATAGTCATAGTCAATTAGTCAAACTATAAAGCTACGTATCTTGATATCCTTATTACTTCCATAAATAAGAAATTGCATTGTCAAATAAGTTTAGACCAGTTCCATTTCGATTTATGCTTAATTGCCACGTATTGAAATTTGAATTAATTCTATAAGTATAGCCTATTGTGAATCACATAAATCCAAAAATAGGGTAAACACTACCTAACATTATAACAAATAATTTTATTAAAGGGGGTGTCTCGTGAAGAGTTGCATGCCCAAGACAATAAACAAACTAACATTATTAAACATTTGGATCGTAAACCTAACAATGCCCCATCCTCACCCCTACTCGTGCCCCTGCCCCCATTGATCCAAAAGGGACCAAAAGATGATCTAGAGCAATATGACAATAAATCCATCCAATAGTCTATACATCATTTGAAAATTGGCACTTTATACGTCTTAATATTGATCAATGTATGTCACTTTGCAACACCTATGATCCACGAATCCTTATATGAATGATGAACATCCTACCAAGCATGTTTATCCCCTCTGACCATTATGCACCCATAATGAGTATAAGCACCATCATGGGAATTCTCAACCACATCAATCCTTGTCTGGATGATAATGTCTTACCTCTATATGACACATCTACTCTAATGCCCAACAACAATGACCTCACTTTGCTTAACACTAATGGTGCTAGTAACCCCTACCAACTGTATAATCACTGATGACTGATTGAAGACCAATATAGTATCTTCCCCCTATCAGGGGAGAAGTGACAAGTCCTTGTAGCACAAAACACCACCAAAAACTTGGTATGCTCCTCATCAATGATATCAATGAGCACAAAAACTAAAATTGGACATAAA
The DNA here is from genome assembly GCA_037957365.1 of Torreya grandis. Classification (NCBI taxonomy): domain Eukaryota; kingdom Viridiplantae; phylum Streptophyta; class Pinopsida; order Cupressales; family Taxaceae; genus Torreya; species Torreya grandis. Next base: position 3,855,043 of record JARHVA010000240.1, on the reverse strand, counting down.
ATAACACATCTTATCATCTATCCAAAAATGTCACTACAACATAACCCAATCTTAGAGCTAGCAACAAACTCAAGATGGGCGAACCATTGGTTGTCTAGTTTGTTTGATATTGAGGGACCTGTAAACTCCGAAATGCAAATTTGTCTCTGACAACACAAGTGGTAGAAAACACTACTACATTCATGGTTATCAAGCACAAATTTCCCATTTTCATTTTTTGAGCAATTACAGTGTTGAAATCGATTGAAAATGCACCCGTTATACATTAAAGCACCTTGTTTCTCCATTTTTAATAATTTTGCTCATAAAAACATATGAAGAGACTCCAAACCAACATGTTCACCCTTCTAATTAATGCAAAACATTCTAAAACCTATGAAACAAGTGGTTACACCACTATGTGCAAGCAAGACATCAACTACACAAAAATTACAAGGGCGTAGGCCAAATGCATTAAAAATGATGGAAATTAAAAAAGTTATCTTGCACTTGGTGGGATTGGACCACTTGACCTCTACTTCTAATTTTTTTTATAAACTTCTTGTTACTAACTCTCTTATGTATGTTTTAAAGACATAAATATAACACATTCTATATATTCTTCTTTTCTTGATCTTATAAGGAATTTCAACCAAAATGAAATATGGAAAGTTTTGAACACACGACCTATTCTTTCAAAGATTGTTCTCTTAATCAACTCGCCTAAGCATTATTTGGGATGTACAAGCAAAATTTTATACACACACACATATATATTGTAGATGATATTTTGTGATTATGTAGCACCTCAGTCTCGTACACTTGGCAAACTCATAACCCTGGTTGTTTTTCTTAGTTCTACACATGCCTTGCTTTCGCAATCCTCATATCTACTTTATTTTATGCCCCTTGGCCTATCTCTTAGTCCGACCAATCTTATATTGATGGCACAAACATCCCATCTTGCCCAAAATGCTTAAAATGTACTTATCTATCTATAAGTTCTAAGCCTATGCCTACTGTCCTTCTCCCTGGACACCAATGTTTGGATCAGATAATAGTGTCGATGTTACTATCATGGCCTAACACAATTGTTCAGTGCCCTAAAGTCATAAAATTTGCAAATAAAATGTATCACAATGGTCGACCTAAGTGCTTTGAATCGAGTTATCTCTTGATAGGATCGATATAAATACAATATCAACCCTCGTTCATTCTTCACCTAGAAAAGACCAAAAGAGCACTCAAGAAGCACTCATGTTACCAAAAGCTTTCATATTCTACCCTATTTTGATATCAGTCAAAGGAACAACCTACCTACAAGTCTCAATTACTAAATGAGTAGTCATAAGGTCATATTTTCTAAGTTACAAGCCATGCCACTATTGTACTTGTTTTACACATTTACATGACGCACACCCAAGCCAACATGTAGGGGAGAACTACACGAGTATGAGGCCCTCTTCTGGAGTATTGGCCATATAGGCAACACCCTTTGATAGTGGGGTCATTGCGGGTCAACTCGACACCATGTGCCCATTAACCCATTTTTACCCAAGGTCACATTAAAGATGCAAAGCTAGGGTTTTGTTATTTCACTAGGATGCGACAGTCCATGACCCATATCTAAATGCACTAGAGTGAAGCCGAAGCCATACCTAAAAACATCCAAATAATCACATCTTGTTTGAGTGCATATCACATATAAGACACTAGCATCGAGCTCAAATACTAACATTGAGATTGGATACTAGCATCGATGCAACTATCTCAGGTTGACACAACTATCTAGAGAGCCAAATGCACCAAATCTAGAATTTGACGATTGATCCAGAACTATCTTCCTGCCTACTTTTTGTTTGTACTAGATCCAACATTGTATTAGCATTAAAAACAATTGAGTACTTTCTTTTATGTCATTTGTATATCTAACATAGATGTACTTTCTATTAATAACCTATTTCAGTTTTATAGATTTAACATACAGTACATTTGAGTTTAACACACTTATTGGCTTGTTGTAGATCTGATATTCACCCTTGTGCCCTATCATTTCTATATCCTTAACCCTTTTACCCAAGTAAGGATAAACTCTTATCCAAAATAGGGTTAAACACATACATACATGCATAAATGTGTGTGTGATATAACACACACATACACACACACACGGGGGTTGGGCCACCCCCAACCACAGAACTTTGAGTTTAATAGGCTTTATCTATTGGAGGTGGCCCTCCTCCCCTCTATGTATATAGGGTCTAGCCCATTAAGTTCACTTTATATGGTTGGGAGTGGCTGTCGCCTCCCCTTCCCTCCCCTCTATATATGTAGATATACATATGTCTATGTCTCTCTCTCTCTCTCTCTCTATATATATATATATATATATATGACCAACAATGTTGGGACCCATAGGCTTCTTTTCCACTAGAAAAAATAGACAATAATTTTTTTATAGCACATGCATCATGTCATATCTAATTTGTAGTGCCATTCATCACGCTTGAACGCCATCATAAAGCCATGTATGACATTCCACAATGATTTTTTAGATATCAGACAAGTGCTATTAACTTTCAAACAAATCAATCACACCCTCCAATAGCCAACACTTGTTTTTAAACAAAGAAAAAATAAAAATTTATGCAACATATCAGTGTTGGCCCCCTTCAATGAGCATATCAACTCCACATGGTATGTAAAATGCCATTTGGTTGTTCCAATGCTATCCAAGCTTCATTCAAAACACCATTCAAGCTCAAAACACCATCCAAGTTGACTTGAGTGCCTTCTAATAACAAATATAAATGGGACCCACCAAAATCAAATGTTTTTGTTAGATTTATACACCCTGTACAGACTTCTAACACCTCATACATAAATTTTAATATTTAAAATTAGTGTATTTTAAAAATCTTCAGATTTCAAATAAAACAAAAAATGTTTAAGAATAGTAATAAAAGAGTTTCTTCTTTCCTCTTTCAACAAAATCATAACCACACCTTATACATACATACAACTTATATACATACATACATACATACATATATACTCGACAATGAAAAAATGTTATGACCAACAATGTTGGTACTCACAGGGTTCTTTTCCATTGGAAAAAAATAGACAAGAAAAAATTTATAGCACATGCATCACACCATATCTAATCTGTAGTGCCATTCATTAGGCTTGACCGCCATCATAATGCCATGTATGACACTCCACAATGTTTTTTTAGATATCAGACAAGTGTTATTAACTCTCAAACAAATCAATCATGCCCTCCAATAACCAACACTTGTTTTTTTTTTTTAAAATAAAAGAATTATGCCACATATCATTTTTGGCACCCTTCAATGAACATATCAACTCCACATGGTATGTAAAATGCCATTTGGTTGTTTCAATGCTATCCAGACTTCATTCAAAACACCATTCAAGCTCAAAACACCATTTAAGTTGACTTGAGTGCCTTCTAATAACAAAAACAAATGGGACCCACCAAAATCAAATGTTCTTGTTACATTTATACATCTTGTGTAGACTTCCAACACCTCGTACATAAATTTAATAGTTCAAATTAATGTATTTTAAAAATCTTCAGATTTCAAATAAAATAAAAGATGTTTAAGAATAGTAATAAAATAGTTTCTTCTTTCCTCTTTCAACAAAATCATAACCACTTCTTTTTTTGTCAATTTATGGCAAGTGTACAATGCCCTGGTTAAAAAATAAAAAAACAATTTTCAACGCCTTTTGGTAGATTCAAAACATATTTGCGAAGTTTTCCAAGCTTTTCAACCTTCCATGTAAAAAAATGGTGCCCAAGCAAGGATTCAAGGCCCCATGGCAGTAAAAAAATATCCCAACAACTTAAATACAATTTTCACGAAAAATCATCGTGGCACTTCCATGGCTATGGCTTCTTTATAGGACTAGCTTCGTGGAAGCTCCAATTTTGAATATATAAATAAGAGAAAACATGAAAAATTGTATGAATCAATTTAACCAAATCTTTCACAAGATTGATATTCAGGGAACTCCTTCATTCATTTAGGTTCATATTGATTTCATTGCATTCATACAATACTTTGATAAGCTTTGTATTTGACCGTTTGCATACAAACCTGATGGTCCAACCAACTAACTCTACACCCATTCACTAACTAACATAATTAATTAATGATTAACGTTAACTACTACTACCTAACATTATAATAACTTATTTATTAAATGGGGTGTCTCATAAAGATATTCATGCCCCGTACAATAAACAAATTAACTTTATTAAACACTTAGATCATAAACCCAACAACCGGTCTCTTGGTTTTGCTAATGTTAACTTGCATCCCTACCTCTATACAAAAATGTTAATGAGCTTGTAGGTGGTCTTGCAAGCCTTGGATTATTTCAACAATTAGAATTAGATTGTAAATAGATAAGAGGTATTTCACTATATGTTTGGACAAATGAACTCCACCCTTGTACTTGTCTATCCATTCTTCTAGCTTGTTGATAAATAACCAAAACAAAGTGGGAAACATAGGGAAACTTTGTTTGACTTCTATACCACTCCCAAAGCATTTAGACGACCCTTCACGCATTTTTATTTTGGCCTCGACTTGTTCATATACCCTGTGAACTGCTGCTCTCTATGGGAAACCTTGTTTGACTTCTATACCACTCCCAAAGCATTCAGACAACCCATCATGCATTTTTATTTTGGCCTTGACTTGTTCATATACCCTGTGAACTGCTGCTCTATATTGCATTCAGACCTTTAGCTCTTCTATTATGCTTCATATTTTGTTTCTCTATACTATATCGAATGCTTTCTTGAAATCTATGAAATAGATGTAGACTTCACCTTTTATATCCCAAACTTCTCAACTAAGTGTCTTGATGTGGCACAATGGTCTATTATGAAATGATTTGATCTAAAACCTACTTTACATTTTCCTTTTTTTCCTTTTTTCTTTAACCGACTTGTTGATTCTACACTCTATCATGTTCCAAAAAGTTTTGCAAAGAGGATTGAGGGGTTATTGGGGTCCTCGTTCTTGAACAAAGTATGGTTAAGCTAGTTGTCCATTATGCCCAAAGCCATTATGAATAACCCCGTAAAATATTTCTTTAATGTGTGGTGATAGGATCTCTACTCCCCATCCTAGATACTCTACTTGTAACCCATATGTCCCAAGCTTTCCCTATTGCCAACTTTTATTCCCTTTCCAGATGTCTATAATTGTGATTTTTTTTGGACATCGACTAGGGGAGTGTGTCTTTTCCCTTTTCACACTCGTACAACTATTTTGAATATTCTAGTAATTGACTTGTAGTAATGTTATTTTTTGTTTGTGATCTTTCCTTCTATAATTCCTGTCAAAATATGTTTGGATTGTGTGTCCTTAGGTATATCACTTTTGTCCTTGATCTCAAACACTCATCTTTCTTTGTCTTCACCATTTGTTCATAAATTTTCCTATTTCCCTTTATCGCAACCAATGGATCCCTTAATGTTCTTCTCACTACCTTACATTCTTCATCGTTATGTGAATTTGTTTGAAAGTTATTTTTCTCCTTCTTAGGTTTAGATCTTTTACAAGTGCTTAGGGATCCTTAAATTATGTGCATTAACATTTCAATTTAATAGGATATGTGCATATTTTAGATGTCCATCTGTCTTCTTCCTGGAGCTTGTTTCTCAATGCAGCCCTAAACGTATGTTGATTTTCCTTCATCAAGAGGACATTCCCTTTAGCTGGTGGTTTTTCATGAGTGACCCAAACATGTTCATCTTATGCCTCACTTCCTTATATTTGAAATTTTATAGAGATTGGGTTGTTATATAACTTAAGCACTGCGAAGTAATCCATGACTTCTATCTCTACGATTCTAGGCATACATTATAGTGAACAAATAACATAATCAATAATACTCCTATTGTGAGTTTTGCATGCATAATTCCTTGATTTACCCCATTTACTCATCCCATTGCAAATGATCACACTATATATGGTACACAAGCTTAGCAATCATTCCCAAAAGTTCGTGATTTCCCCATGTTCATCTTCTACGAGTCTAGTCCATTGATAATTTTCCTCTTCTTATAGCCATAAAGGATTGTTATCTAGGTCCTCATTGTTTCTTATAATGCCACCCTGATTATTTGTTGTCCTTGCAATGAAATCCTCATTGTAGAATGTCTATCATCATAATAAGAGGTTACTGTCAAATGGTTTAGGATTTAAAATCAGTGGTAAGAGTGTTGATTTATAAGATTTATAACAACAGTCACTAAACAACTATGTTTCACAAATAAACTAACATATCATATAGTAACACCTATTAAATTCTAAAAATTCACCCAGAAACTTGAGGAGAATTGACAAGCATGACCCTATGAGGAAAATCAACAAACTTGAATCCTTGAGGAGAATCAACAACCATGAACCCATAACACAATAATACCTTTTGTTAAAAGTAGGTCAAAAAGAGGCAAGCCAAACGAATAAGTTCATAACACCCTATACTAGTAAACAACTTTTCATATCATAAAATACCCATGAGATTCAAACTTGAGTGTGCCTAAAGAAAACCCACCCATTTTTACAAATTGTGATATGCCATGAACCCATAACACAATAATACCTTTTGTTAAAAGTAGGTCAAAAAGAGCCAAGCCAAACAAATAAGTTCATAACACCCTATACTAGTAAACAACTTTTCATATCATAAGATACCCATGAGATTCAAACTTGAGTGTGCCTAAAGAAAACCCACCCATTTTTATAAATTGTGATATGACTCTTGGGCTCCACACTTGTATTGAAAAAACAAGTAGAAAGAACCAATCCATAAAACCCTCACACAAGAAGACATCGACAATCCTAGATCTAACACCAAGAAAATTAAAATCCTTCATCTACTCCCTTGGAAAGGAAACCCAAAACCCACAATTACAAATACAAATACTAACAAGAACAAGGGCCACGTAGCGGCTAGTCCCTACCTTTGTATTGAAAATTATTTGTGGTTGAGTTTGCATGTAAATTTATAATATAAGCTTAACGTAATAGTGATTGCTTTAACAATTTTAAATAAAAAATACAAATCTAACATACTTTGACTTGTCGGTGCAATTTGAACTTGACTAACAATTGTTCTTTTGGAGAGGTCTTATGAGTACGTACAAAGTACATTTTAATGGTTCCACATTTCACACATGAATCAAGTTACTAAGTACAAAAGCACTTGGCATGCGATTTAATTTCTACACCATATAAAATTGAATTGAAACAAAGTGAAACAATAAAAATTTAAAAGTACTTTAGCAAAAGTATAAGTAGAGCTCTCCAACTACCACATATCAAATAAACGTAAACTACAAAAAAATAAATGATACACAAATAACAATTGAAAAATATTGACTAAATTTTTAACAAAAATGATGAATAAAAAAAATATATTGAAATTATATTAAATATAAAAAATATACTTAAACAACAAATTCTAATATTTATATATAAACCCAAACTTTATCATTATTACAATAATATATATTTCAAGCTTTTTAATTTGATTATATGAAAAGTACAATGATAATTTTAATGACTTAACAAGAGGTGGTAAAATCTAGATACCTTTTAAAACGAAGGTTAACAACATAACCATTTAATACCTTGATTAAAAATGACAGTCATATACCCTTGTGACGGTGACTGAACGAAAAAAAAAAATGGACTTCACCCAATAAACCCTGCGAATCTCCCTTACCATATGTATTTGACTCTTCATGGCAGTCCCTCCCTAAAGTCTAGAAGATTTTCCAAAATCAAAAAAGCAGTGGTTAAAAACAACAGTCACGTAACACTGCACAGCGCGAAGCTTGCGCTGCGCGGTATAGAGAAAATTAATTATACAGAGATTCGAAACCATAACCTAACGTAGAACGGAATTCTTTCACAGACATTCAAAATTAAGACATCAAGTTCAAATTTTGTGCTATATCTCTTCTAAGCCCTGAAAATTCGAACGCCGAATTCGGCTTTAAACCCTAAATTCAGCCCTAGAACCTCGCAGCCATGGCAACGGCAGAAACAAAAGCCATGCCGATACCAGTCCACGCAAAACCCAAGAAAAAGCCCACGCCCGGCCGTGGCGGTGTGCTTTCCCACCACCTAACAGATGAAGAAGCGAGGGTTAAAGCCATAGCAGAAATAGTCGGAGCAATGGTGGAAGGGTGCCGGAAGGGCGAGGACGTGGACCTCAACGCTCTCAAGGCCAGTGCCTGCAGGCGCTACGGCTTATCCAGGGCTCCTAAGCTGGTCGAAATGATCGCCGCTCTACCGGAGAGCGACAGGGCAATGGTGCTTCCCAAGCTCAGGGCGAAGCCCGTGCGAACGGCCTCCGGCATTGCTGTTGTCGCGGTCATGTCGAAGCCCCACCGCTGCCCTCATATTGCCACCACAGGAAATATTTGTGTTTACTGCCCAGGTGGACCTGACTCTGATTTTGAGTACAGCACGCAATCTTATACGGGCTACGAGCCTACAAGCATGCGCGCCATCCGAGCCAGGTATGCATTGTTTTGATAATTCAGGATAAACCCTAAACCCTAATCCTAAAGCTATGTTTAACCGATTGCTAATTGTTACTTTCGTTGAAATATATGTTTTCTTTTCGTCGTTTATTAAACTGCAATTGAATTGGGAAGACCAGCCTTAAACCATAACTCTCTTTTTATTTTGTAAATTCATAACCTTTCAGACGCGATGACGGGGGTATCTCTTCATATCTTCGCAAGTACGAGGACTCACTTAGATGTGATAACAGATTACCCCGCCTTGTTTCTTGGGTATGCTGTAGCCAGGCGAGTTGGTTGTGGTAGTTTACCCAATTTAAATGCTTTATCGTGTCTTTTGAGGATTGGAACCCGGGGCTCTGCAATGAAAGCTTCAATGCTTTACCACTTGTGCTCATTATGTTCAACCTACTTTAACTGGTATCATGAACTTATATTTAATGGTTGTTAAATGCGAGTTTCATTGAAATATATGATTTTAAAAAGAGCAAGACTTCCCAATTCATTATGATGAACGTGTGATTTTTCTTAGTTGGTTAGCAGCTCACCAGTATGTGTGCTACTCGAGCCAGGTGGTTTATATTTTCTTTTTTCTTTTATCTGGATTCCACTGTGTCAGACATTTTTATCTAGGACATTTCGGGTCTTTATTTCTTTATCCCTCTTCAGGGCATTGAATCATTATGATGTATCCTAAACCCTAAGCCCCTAACTTCTATTTTAATTTTGAACCCTAAGCCCCCAAACTTTATTTAAATTTTAAACCCCAAGCATGCAGTCTTATACTGGCTGTCAAACCTTGAATCTCAAAGTGATGCATTACGAAATATGAAACATTTGGCACATTTCCTCTTTTTTTAAAAATTATTAAAATACCTGTAAGTTTCCAAAGGATTTTTAAAACTCTAAACCGGAACCTATAGTTCTTAACTATGAAACTTCTAAGGAGTTCTTAACTATACAGGACCTTAAGTTTTAGCATTCCACTGGTTGTGCGGTATGCTGAATGCAACCTCTCTGCTAAATGCAACCATTTTGGAGATGAAGCTGTCTGAAGTTGAGACATTCCACTGGATGTGCAGCATCATGGTATGCTGAATGGAACCTATTCTTTCAAACTACTCTATGGGCATTTGTTCTCAATTTTTCTTTTACTACCTGATTAGGGCATTTGTTCGCTGTTTTTCGTTTGACCACATGAAGTTTAAATAGTTTTTTTAGTAAGGGTAACTGAGAAAATCACTAGGCCCAGACTGGTTAGAGGGATGAACAGGCCCTAGTCCTGGATGTTTCATTAGACTCGCATGTCTGCCGAGTTGTGGGTCACCTTATTGCAATGCGGGGATTTGAAGAGAAGTTTAAATAGTAATAACCACATATTGCTGCCATTTGGATATCAGACACTAACAATGTTGTTTGGAAGTCTGTGCATCCTGCATGTGTGTTGCATGAACAACTCAGTAGGTTGTGAGGTCTTTCAGTGGAATCCATGGAAATAAAATGAGCATACCTAGTCAATCAATTATTCAAAACTCAGAATGTTTTTTCTTACCTCAGGAAAACATTTATTAAAAAATGGTTGTCCTGACTTCTTTTTTTGATTTGGAATGGGAAATGGTTGAAGCTGATCTGAACTTCTAGAAGTATTTGGTTTATTCTTTGGTAAATATCATACGGGGAACCAAAGTCCTTCATATTTTTTTAATCCCCTTCCAAAAATATATAATACATATACTTTAGTAAGTCTTAAAGAAGCCAACACGACCAGTAAAAGCTGAGGAATGGCTTTCAGCGAAGACCTTATCTTTTAACTTAGTTTTAGGCACAAGGAATATGCACTTGAACTAAAAACTATTCTTACTGATGGTCAAAATTTTGTTGAATACTTTCTTGAATTTGCCATGTATGGCAGAAGGGAGATGTCATTTATCCATTATGAAAAATTCTGGAACTCAGTTTTAATGTATCTGAGATATGTTCATGCAATTTTTTTTTAAATATAGTTTCAATTAATTGTTAACAATTAATTTTTTTTATCATGTCTATTTGTACTTTGAGGCTACAGATATAATCCATATGTTCAGGCAAGGGGTCGGATTGATCAACTGAAGCGATTGGGTCATAGTGTGGATAAGGTTAGAAGCTTGCGTCTTAATACTGTTGTTAAAATGTTTTGTTTCCTGTTGGCTATTCACGTCTTCCATGACTGAGTGGTCAGTGAGAAATTTATGCTTGCAGGTGGAGTTCATTTTGATGGGAGGGACTTTCATGTCTTTGCCAGCTGATTATCGTGATTATTTTATACGAAACCTGCATGATGCTCTTTCCGGTCACACCTCATCAACTGTGGAGGAAGCCGTGCATTATTCAGAACATGGTGCCACCAAATGTATTGGCTTGACCATTGAAACGTAAGATTTCATTTGCCATCGTTTTTAGTTTCTGGTTTTATAACAATTTTTGTTATGCAGTGGATATTCCTATCTGAAGCTATCCTCGGGCATTTATTTTGGCGTGGATATTATCATGGCCGTAACCAGATCTGATTTGTATCGGCAATGTGCAGTGTGCTGTATATGGCTTAAATTATTTTTATTAAATCATAACTTTTGTGTGGTCTCTGTTTTTAGGAGACCTGATTACTGTCTTGGACCTCATCTACGGCAAATGTTATCATATGGATGCACACGACTAGAAATTGGAGTTCAGAGCACTTATGAGGATGTTGCCCGTGACACCAACAGAGGTCACACTGTAGCTGCAGTAACTGATTGCTTTTGCTTGGCCAAGGATGCTGGTTTCAAGGTTTTTGTCTTTCCTGTCTCTAGTGAATGGTGATTCTTATCCGAGTAGCTAATTTTTGCCATTATATGTTCTTCGTGCGTTGCAGCTCACCATTCAAGTAATATCTGAAGGCTTGTTTAAAATATTATGCTTGAGGCTTCCTTCCTCATAATATATTGAATGAGAAGCTCTTATTTTCTTTTTAATTTTTTCATGTCATCTGTGATGCTTGACATGTTTACACATTCCATCAGAAATTATTTTAGGGTATATTTAACATGTCTGCACTTAATCATTAGGAATTTTGTTCATATTCGATGGATTCTTGTTTTCTCATTTTTCACTTGTTGCAATTGTGATATGAATATCTTAAACTCCTTTGTATTAGGTGCACACATTAAAAGAAATCTAGTATGTATTGAATTATCAAGTAACTGATATTTCATTGAGATCAGTTTGCTAAAGTCTCTATGTGCTTTCGTAACAGGTGGTTGCACATATGATGCCTGACCTGCCAAATGTTGGTGTTGAGCGAGATATGGAGAGCTTTAAAGAGTTCTTTGAGAATCCTGCTTTTAGGGCTGATGGCCTCAAGATTTACCCCACTTTAGTGATTCGTGGAACTGGACTTTATGAACTCTGGAAGACTGGCAGGTGCTATTATCATTCGCTGCTGTTGCATATGCATTCTCTCGAAAAGACATCATTTTTCAAGCAAAGCTATGGAATTTTTCTTTTGGTGAAGAAGATTAAATTAAAGGAACAATAAGGCCTGGGACATGAGCATGGACTTTCGAATAGTAAATATTTTCATTATATAATTACAAGGCAACAACGATATGTGAAATGCATGCCATGAACTTCATCATCTTGGTTTTGGCCTTGGATATAGGCACCAAGATGATTATTGAACCTCATTGAGCAGCATAAATAAAGCTTGGTTTGATCAGATGCTTTTTGAGGAAGATGGTCTTAGGTCCAACTAGTTCTTCAAAGAACACCTTTTTTAGGATCAACATACCAGACAATTTTCTTCCTACTTGGACATGCGTCCTTTACCATGTTGCCTGCAAGAGAAAGAAATCGATAGAATAGTTACCATCAACATAATTGATAATTATCAAGGAAAGACTCCAACCACAATCAACAATCTGCATACAGAATCTTTCACCATGCAAATCAATATCCTCACATAATTGTTGAAATGTTGCCATAACTTCTATGCCTTTTCACTACCAATTTATGAAAGTAATTACTTTTATGCCAATGTGAGTGTTGACAATTGTGATGAGTTCACAATGAATACCTCCCTCTCCACAACGAAGATGCTTATAAGGCTATAGGAGAGGATGTTTCTGGTTGCTTATGTTTAGTTGTGGTGGAGCTATGATATGAACCTTCCTGCAAACAGATTAAACCAATACCAAGACACAAAAAATATACTGCAATTGAATGGAATGTAACTATATTGCATTAGAAGGGAGAAGAATTGTATTACAATATCGTTGGCCTCTTCAAGGGGGCAACCTCCATTGAATAAGCTCAATACAATATAATTCGTGAATGCCTTTCCACTAGTGTATGCTTCTAATTTATACAACTTATATGCTAGCTAACTACTACTTCCCATGTATGTGGGATCATCTTATATAGCTCAACGAACGACTTAGAATGCATATGCATTTGTATCTTTTATTAATAATAATGATTAAAAATAAAAGAGTTGGGACAAAGGGCTCCTAACATGCCCTCCCCTTAAAAATATTTGCCCTCAAAGTTGAAGATTAGGAAGTTGCTTCTGAGTTTGGAGAAGGGGCTCCCAAGTTGCATTTTGTGGTTGCATCTCTTGCCAGTGGACCAAAAACTCAGTGATAGACCGGTTGCGAAGCTGGCAGGGGTGCTTATCCAAGGTAGCTTTAGGCTCGAGAATAATAGATCCTTCAGCATCAAGCTCAGGAAGTATTGTCTGAGTTGTGATATGTTGGCCAAGGACTTCCTTCAAACATGGGACATGAAAAACATGATTAACATGAGGAGGGGCAAGTCCCAACTTATAAGCTACATGGCCAATTTGTTGAAGAACCTTATAAGGACCATAGAACTTTGGAGCTAGTTTCTAGCGACCCTTCATTTTCAAAGAGAACTGCTTTTAAGGCTGTAATATGAGGAAAACCATATCCTCTAGTTGGAAGGCATGTTTGCGATTGGTACTGATCTGCCTATTGTTTCATGTGATTCTAAGCTAGGTTGAGATTTTCCCAGAGGACTCAGAATATTCTTTTGTGCATTGAGGGTGGTGTCCACTGCTTGCACATGAAAACTACCTGGATGGTGAGAGTAAAGAGGGTGGATTCTGACCATAGATTGCTTTGTAATGAAACATTTTGGCGGTTGTGTGATATGTGGTGTTGTACCACCATTTAGAAAGTGATAACCACTTGACCCAATGATGTTGTTGGTTAGAGGCAATACAATGGAGATATGTTTCTAAGCATTTGTTGATGATTTCAGTTTGGCTATTTGTTTGCGGATGATATTCAAAGCTCATTTTTAGTTGTGTTCTCGTTCTTTTGAATAATTCTTGCTAGAAATGACTAGTAAAAGTTGAGTCATGTTCAAAGACAATAGAAGCAAGAATGCCATGGAATGGAAAATTTGGTCAAGAAAGGTTTGAGCAATGATTGAAGAGGTGTAGGGATGGGTCAAGGCAAAAAAATAGACGTATTTGGACAGGTGATCCACCACCACTAGTATGATTGATTTGTCCTTCGATTTTGGAAGGCCCTCAATTAGATCCATTGAAATATTTGTCCAAAGCTGTGTAGGAGCGAGTAGTGGCTGTAGCAAGCTTGGAGTTGCCACAATTTGCCCTTGTGACGCAAACATGTATCACATTTTTTAATAAATTTCTTGATGGCTTGCTTAATTCCTTGCCAAAAGAAATTTCAACAAACTCATTCATATGTTTTCAAAAAAATCTGAATGACCAACTAAGGGCGATGCATGCAAGTCGAGCAAAATCTTGTTTCGTAGCCTTCACTCGGGAATTGATACAATACACCCTTTGTACTATAAGTGTTTTCTGCCCCAAGTGTAGTTGGGGTTTGGATGTGGGGTTGATAGACAATTGTTGGATGAGCTGTTGTGTGTGTGTCTTGGTGCCATTCTTGCTGGATGTTGTGCATTCATTTTGGTATGGGTACAAATAATTCACACAGTGTTGCCTATTCCTTGTATTTGCGGCAAAGTGCATCTGTGACCACAACCTTCTTTTCCTTCTTATAGGTGATTTCATAGTCTTACCCCATCAGTTTGGTGATCCAGTTTTACTTATCCAGTGAGGAGACTCTTTGTTCCAAGAAGTATTTGAAACCGTGATGATTTGTCCTGATGTATAAATGTCATTTGACTAGGTATGGCTGTTTCTTGTTGACTACATGGAGAATGGTCATAATTTCCTTTTCATATGTGGAACGTACCAGATTTTCTTTAGTGATGGCTTTGCTGGTAAATGTGATGGGTCGTACTCGTCTTTGCATGAGAATGATGCCAAGGCCATTGCCACATGCATCGCTTTCAATGATGGTCTTGGAAAAATATGGCATTGGTAAATCAATACGTCGAAACTCTGTTCGGTTGTCTTGAACCAAGAAAAAAGATCTTGTTTGAGTATGGTAGTCAATGGGGCAGTGTCCTTGACAAACTTTTTGTAGTACTCGGTGAGACCAAAAAATCCACGAAGGCTTCCTATGGCTAAGCTTCGAAAATTACTGGAGTCTTTTGATACACCCAAAGTTATGTGGAAGCTAAATTTTATTATCTAGGCGCCTGTAGTGATGGGTCAAATCCCACCCCACTTCACACAGATCTGATGTGCTTAGCAAAAAATGACAGCTTTTTGTGATATTTAAAAACCCTCGGCACAAGGTTTCTAACTTAAAAAGAAATTAACCACTTCATTAAAAAAAACCGATGGTTGGGTTCAGGGGACGAGGTTTAGTGACAGTACTTTTGAGCCACTTTTGGATCACCAAGGTCCTACTTAGAGTGAGGTGAGAGCATATAGTGGATAGTTGCATAAAGCCCTAAACTGATGTTGTTGAGGAACACGACCTTGTAAAGAGCTCTAATACCAGATGATATGAACCTTCTTGCAAATAGATTAAACCAAATACCGAAACACAAAAAATATTCTGCAATTGAAATGGTAAACTATATTGTATTAGAAGAGAGCAAAATTATGTTACAATATTGCTGGTCTCTTTGAGGGTGCAACCTCATTTGAGTAAGTTCAATATAATATAATTCGTGAATGCCTTTCCACTTGTCTATGCTGTTAATTTATGCTAATTCTATGCTGGCAAACTACTACTTCCCTTGCATGCGGGATGATTCGAAATTGTTCAATACGAAGCATATGTGTTTGTAGCTTTTATTAATAACAATGATTAAAAAGAAAAGAGTTAGGACAAAGGGGTTCTAATATGCTGTCATTTTTTGACATAGTATCATGCTAGCCAAGGCTCTGTTTTTGTCCCCTTCTTTGATTCATAGGAGGCTTAGTGCCACTACTTTTGAACCACTTTTGGACCACCAAGGTCCTGCTTGGGGTGCGGTGAGAGCATACATTGGATAGTTGCATAAAGCCGTAAACTGATATTGCTGTTGTGGAACACAACCCTTGAAAGAGTTTTGATACCAGATGATATGGACCTTCTTGCGAATAGATTAAACCAATAATGAAACACAGAGAAAATATTCTGCACTTGAAATGGAACATAACTATATTGTATTAGAAGACAGCAAAATTATATTACAGTATTGTTTGTCTCTTTGAGGGGGAAATTTCATTCGAGCAAGCTCAATACAATATAATTTGTGAATGCCTTTCCACCTCTCTATGTTCCTAATTTATACTAATTCTATGCTAGCCAACTACTACTTCCCATACATGCGGGATGATTCTAAATAGTTCAAGGGACTACTATGAAGCATATGCGTCCGTAGTTTTTATTAATAACAATGATTGAAAAGAAAAGAGTTAGGACGAAGGGGTCCTAATATGCTATCAGTTTTTGACATAGTATATTGCTAGCCAAGTCTCTGTTTCTGGCCCCTTCTCTGGCTCGCTGGAATTAACAATAACTTGTCCATGCTTACCATGTCTATCAATTGGATAACCCATATGCTGTAATTGTTTGGAACCTGTGATGTACTCTACTCCTTGAAGTGACTGATATCATCATAATGTTGCTCATGAGTGACAACCAGAGTTTACTCTTGCTGATGAAACTTTAAAGCTCATAATGACGAATGCTGCATGGTCTGATAAACACATTCCATTAGAAATGTTGCAGGCTGGGCTCTACCAAGAGTGTGTTAATACTCACCAACAGTGCACTAGTTAATAAACATCTGTTACCAATAGATGATAAGGGTTGAGCTCCACTAAACAATGAGTATCAACATGCAATGTGGGTCATGGCAGATGCGAAAAATGCATCAGAACTGCCAGTAATTGTTGCGACTAATCACTTAATGCCCACCCGAGTTTCACTTGGAACAAAGAAATTGATCATTCTGTCAAATAATGGGTGCACAACATGAGTTGTTGTAGATTTGAGAAAATTCAGACCACCATCGCAAATTACAATGCAACACATGTAGTTTGACTGCCACACTAGAATTGCAATATGTCAAACTACACAAAAAATTTGTACCCCTTCACAGAACACAAAACATTTGAAAGTGGACTTTACAGGAGTTTGACTGATCTCAAGGATATCAGCTATGCCATTGGCAGGAACAGCTGTGCACAAAACTGATAAATGGTCAATATTTTGTCCAATAGTGCTTTCCCCAGACTAAGAAAGGCTTCCAAAGAGCCATCTCCCATATTAGGACGGAGTCCTTGTTGCTCGTCTTCTAGATTAGGCCTTGATATTTCTCAGTCTCTCCCTTTCTATATATTTTTATATGTTTAGTGTGTGTGGGAGTTATGATAAACAATGAGGCCAAATGTGTATTGTTTAGTGGAACCTTACTGGAAATATTCTACACAGTATAAATTTATTTATGGAGAGATTTTGAATACGATAATCTTCCACTGTGGTTATTGCCCTAGCTATTCAAGAGTGCTGTCAGGACAGACAAAACTTTGTGACCTTGTAGTGTCTCCTATCATCCCCAATATTGGAAATCCAGGTTTGTATGCCAAGGGTCCAGAGATATTCCAGGTAATGCCACATTCCTGAACAACAAATTTTAAGAGTTTAATGGTATAGAATAGTTTTATGTGACAAGGTCTGCATTTGGTTGGAAACTCTACCCTTCAACCAGCAACTAGCATAACCAGCTAACTAAACCTCAGCTTGCATTCTTCTGTGTACATAGAGAGTTTTAACTTTCAAGTAAACGTAACAACTATTTTTTGCATCAGGATTGCCTTTTAGTAAAGCCTTGGAAATATTATACCCAACCAATCTTATGTCTTTGCACAAGCAATTGCATATTGTTTATGTATCCTATTCATTCATGTATAATTTTTTATCTTATCATTTATTTACTTCTTGTTTAATGCTCGAGACTTTGGCATGTGAATCTTGAAATGAGCGGGATATGCAAATATGTTACGTTTGTTTTTAGGCATAATTTTAATCACATAGTATATAACATTTCAGTTACAAACTATCTATTTTTTAAGCAAAAGAACATGGGATTTAAGCCATGATACCAGCACAATCTGGTCTCTTTTGCTTGCAATTTCTTGCAATAAATGGTAATCTCAACTCTAGGTTACGATTGTGGGGCTTGATGTTTAGAAAAGAAATACCAATTCAAGTGTTAGTTTCAAACCACTGCTTTAATGTACAGGTATCGTAATTACCCACCAGAGCAGCTTGTGGATATAATTGCAAGGGTGTTAGCTCTAGTTCCACCTTGGACCCGGGTCTATCGTGTCCAACGGGATATTCCAATGCCTCTTGTAACTTCTGGTGTTGAAAAGGGGAATCTTAGGGAATTAGCTTTGGCACGTATGGATGACTTGGGGTTGAAATGTCGCGATGTTAGAACTCGTGAGGCTGGTATTCAGGTAAACTATGCAGTTTACTTTTTAAGGTTCAATTAGTAACTGAGATGTTTTGTTTTCTTTGTAAGACAGAACCTCTCCTATATAATACTGCATTAAGGTTATCCACTGGATTTTTTATCAGGATATTCACCATAAAATAACACCAGAGGAAGTTGAGCTTGTAAGGCGTGACTATGCTGCTAATGAAGGGTGGGAAACATTCCTTTCATATGAGGATACACGGCAGGTAATTTTGTGAACATGGTTGGCTGTTTTATCTTTTTCATTTTCGGCAAGATTAGTGACTGCATTTGAGGTAAACATTTATTAAAACCAACAAAAGGAAAACCCCACAACTACATGGAAAAGCATGACCAAAACCAAGGAGAAGCTGGCAACACAGCAAACCAAACAAACAGATGCTAAGGCCAGGTCTCAGACTCTGGCTGCCTTATTACAGCTTTGACACGTCTTGAACAGATAAACTAAAAACCTCTCAGCCAAATTGCTTTCCAATACCTTGTTTGCAGATGTAAGTAGACTGTAGGAGCAAGTGAACAGGTAAAATTTACCGTCTCATCCTATTTATTTGGATTTAAGATAAATATTTATTAAAATGAAAAAGGGAAAACCCCACAATTATACCAACAAACATGGCTCAAACCAAAGAGAAGCCGGCAGCACAGCAAACTAAACAAACATATACTACGGGCCAGGTCTCAAACTCTGGCCTCCTTGTTACAGCTTATACACTTGTCAAGAGCAAAGAAACTAAAAAAATCTCAGCCTAATTGTCTTTCAATGTCTTTGTCAGGATTAGTCTTAATCCCTTCCCCCATAGGTCCATAATGCTGTATGTAGAAAGTTTAAGGCCTGAATCTGTTAAAATCCTCCATACTATTGCTGCTTTCATAGCTTTGTGAGCTGAATGTATGAGTTCATGATTGCCATCCAGTATATAAATTTATTTCTTAATGATCGGAAAGGGATCAGGGATCCTATTCAATAAATATTTGGTGATTCTCATATGGTCCTCTTTGACAATATTTTCCAATGCGGTGACCTTCTAAAACAACTCATCGATCCTTGTACTAATAATGGGCTCTGCTACTTTTGAGATAACCTCCAGGTTCTCCCCAGTCTCTTATTGTCACTACCCCAGGACTGGATCTCCTCAAGCTGGGCAGAAATAGTCTTTTCCTTGGACACCAATTTCTTCTTTCTGCACACCAGAGAAGCATCACTTGTAGGGCTGGTATTCAAGTCTGTAGGAGATTGATCATTAGCTGGCATCACGTCCATGGAGCCAGGTGTCTTATATTCTAAGTCCTCAAGCTTAATACTGTAGTTCCATTGTTGTTGCTCAAAGCTGAAGTTCTCCTCAAGCGTGTGCTCTTCTCTTTTACGATTGCACCTGCACTCTTCCATCCCAGAAGCTTTCAATTCCTTGGCTGAATGCTTCTTGAGTAAAGAAGGAAAAGAAGCAGATTGGTTACAAGTCCTATAGCGTCTACAGCATGTGCGAATCTCTTTCCTCTGTTCCGGAAGCTACCACCAATCCCATTTATGTCCTTCTCTGAACAAAAAAAATCATTAAATCTCTATACAAAAGGGCTTGGAACACTAATTCTATTTGAATTTTCTAAATTGAAGAGTCAGAAATGTCGATGAGTTGAATTGCAGTGGTTCTCATCACAGGCTCATTAGAGAGATGGCATCGGGGCAGAGTAAGACCAGGAATAAAAGACACTGCAGCATGGAAAAAAAGAGCAAATAAGTCTATGCAGAACTTCAAAATTGGCTTCACACTGAGAAGAAAGGGGCATACACAACAAAATGAGAGTCCAAGAGACAGACAGAGGGAGGGGAATTAATATAATGCCCTGCTTGATAGAGAAAACAGCAGAAAAAAGGTGCAGGAAAGCATCATAACAGGAAGTAAAGATGGTCTGCAAATTAGAAGACTACTTAGATGTGAGCAATGCCTGAACTGCATGTGCAAAGCAGCATGCCCAGAAGGCAGAGGAACTGGTGGGTGCAGCTGTAGTAGAGGTTGTGATGAAGGAATGCAGTAGGGCATTCGGGGCAAATGCCATTGAGAGAGGCAATGAATGCAGCAGCAGCAAGACACGAAATGAAAAGCTCAAAAGAGACTGAAGCAAAAGGTTATGTCAGAAATATTCTCTCTTTAGGCCACACTTGTGAGTTGCACACCTTCCCTCATACCTCCAATCTAATAGCGATTGGAGCTATGTATGTCCACTAAGAGATTGTAGCCAGCCACCATGAAGTAACATTGAGATCAATGCAAATTTCTATGTAGTTGTCAGGCCGGATAATTTATTGACGGAATGATAATGAACAATATTTGGTGCAAGCCAAAATTGTCTTTATGATTCAAATTGAAATGGAGCAAAGCATTACAATAAATAAGACAAAAAATGACTGTTCACTTCACATTCCCAAATGACCCTTGCTATTCCTATGGGAATGGAAACCAACTTATTAGAGTGAGACAAAAGCTACCTAAGACACCTGGGATTAATAACAAATATGTACAATATTGTTACATCCTCCCCTTAATCTGCAGGGGTCTTTTTCAGACCAGGCATAACTCTGAACTTTTCAAATTTTTCTCATCCAATTGCTTTTGTCATGATGTCTACTAGTTGATTTGTTGTAGGGCAATGTTGCAACTTGACATTGCCATCTTTCACATAGTGCAAAATCAAATGAAATTTGGTATTGATATGCCTCGTTTGATCTTGAAAGACTAGATTCTTTGCCATTTGGATTGCAAAAGTGTTGTCAATCATGAGAGGTGTTGACAAAACTTGTTCTTGCAAATCTGAAAGAACATCTATGAGCCTCAAGATCTCTTTAATTGCCTCTAAAACAACTATATTTTCTAGGTTTATTGAAGAAATTGTCGGCACTGATTGTTTTTTGGATTTTCAACTAACTGCTATTTCCAAATTCATCAAAAAACCCGTAGTGGACTTTCCATCTTCATGATCACCAACATAGTTAGAATTTGAATATCCAATCAGTTAGAAGTCCCCTGCCCTGGAGTATTTGAGCCCAAAATTTTGTGTTCCTTTGAGGTATCTATGGACTTTTTTTGCTGCTACCAAATGACTGTCTCTAGGTTGTTGCATGAATCTTGAAAGAACACCAACAACAAAGGATATATCTAGTCTAGTTGTGGCCACATAAATCAAACATCCAATGAATTGTCTGTATTCAGTTGCGTCGACCAAATCTGTTGTATCTTCGAATGTTAATTAGAGATTCTGTTCCATAGACGCGCTGAGAGGCTTACAATCTTTCATTTCGAACTTGCTCAAAATGTCACCAATGTACTTTTGTTGAGTGATAAAGAAATACTTTGGTTTTTGAATCACGTCAATACTTAAATAGTAATGAAGATAACTCAAATAAGTCATTTCAAAGTTTTTCATCAACTCTGATTTGAACTTTGCAATGTACTATTCATTGTTTTCAGTGATGAACAAATCACAACATACACCACCACAAATACAATTGTTTTTACGAAAATAGTTGCATCTTCAAATTCAAAACATTTGAAATTCATGTTCATGAGGTGCTTAGCTAGTTTGTCGTACCATGCTTGAGGGGCTTGTTTAAAACCATACATTGATTTTTTTAGTTTGCACACCTTTTGATCTTGGTTGTTTATTGCAAAACCTTCGGATTGTGCCATGTAAATAGTTTCCTTGATGTCACCATTCAGAAATTTAGTTTTGATGTCCATTTGGTGAACGTTCCATCCATTGTGTGCTGCCAGAGTCAACATGGTTCAAATACCAGATCATTTCGTTGTAGGTGCAAAGGTTTCATTGTAGTTAAATCTTTCTTTTTGAGCATACTCTTTTGTGACAAGCCTTGCTTTGTGCTTGTCAAGTGAGTCGTCAACCTTTTATTTGTTGCAGTAGACCCACTTGTAGACATCCATTTCTCACCATTGTCGTGTCAAAATTGCAAGCCAGAACGACTTCTTGCAATAATGCAAATATTGGACAAAAAACCACCGAAATGCCCAAATTCTTCCGTGCACTTGACGTGCATCTTCTGAACCACATCAATACATCCCTAATTGGGACAATGCATTGTACACAATCATCACCTTCCTCTGATTTATCTCCAGTCAAATTGCGACCAAACAAATTGACGTTTTTGACCATATGTGCATAGTAATTTATTAAATTCTAAGAATTACAAAAAATCTAATCAGGGTTACTTAACTAAGAAAATCCAATTAAAAGGTTAATTGGAAAATCTATGGTAATTGGGTGAATATCTAATTTTGGAAATTCATAAATTCAACAAAACATTTGAAAGTGACATCAACATAAATGCAACAAATATCAGAATTTGGAAAGCCATGCTTATTAATTGCAATATTAATTCCAAAATTGAATGCATTTTGTTTACCAAATTTGACTTATCTTGAGCCATGGATTTTCATCTTGCGATGGACGGTCTGTATCACTTTGCTATGCCTATAAATACAAAGACCACCATAGACCAATAATAAGTTTTTTAGTGCAAAGATATAATGCAGAATTTCTTCTAAAGCTTCAACCATTTCTTTCATTTTCATTTACAAACCAATCCAAATGATGCATGAGGAGATGTTGGAAGCACTTGTCCAACCACATTGCTAAAGATATTGAGCTCCATATTCGGCACAATTACGCTTGTGGACGGCCTTGGAAGGAAGTTTATAAAAAATGTATAGCTTGTTATAGTTTATGCTCTTTTCTTTGCTCTTCATTTCATTGACTTTGTTCAACTGAGGGAGTAGGCTTAATATGTTTGTTTTTGTTGTTTAGTATAGAATTTATCCATTAACGAATGTATTAACCTATTTTGCAATTTATTTCACACCACTTGCAGCCAATAGGTTTGCAGCCATATGGAGGATCAACCAATTTGCAAGTTTCATTTTTGACCAATGCATTATACTCATCTTTCATTGCTTTTCTCCAAGGCTTAAGCTTCTCAACCTGTTTGTAAGATGTTGGTTCTAAATTAAACACAATATTGAGTTCTTATGGATAATCATTCATTATGAGTTTTTCAATCCTTTCTTGAATTTCTTCAAGGGATTTGTTTAATTGTGATGTGGTTGCATGTGCCCTTCTAGTCCCTATTTTTCCAACTTCATCATGTTTCACATATTTCAATGTTTGGGTGGCCCACTTAGGCATTTGTTTATATGTTTTAGGTGCTTCAAGTTCATCTCTAGAAGTTCCTTCACTACCTGTTCTCTGTTCTTGTGGCCCCTGTTCATTGTCTGATGAAGTTGAACTTTCTCATTCAGGAGGAGTTTCATTCTCATGTATAGGAGACATTAAAGAATCAATTGATTTCCAATTGTATGTCCTCCACTCATTGTATGACACATCCAAATCACTCTCCTTGTAGACATCAAACTTTGCATATTTCTCAAGTTGACTAAATTGTTGATCAATGCTTGCTTTGTCCTTTGCGGTTTCACAAAATATAACTTCTCTTGCGACAAGGAACTTCTCTTGCTCGTCATATAACTTCTCTTGCGACAAGGAACTTCTCTTGCTCGTCATATAACTTCTCTTGCGACAAGGAACTTCTCTTGCTCGTCATATAACTTGTATGCCTTGGAGGATTTAGAATATCCTAAATGGATGCATTTGTGACTTATGTGGTCCAGTTTATTCCTCTTCTCTTTTGGAATGAGTGTGTAGCAAGTGGATTTGAAAATCTGAAAATGTCGCATTGAAGGAAGATGACCACACCATATCTCATACGAAGTCTTGAATTCAAGAGTTGTTGATGGTGATCTATTGCGGAGGTATACTGCTGCTTTAGCTACTTCGGCTCAAAAGTGCAGATTTACCCCTTTGAAGTACAACATAGCACAAACCATATTCATCATAGTTTTGTTCATTTTTTTTACAACTCAATTTTGTTGAGGAGTGTGAAGAACTGTGAGATGATGTTTGATTATATTTTGGTCGGGATAGGATTCAAACTTATTTGAAGTGTATTCACCACCATTATCTGTCATGAGTGTTTCGATGCGTGTTTAAGCTTCATTTTCAATCATGGTTCGAAACTTTTGAAAAGTCTTGAAGGTTTTTAATTTTTTCTTCAGAAAGTATATTCAAGTCATTCTGCTGTAGTGATCAATGAACAATATGAAGTACTTATGACTACCATTTGAGAGAATTGGAAGAGAACACAAGTCTAAGTGAACCGATTGCAACTTTCTTTCTACTTTCCACTGTGATTTGAGGAACAATTCTCATGCGTGTTTGGCCAAAATGCAGGCTTCACACTTTTCATTTGACTTAGTAGGCAAGGTAGTCATTCTAACAATACCATTATTTTGCAATACACGAACATTGCTATAGTGAGTATGCCCAAATCTAGCATGCCACAACATATTTGGAGACGTTCCGTCTTCAATGAAATGAGCATAATTCATTGAATTTGATGGCAAACCCCATAGTTTGAGCAATTTTCCTTCCTCATATTTAGTCAATATGATTGCATTGTCACATTTTATTCTGATAGTGACATCACTATTATCCAACATGATGGAATGGCCTTTTCCTTTGTAAGCACTAGGGACAAGTTTCGTTTCAATTGAAAAATGTAGAACATTTTTGAGTTTGAAATCTGGAAGCCTTGGACACTTGAGTCGTATTGTACCTCTTCCTTGTGGTTGCAGATTTGATTTGCGAGGTATATTGAACCACATTTTTTTCACTGAACCCCTCAAAGAAGTTTTCTTGAAAAGTCATGTAGATTGGCACCAATATCAAGAGCCCAAGCATCAAACCATGATGAACTGACCGAGACAATATTCGCTTCATCATTTGTACAGGCAAACACACATTCAGTAGTGGATTGGGTAGAGTTTGACTCTTGTTTTCTTTGATTTTTCCTCTTTCTTCTTACAATATGCTTCAATTTTCTCCCATGGAATTTTGCATTCATGAGTCTCATGGCTTCTTTTTTTGTCACACCGTTCGCAGTAGAGGTTTTGTTTATCATTATGTTTTTGACCACCGTGATTTTCATTTTTGCTGCCTTTTCCTTTTTAATTCTACTTATTGCCTTCATTTTTAGAAGACGTGGCCTTGTTAGATGTTTTGGAAGAATTAGCTTTGATATAGCATTAGCACACACATTTACCTGTTGTGGACTCAGTTTTTATTCCAAAGGCCTTTTCTCTTTCTACCATATTTTCAACCAATTGATCAAATGTGAGTCTTCAATTGATTTTTTGCTTGTAGAGACTCCAAGTAGGTTGAATAGTTGGGAAGAAGGGTTTTTATGAATGCAGTCATATAGATATTGATTTTGACCTCCGTGACATCCACATCATGTTTGATGGCACGTATTTTTGAAGCCAATCTCATCACATCACCATCTTTCAACTCAAGGTTGAACAACTTCAACTGCAACTGAATGAGGTCCAACTCTGAGTGGGGATCATATAGTTCATTTAGTTTGTGAAATACTTCTCATGGAGTATTGCACCCTTGAATATGACGAATCGCATTTTTGTTGATTGAGGCCCTCATGAAGGCCAATGCTTTTTGGTTTTTCTACTTCCATGTTTGAATATCCTTTGCATTCTCTGTTGGCTCAACTAGGTGTTTCTCTTCATCACAAATATCAAATCATAGGTCATTGAATATGAGTATATTCTCCTCTTGTCGAGACCATTTTAACTCTTTGTGTTTGCCGATCAATGTTGTACCAACGATAGATTTGATTGAATGCATTGTTTGAGTTTTGAGTTTTTGTTAACCCCAAATTGGTTCTTTATCACTCTAAAATGATCTCCTCTTCTATGTCACTAGACTTATATATCAAACCTCTCTTATATACCAACCTTTCCTATATACCCGTCAATACGTGAAAGAAACTAGCCCTTTTTATATACTCGGCAATACGTGAAAGAGGCTTTAAGGTACGTGAGAGCAGAGTGGTACGTGGTACCTAGGTGGCATGTAAAAATGATTCGTCCTGTCATTAATATGGCTTAACAAGAAAACTTCATACTTGACCATATATTTTCGGATTTACGTTTTTCGATAGAAATGAATGTGTAAAAGAGTAGCTATCTTTATTTCTCCTTGAATTGCAAAATTTGGTGGTGGTTTGCCAAATTTGCTTAGAGTGGCTTATTGAAAATGCTTTTCAAACTTTCAAAATGAGCACTTAAAAGAAAATGAATATTCAGCTTTTCAAATAAAAAGCATAAAACAAAGCACCTCACTCCTTATTTTTGGCTTTTGTGGAATAATTCCAATATTGGAATATGTACGGCCTTCTCCAATTAAATGCTATGCCTCAAAAGAAGGTAGGACCCGTAGTCAAAACACTATGTAGTAGCAAAAACACAGATTGGATATGCAATAGAGGTCTGAATACTGTCACAACAAGTGATGCACTACTCTCACAAACATACAAATCGGTCAAAGAACTTCCACGTAGGAAGAATGAAAGGAGTAGCTCTGACAAGAAGAAAACCTCCACGCAGCCTATACAGGAAGTACGCCACTCTATCAGTCAGAACAGCTCTCAAAAGGCTAAGTCAATCTGATATTTTATGCTATGCAGGTCTGAGAAAATCCACACAGTCATTACGCAGTCCAACAGCCAGGTGTAGGACTTTTTATAGCTGATTTTCTTCATTAAAATTCCTACGCAGTCAGAAAAGAAACAGCTATGCAGCACCTAGGACTGTCACGCTCTGTCAACCAAAAGACCTTCCCAAATAGCTTATACGCTGCCAGCAGGTCTGCAGATTTAGACTGTCAAACAATGACAAAAAACTTGTAACTCCTCACTCACAGGGATGGCATTCAGCTAAGAGAAAATAACAGGCCGTATGGCTACTTTTAAGGAGAAAGAATGACAAAAATTGACAAATTAAAATTCCAGGCTCTGATACCAATGTCAGGCTGGATAATTTATTAACGGAATGACAATGAGCAATATTTGGTGTAAGCCAAAATTGTCTTCATGATTCAAATTGAAATGGAGCAAAGCATTATAATAAATAAACCAAGAAATGGCTGTTCACTTCACATTCCCAAATGACCCTTGCTGTTCTTACTGAAATGGAATTCAACTTATTAGAATAAGACAAAAGCTACCCAAGACACCTGGGATTAATAACAAATATGTACAATGTTGTAACAATAGTTTGTCAGCGTGACTATTCCAGGGAAAGCTGTACAAGGAGTGTTGTAGTCTATTGCTGTTCTTACTGAAATGGAATTCAACTTATTAGAATAAGACAAAAGCTACCCAAGACACCTAGGATTAATAAAAATTATGTACAATATTGTTACAGTAGTTTGTCAGTGTGGCTATTCCAGGGAAAGCTGTTCAAGGATTGTTGTAGTCTAGTTAAGGATCAAGGTAGGGCTGGGTGTGTTTGAGAAACACCCGATATCCTTCCAATGTCTAATTCTCAGCCAACCCTCTTTCTTAGAGACCCAATAATCCTTCACATTCTTTCCCCAAGCATGGGAGGCCAGAATATCCTTTAGCTTCGGATGCATGGTAATCAGATAGTTTCTTAGCCATGCATCCTCCCAAAATTTCTCTCTCTCCATTAGCAATCTTCCAAAAGCGGGCCTTTTGAACCAAGGACCAAGTACTCACCACATTATTACAAAAAGATGATCTTTTTGGTGTAGTCAGCAAGGTAAAAATCCTTTCTGGATTCTTGTTGTCCATATTTTTTTGCAAAGCAAAGCGTTCCTGCTCAAACCAACTTTGCCATGGATACTCCAGACCAGCTTTGCACTTAAAGAAAGGTCAGCCATTTCATTGCTCCTTTCCCTTGCACCCCTCAAGATCTCTCGGAATGCACACCCTTTGGCAAAAACAGATCATGATTTTATCTCTCTTTGAGATTATTTTTGGTGGATTGCATCATTGAGAACCAACATGTAGGTATCAATTGAAGTACTAATTTTAAGCGTTCAGCCAAAGAAAGCCAATTCCCTTTCCAGCTGCTTAGACTACTTTAGAATATGCCCACCAAGTTGTCCTAGAGGCTACGCATGGCCTTGCCCTAGAAAAGAGGGATTCTGAGATAAAAGTCAGGGACATGCTGCCACTCACAACCCAAAATCCTAGAGTAGATTTGCTCACTCCCCTTCATATTCATAAAGAAGGATTTTGACCTCCTTTTGTTAATTAGTTTCCTCCAGGCCCTTTCGTACTGTGTAGAATCTCTTTGATACATGCTTATTCCTACAAGGATGGTTATGCTGCTAACATGGTATCATTCACAAATTGGAGATTGGTAGCCAGATTGCTAGTTGTTCCAGGTTCTGTCTCCTAATTTCTCCAGAATCATTCTCAGAGCTTTAGCCAGAGTAAAATGGAGATAAGGCCCGAGTGGGCTCCCTTCCTAAAGCCCCCTTGAGGACTTTAAAAATCTATTTGAAAAATTATTGATTGTAAAACTAGAACTTAGGAGTAGAGAAGAAGCATGCTTTGACCAGTTCCTTCCTTTGATTTGAAAAGCCAAGTCTATCTAATACTTTCTAGTGAAAAGCCCAGCAAACCCTGTCACAGGCCTTAGAAGTGTCCAGTTTCAAAAAGCAATCCTTTTCTGCCGCTCACTTCTAATGAGTGGATGATTTCAGGGGAACAACAATATTATCAGGTATTGGCCTCTCTTCACAAAACCTTATCGCTTTTGAGAGATCATATGTGGGAGAACTGGCTTAAGCCTATTTGCCATAACATTGGAGATTATTTTATAGAGAGAATTATAGAGAGAAATTAGTTTGTAGTTGTCTTCAGGCCCAATCTCTACATTTTTTAGGGATAAGAACAATGAACATAGAATTCAGAAATTTAAGGATTTTTGAGAACACCTGGACTCTTCCACCTCTTATGTGACTTTTGGAGCTAGCAACTCCCAAAGCCTCTGAAAGAAGAGAGTCAGAAAACTGTTAGGTTCCAGAGCTTTATCCCTTTGCATTTCAAAAACAGCTTTTCTAACCTCCTCATCTAAAATTCGTTTACTTAGATACTGATTCTGGATCTCAGTGATAAGATTCGGGATGTTGGATTAAAAAAATATATTTGTTCTTCCTCTTTGTCCTCATCTTCCGTTAGAAGTTCCTTTAATTATCTCATCCTGCTTATCCAAGATCCTTCCACTTAGGGTTTCCAGCCTAAGAATCTTAATAATCTGGTTTTGAATAATTGTTGATCCATGGAAAAACTTGGTAAGCATGTCACTTTCGTTCAACAAGCGAATTCTAGATCTCTATTTCTGGAAAAACTTGATAGGCTTATCACTTTCGTTCAACAACTCCATAGCCACCTCCTTTGCTTTTCGCTTTTCGTTAAGTCCAAGACATTGAATGGCATCCTGGAATCTTCTTGCTCTGCTTTCTTGGTGGTGCTTACAGGCAAAAATGTGTCTGGACTTCTCTTTATTCCATTTCTTAAGCCTACATTTGAGAAACTTCATCTTCTCAGCCAGGATGGACATCTTCCATCCCTTTACTTCAGGCACATCTTGCCACCACCTAGGCACATCTTTTATTGAAAGTTGCATGAAAAAATCCACAAATTAAGCATCTTGAGAGGAGTCAGATGGATCTTGTCTTCAAGCATGTCCATGTCCAGCTCCAAAACTGGGCTGTCCTTTATAGCCTCCAAACATGTAGATCCCCTTTTCTAGATTAAAATAATTAATAATATTATTTAAGTTGGGCCCAGTCATTTCTAATCTTTTGGGCAAACTTAATAATAATATTATTATTAAAATGAATAGTATTTTTAAACACTTAAAATAATAATATGACTAAGTTAACCAAAAAGTAACTTTACGTTATATAAAAGCAACTAACGTTTTATCATTATTTAATTAAAAATGTGATTTTTATTGTAAAATAAAGTCACGTTAAAATAGAAATATAAGCGTTACTTTATTAAAAAGAAAGAAAAGGTCCAAAGTGGAGCGCCCCACTTGGAAAAGGCAAATGGAAAATAATAAAAGGCAGCTTGGGGGTTTCTTTTGGGGATCATCTTGAAAATTCATATTACTCTCTCATGTATGTTTGATGCGAACGCTTCAGCGACAACAATTAAGGACGGAAACCCTTATTTGCAAATGGATTTGATGAGAAAAATCCTTTCATCTCCCAGGGTAACTCCATCCAGGGGTTGCAGTTGTGCTTCAATTAGAGATATTTAGTTTTCAGTTCATCTAAGGCACGTTTAAGACTTGATTTTCATTTCAGAATTGTGATTACAGCTAGGGCATCATCAGTTTCAGATTTTGGAGCCCATTTAGGGCCTGATTAAGGGTTGACATCACCTTTTGAAAACACATTTTATTGTTGGCATCATTTCGGTGGGCATATCTTCGTGGTTCCAGTTTGCATGATCATCTTTTGGCCCCAACTTCCCATCTGAAGCGTCATTTGTGAAGGAACTGTGGTAATCAGCCTTTGGGTATTTTAAAATTTTTCTGTGGTTTTGATGCGGGAAATAAATAAATAAAATTTGTTTTGAGTTGTAATTGATTCCATCTTGTATATTTGACCTTTGAAATCAAATCTAAATATTCAGAGGGTTTATCGGTGCCTTTCAAACCATTTGGGTATTTTGTTTGAAGGGTTTGCTGTCATAAATAATAGAAAATCGGGTTAGTGTTTTTCCACAAGGGTTTGTTGCAATAAAATTTAGATCTTATTATTGCTGCCTTAGGGTTTTCTGGTAAATCCAGAATTGTTTAAAAATGTCCGATTAAGGAGATTATATCCTGCCTTTGGGAAATATTTTGTTTCTGTGCTGCTCCTATCACTGCTAGAGTCTTCTTTTATGCCATTTCTGAGCTTCCTCCCGCAACTGTATGGTGGAAGTACAGTCCTGGGGGGTACTGGCGTCTTCCCCCTTTCCTTGCTCCTTTCCACAGTTTCCAGAACCTGCTTCGGCTACAAAAAACTTCAGAATTGTGGTTCTACCAAAACAAGCTCACCAAGCATCGAACCCTTTGAACATAATTACCCTCGTTTTCTCTCGTTTGAGAATACTGCCATGTCCTATTTGAAAATGTAGAACAGGCATATAGTACATTTTTGTGTATTGTATAGTATAGTCACTCTGAAGAGAAGAAATATAACTGTGCCACTTTCTATACTATGATCTGATGCAACTTCAGTTGCCCAAAGAGTAAATTTTCCTTACACCGCATACTTGAAAGGTTACAACACTTAGACTGGGGGATTGTATTTGAAGTCTGGCATTCGGGTATTCAGCTAGACCTGAAAGTCAGAAGAGCACTACTCTTATGATGTGTTAGAATGCACACCCAAATGGCAGTAAATCCTTTTTTGGTCATCTAACAATGCAAAGGTCTTCAATTGCTTACTCTTTCTGTTATGACATTTACTAATAATATGCTTCGTCTGTTAATCAAGTCATTTGGTAAAGAAATCGAACACAATGAGCCTGACAAATTACTTGCATGAGCCACATCAACTTACCACTATAA
Source organism: Torreya grandis (assembly GCA_037957365.1). NCBI lineage: Eukaryota > Viridiplantae > Streptophyta > Pinopsida > Cupressales > Taxaceae > Torreya > Torreya grandis. Next base: position 3,823,063 of record JARHVA010000240.1, on the reverse strand, counting down.
GCAATCCACTTACCATGTAAACCCATCCTGAGTGCAATATCTTTTCCTAACAATGTATATTCTTGATGATTGCTAAATGCTCTGTACCTAAATTACACGACTGGATAAGATTTTTACTCAGTGGAATGTTATCCATCTCATGATTATCATTATCATATGTGGATGTCTTGTGTTTGTGAGTTTATACTTTATACTAAGTTTAGTAAGTTCTTTAAGAATATTATTTTACAGATATTCTGTACTGAAGTATTTACTTTTGATGTGCCTTAGCGTGCTGTCATACATGATTTTAAACTTGCATTTTACTTATGGTTGCTTCTCATGAATTTTTGGTTCTTCAAATGTATTAACAGGATATTTTAGTTGGTTTATTGCGTTTGCGAAAATGTGGCCGTAATACAACATGCCCAGAGCTAAAGGGTAGGTGCTCTATTGTTCGCGAACTTCATGTTTATGGGACTGCTGTACCTGTTCATGGACGCGATGCTGAGAAATTGCAACATCAGGTACATTCTTGACGGTATCTCAGATCCTTTATTATCAATATCAAGCTGTTCTACTTGGCCTAGTAATGTGTTTTCATATGGGTTCAATTTCTGGAATTTCAATTGGAGCAAGTGAGACAAAGAACATAATAAATGGGATAAAATATTGCACAGAAATATGTGATGACAGCTATGATTGTTATGAAACGTCTTATTGCAGTAGAATTAATAGCTGTACAAATAGGTAGGATGCAAAATGGTGTGAGATTGATAAAATAGTAGTGATTAGCTGATGAAATATGCATTTGGTATTTAAAGATGTCTCAACCTTTTTAAAATTTTTGGGCTTAATTGTTGCAGTATTAGGTGAGCCCAAACAGACCTGGGAGGCTGGAACCCTCCACCTGGGAGTGGTAATGCAAACTCAACTTTGATGGAGCCTTTAAGAAAAACCCAGGGGTGGCTGGGATTAGCGGCATTAGCTGCGATCATCTAGGTATCCCAATAATCTGTTACAGGCAGCATATAGGAATCCATTCCAATAATATAGCCGAGTTGATGGCGCTGCACACAGTATGCAACTTAGCAAGATGTTATGAATAGGCATGAAACATTATCCAGAGATTGCAAGCCGAGAACAAACAGGGTTTACTGCTAACCCCTCTTCATTGACACATGGAACATCTAATTCGGAAAACTATCAAATACATGGGGGGGACTGCACGGCACTCAACTTTGCAGGACACTGCATACAACACTTTCGCTGGTCTCCTGGCCAAAGATGCCACCATTGACATTCAAAAATTTGTCTTGTTCACTTGGTTGGGTCTCAAAACATTTCTCAGAATATTCGGCAACTGGTTGTCGTAGAGGCTCTGAATTATACCCATCAGTATGATGACCACACATCATAACATCTTGGAACCCAAGTGAACTCGAACCCTGGTCCCAACTTCTCTTTTTGAGCTTATTTTGTGTTTTTTAATCTTTGGTCTTGTTTTATCTCTGTGTCTCTTCTCTTCTCCTTCTCTTTTTTCTCCCATTCATCTTTTTGGCTTCCTATTTTTTTGTTTTTGTCATCCTATATTTATTTTAATATTATTTTCTTTTTATTTTTTCATTTTTTGTTTATCCCTTTGACCAACACTTATTTAATCTCTTTCCTCTATTATTCTCCTATTCTTCTTTTTGTTCCCCTTATCTGTCCATGCGGGCTCCATTAACCCTAACATGGTCCGTTAGGTTTCTAATTTACGTGATCTGCTCTCGCTTCAGCGTCGCAACCCATTTTATTTCTGGATTTCTTGCCCAGCAGTGAGGAACCACATGTACATACTTCTCCTTTGCAGCGCTGATCTAAGATGTTGACCACACGGCTTTACTGTCTTTTCGACACACACTGACATCCCTATTCTCTCATAAGGAAGCTGCCTGTTTCAACTGATTCGCAAGCATGTTATTCCTTTAAAGTTTTCACGGCTATCCTCCTAATGTTGGTTCATTTCATAATTGGCTTTGACAGTCAGCAGTCTGGTCATGTAGGGCTTCTTGGCGGCCATTTTGACAGTCAGCAGTCTGGTCATGTAGGGCTTCTTGGCGGCCATTTTGACAGTCAGCAGTCTGGTCATGTAGGGCTTCTTGGCGGCCATTTTGATCAGGCTTTAGAGTCTCTTAACATTTGATGCAAATCTGTACAGAATGTTGAAAGTTGTCCTCACTAGCTATTTCATGTGGTTCCATTCCCTCCACCGAGGAGCAGGAGCTCCATCTTTTTGTCGTCACTCCAACAAAGTACCTTCATCAAAGGCAAGACAACAACTTTTAGTTGTCAAGGTAAGCCTCCACCCATGTTGGTTTTTAATTGCTGCAGAATCAAATGAGATTGGCATCAAATCACAAGATAAAACAGCAGTTTAACATGGATGTGTTAACTAAAGCGCAGTTTCTATGTGTTGCCCTAACATTTCGCCCTAGTGTACCTCCCAGTTCCACTCATGGGGTCACTTCTTATGCTCCCACCTCAGGGTAAATCATAATCACATAAATTCTCAGCGAAGGAGGCAGATGACAAAATTCATCACAAAATATCAGTACATAAAATGATTAATGCTTCTCCCTATGCAAAGCCTAGAAGCAGCTTTAAACGTTTATTTGAAGCTGTAAGCAGGGAAATTAGTAGGGAAAAAGTTAAAAGCTCAATTTTGCTGAAAAGTAGACATGTACACTGAAGGGATAAAGGACAAAGTAACATGCTGAAGCTTGCTGTCCACCAGAAGTCTTAGCCGACACGCAGGCTGAGTTGGCCAAAGGAAGGCAGCCCATTGTCTTCGAGAATGATGACATGGAAACCCCATTGCCTGTTATACATGCCCTAAGATGCAAGCTTCACCTCTCCATCCCGCTCTTCCCAATACTGCACATGTTATCTACATCAGCCCTAACAAAGTTGTCAAGTAGGGAAGTTTACTTAGCGTCACCATGGTTAATCCAGATGCAAGTCTAAAAGTCAACAAACATCCTTTATATCCCAAACAACCCCATGTAAAAATAAGATCACTGCGAGATTTTGGCAATCCTGCTCCGAAGGTAACCAACAATTTCTCTGTTGTCCCCCAGTGCTATCAAGTCACGCCTTCCCCTGCTCAGTCCTACCATTCTTGTGGGCAAATGGCATGTTCTATGCCAAACAAAGCTTAAAACCTCCGCTTGAGAGAGCTTACAACAAATAATAATTTTCTAAATGCCTTGCCCAGTACCTTGAGTTGGTGTGGACTTACATTTACAAGTTAATTGATCTGAGTTCTGGTCTCAACCAGGATTACTTACAAGCTGATTATGGTGGTTCCTCTGTCTTTTTGGGCTCTTGGTCATCCTCTGCTGCAGCATCCCCATGGTAAGTTCAGTCAATCGCACCAACAGGAGACTGAATCTTAAGGCACAGTGCCCAGTGAAAAATTTGTCAACTAAAGTACCATGGTTGCAGTCTTGCACACCATCAATAATAGCTTGAAACTTCTTAATACCAACATTGGCAAACATGGAATTTAAAATTCTGTCCTGGAAAAAGCACTGGGATTTATTGAGTGGGGCATTGCTTTTCTCAATGCAGTTTCCCAACAACAAAACAGAAAGGGTTAACATGCTGGAAAACACGGTCTAATGGTGATGTGGAGGTGCAGTTTAGTTACCAGCCTGCTGCGAAGTGTTTGGCCTTTCATGAAGAAGCATCGGGCAGGGGATGGACTTGTGCTCCTATGCGTAAACCTCAACCCTGGTAGGATACACTTAACTGGCCTGCTGTGGAAAAACTTCACGTGGAACGCATGGGCATGTCTTTGCTCAAGGGGAGGTTACCCCCACTGGCTAGTTTCATTGATCTGCTGTGTTTCAGGAGACAAGAAGCAATATCGTTACATAGCCACTCTTTTGCCCATTATATCTCTTTTTGTTTAGTCCAGGGTTATTTATTGGGCAGATCTCATGGTAATCGAACATGGTAAAGTTCATAACTGCCTAATCGCCTTATTATTAGTGTTCTTTATGCTTACGTCCTTTTCATTAATTTTCAGCAAGCTTAGGTTTTTTCCTGGTCAGCACAATGTGTACTAGTTGCTTCTCTTTTTGTTTCTCGGCTGTTTAATGCCTTTCTTTCTTGCTCTTGTTATTTATTTGTTTCAAACGCTCTGGGCATTAGCTTGTATCTTCTTCTTATCAATATAATGTTGGCTATTAAAATTATAAAAACAATTATTACAGTATTAGGGACCAGCTTCATATGACCAATGACACTGCCATTCAGAAAATGTCAGATCAAAAAAAGTGGACAATGAAATAGATTGCTAATTTGAAGAATGGGCCAAAGGTTAATTATGGAATTTGGGAATCATGACTCTTGTGAATGACATTTCAGAAATATAAATTATTTCTAACAAATGGAACAGTTTCAAAACCTACAAAATCTTACACGAATAGAAATATTTCCTATTTTGTTGTGCGTTAAACCATGCCCATCACCAAATTACTTTGGAATTTTTTAGAAATAAACTATTGCAAGACAAAAAAATTTTGGAATAAAAACTTTGCATAGATTTCTCCTTTATGTTATAAAGATGCAAGATAATTTTCAAGAAATCAAACATGTCAGTCAAGAAACAAATCTGACAACTGTCCATTCTAAGTAGACAGCAGCCTACTCTCTTATTAGACTAGGTTGACGTCCCTTATGGCAAGCCTTCCGTACTTACATTTATCATGCTTCCATCCTTCATAAAGGAATGGAAGAGGAGTTGGTCATCTTTGCAATGGATGATACCATTGGAAAAGTTCCTCCTTCACTGAGCATTTTTACTATGAACTTTTACATTTCTATTTGTCAACTCATCATATAGTCAACTGCAAATAGTGGTATTTGAAATTTTACAACCACATTGTTTTTATGATTTCCAAATAAGCCTAATCTAATTTCATTTTGAATCCTTCTTTTCTTGGTATTGCAAAGACTCTGGGCATTGATGTGGTAGCAATTTCTCCAGTAAGTCTCAGCGCCTTTTCCTGTATGGATATTGAATTACTGTTCTTAATGTGAGAAGATTCTTTTTGTTTTCCGCAAGCATAAGCTTGCAATATCTTTACTAGTACCACTCATTCAAAGAAATGTCATGCTCTTTTCCATACACTAAATACGTATTGACAATGAAATCCGAACTGGAGTTGGTTACCCATTGTTTCATTGTCAGGCCAGATCCAGACCTACCTGAGATGAGTCTGGACGAGTCTTGGCAGCCACAAGAAGGCATCTGTTGCCAACAAAAATTGAATAAAACAAAAATACCTAACTAAAATTTAAAATGATTGCATTGATTTGTTGTTGGGCATGATGATTTGGACTTGTGCTCCGTTTTCTATTATATATCATAATAAAAGCATCAATAAATTAAATAGTATTGGTGTTTGATTCTTTCAAAAAATTGCAGTCTTGACAATTTTTTGAAACTCTAAATTTTGAAGGCTGCTCTTAACACAAGCCGTGGGTTTATATGGCCTTAATGTGCTATTTTTAATTCCAAACTTTGATATTATTTCCATCGCCTGGCACATTATTACGCATTTCAAGGAGTGCCTACGTCCTAGTTAACCTTCCAAACTTTGTTATTGCCATTGCCTACTTAGTGTGATATTTTCTTATTCCAAACTTTGTTATTCACCCAGTATGATTTTCATCATCTGGCACACTGTTACTCATTTCGAGGAGAATGCCTACGCCCTATTTAACCTTCAATGAGGATATAAGATATCTAGTTTAAAGCAGGCCTATATGACACTCGTGAGGAAGGGATTGAAGCAAGTAGTTTAGACATAATAGACAGGTTTGAGGAAGAGTGGAAGCAAGAAGTTGGGACACTATGGTCTTCCTCTTTTAGAACCGCTCCAAGGAAGGATGACAGGACTGGTGAATGTTTTATGCTTTCATTTGCAGCTCCTGCCAATATAGTTTTTTGTTTCATATATCTTCCTTGCTTTTATATCAGTTTTGCCTTTCATCTTTTATTGGATTTTAGTGCTTATAAGATAATATAAATTCTTGTATTAACTGCCTTTTCCTTTGGTACTTTAATCAGGGTTATGGGACGCTTCTTATGGAAGAAGCTGAAAGAATATCTCGGAAGGAACATAGATCAACAAAACTAGCTGTAATATCAGGTGTAGGAACAAGAAATTATTATCGAAAGCTTGGTTATGAGCTTGAAGGGCCGTACATGGTGAAGTATCTTAACTAATAGGACCTAATGATTGAGTCTGTATTATATCATCAGATATGCTCTGTTTGGAGCAACCTGTACTATATTCTTGGGTATGAAGCACTGTCTGGTTAAGTGCTTTAATATTTTTTGCAGGCCGTTCTCTAGTTGATTGCTTGGCCAGTAACAAATCTGGAAAGAGGCAATAATGTGCCGGGCTGCAAAATTGTATCAAGAAAATTATGCAATCACTGTTTCTAGCGCCAGTGTTTTTTTTGTGATTAAATATCTCTTGTAATATGCCGGGTTACTCTTTGGCTTTTTGTTTCACCAATTTCAATTTCAATTTCAATTTTTGTATTTCAGTTTTCATGTCTTTTGTATTTTAAATCTTTGTCAAAAGTTTGAGTATAATTTTCCTACTGGCTCAGCGGAGATGTTTCTGAGTATATCTTTTAAAATTTCAATGAGGAATTTTGTCTACACCTCCTCCACTTAAACGCTGGTGTGATTCAATTCTCAATTACTCTTTAGCTTTCTATGATCAAGTTGTACAGATATTAACAAGTGGCTTTGTAGTTGGTTCCCATCCTTGAAGGTACATAGTTGTTACAACTCAAATTGCATATGCAATTGTTCAGGTGGTACGTATAATTAAATAATTAATGAGTTCAACTTTGAGAATATCATATTCTATCTAGAGTTGGGATGGGTTTTTTTAACTGTTAAAGTGATGTAATTTTTTTTTTTGCAATCTGTCATTATAAAATCATTAAATTGGATATAAAGGTTATAAAAAGTAGAACATAAAAAAATTAACTTGCGGATCATAATAGCAGATGCTGCTTTCCACTAGGCAATTATATCTAATTTGTCTAACCCATCCGCTAAGTACAGACGGTTGAAATATTGAGATATTTTTGATGCTTTGAATTGTAGCATTTTACATGTCTGCATAAAAGGTCAATCAGAAAATACAACTCTGATTGTGAAATTAAAAATTGAAATTGTTTTTTTAAACAAAAACAACTGGGATTACAAAATTAAAAACGATATCACTTTACTAGACAATTCGAACTATAAAGTGAAATTTACATGAGGTTGGAGATGCAATGTGTTTTCTTTTAATTTTCAGTTATATGTATGTTCTTGCCAGTAAGGTTCTTCTGGATTCAATTCTTACCAGTGAGAAAGGTTCTTTTAGATTCAATTGTTTCAAGTTACATGTATGTTCTTGTTAGTAAGGTTCTTCTGGATTTAATTGTTTCAAATTATTATTGTCGGACATTTCAAGTCTCACTATTAGGTCCATTTTGGGAAATAGAAGAATGAAGACAATGCCTAGAGATAAGAAAAAAAATTAAGTTAATGAGTTGAGTAAAGGTCCATTTTGGGAAATAGAAGAATGAAGACAATGCCTGGAGATGAAGAAAAAAAATTAAGTTAATGAGTTGAGTAATACAAGCAAGGGAAAGGTTAAAAAGAGGATAGTGTCGGCTAATTTTATTTGACCTTTTTATAAATTGAAACAGAAAATCTGAACTTGTTAGTAGGGGTAAGCTAAAGGAGGACGAGGGGGTAGCTAAGTTTTTTTTCTCCTTATAAATTAAAAGAAGGGAGGGGAGGCGGAGGGGTTGGGATCGGGGTTTGTTATTTGCTATTTTTTCGTTCTTTTTTATAAATTAAATAAGGAAACCTAAAATTGTTGTTAATGTTTGTTTTTAATTTTTGACATATTATTGTAGTTTTGATTATTGTTAATGTGTTTGGTTAATTCTCAACATTTTATTATGAATTATTGTAACTGCGATTGGATAATTTTCAACATTTTATTATGGTTTTGATTATTGTTAATGTGATTGGTTACTAATTTTTTTGATAAGATAAATTGTTCATGTTAAATTGGTCACACATATCAGAGTAATCTCTTAATGTATAAATATAATTGTATTATGGTTAGACCTTACATTTTGAGAATCAAGAAATATTTGTTTATCACATTTTGTGAAATGTAGATCAATTAATTATAAAATATATTCGATAGTTTCATCATGATACTAGATCTTACGGATTTTAAAAATTTATTTCTTAGTAAGGTGAAGAAGCTTGTAATAGGTGGTATGAAAGAATTGTGAGAACAACAAGGTTGAGCTAAAAAAGGTATAGCTTTTCATTAAAAAAAATGGAGTTTAATTAATAATGTTGAAATGTGTTTCAAAGAGATTTTTTTTGTACTATGCTTTTGAGTTGTATTTGGGTTGATAAAATTTGTTAACATTAATCTTTTAAAATTGCCTATCTTCTTGGTGAAATAGTATGGGAAAAAAAACAAAAATATAGTACTTTCAAATTGACTTAAAAAATTAACAAATAAAATAAAATTGAAGGGACTTCGAAAGATTAATTTTATATTATATTCTTAAATATGCTTTGTGTAGAGTAATATGTAATGTATTTCCAAAAATGGAGCACCATCTGGTAAGCGATCTAATCTTTTTTGTATTATGTTTCCCAATTGATTACTTGGCCAATAATAATATTGAAAACTCAATAATTTCTCAAGTCACAAGAAAAAAATCTGTAATATAAATTTTTAGTATTAACGGTTTCTTTGCTCTTAAATATCTATTTGTTAAAATATATCGAGTTAATATGTGGTTTTTAGTGTTAATTTATTCAAATTGTTATTAAATTTATATTATTTTTAAATTTTTAATATTCATCATATATTTAAAACTGATTTTCTAATTAATTTAACATAAATGGTTTTAATGATATATTCAAATGTTTATGTACAATTTTCTCTACACTACATCCACTTATACAATATATAGTGATTTTAATTCTCATATGTTCTTTAGCTTTAATCATAGTTTTCCTTATGATTAAAGTAAGCAAGTATTAACAAGTGCCTTTATAAGTGGTCGTCAAACATGAAGGCTCTTATCATGATTGTTACAACTAAAATTGTATTTGGTAAAAACTTGGTATTATTCTCTTCAATTTTAAAAATGCAAACCTATATCTAATACATGTTAGATGTTATTTTAGTTGTTACCTATATACACCTAATTGCATATATAATCTATTCAAATCAAAATTGGCTTTCTTTTCAGAAAAGGAAATTAAAAAAATATTATCCCTATGAGCATGAGCTATTTCAAAAATCATTCGGAAAGAGTTCAAAACTTTTGACACACAAGTATTATTTACAACTTGAATTAATTAATTAATACAAACCAATACACTTTATATAATATTAAAGGTTTGGATGGTGGTTTTTTAAAATTTATATCCAATTTAAATGAATAAGTTAAAAATAAGAAGCCTGTCATAAAATAAGCAATTTTTTATGGAATATAAATTTAATTAATTATTAAGGTTATAAAATAATCAAATTGAGTATTATAATGGCAACAATATAAATTTAATTAATTATTAAGGTTATAAAATAATCAAGTTGAGTATTATAATGGCAACATGTTTTTTGTAACAATTACAATGAAATTTTTCATATTTAATTTTTTAACCCATCTAATAATAACAAATGATCGAAATCTTAAAATATTTACGGTACTGTATATTTGTTTAAAATAATTTATTTTTAAAAAGATAGTGTTAATGTAAAATTAAAAAATTAAAATAAATTACCTTATAAAATTAAGAATTAAAGTATTTTCATTTTAAAAATATAATTTTGATTAAACTATTAAGAACCAAATCACTATTTTGTAAAATTGAATTAGATAACGCAATTAAATGAGGTAGGAGCTAAAATATGTTTCTTTTTAGTTTACAATTACATACGATCAAGAGGATGCTATAAGCGAAGTTATTTTATTTGTATGTTTATTTTGACATTGTTTGGAGAATGTTTAAAAAAAAATTATTTGTCTTCACATTTTATGGATTTTAAAAAATGTTAGATTTTAGTTTTTAGTTTTTAAATAGTCAAAATATTTCCATTTCTTATAATATTATATATTCAAAAAATTAATAAGTTTTAAGAATAATTGAATATAATTATTCTAAAAAAAATGATAAGTTTTAAGAATAAATGATTAAAGTTAATCTAAAAAATAGTGTGGGAGACTTCATATAAGATAAAATAATAAGTAAATCCTTACAAACATAATATAGAAAATTTCATTTGAAGAGATTAAATGCTACATTTGTATTGTGAAAATTGAAGTGGAAAAAATAGAGGATCACTAGTTCAAGAGAAAGTCGAGGGAAACTGTAGAAATATCTAAACACTTTAACAATTTGAATTTGAATTTGAATATTTTGATCAATGTTTTAGATCACATCCCGTGATCCATCATCAAGTAGAAGCGTTGTTGACCCTAGAATAGAAGGCAACGATAATAAGAATGGCTAAGTGTGATAATGTGTGTGTGGGTCATGTAGAATCAAGGAAAAAACATAAGGGTGAAGAAGCCCAAGGATGGAAAGAACTAAAATATGTAATGCATCAAGAAAATGAGAGTGCAAATGGTGGATAATAACATAAAGTTGAAGTAGATGCATGTTTTAGAGGGGTCTAGAAGGAAGATAGGTGGAAGCCTACTGACAAACAATTGGCAAAGGATGGATAGGTGGCACTGACAAAGTAACAATTGGCAGAGAGTGAGGGGGTTCGGTAATATTATAAGTGAACCCTTCGACCTCTCATTTGAAAGACTTGGGAATTTGTTACACATTTTCAGACACTTGGATGAAGAAGCAAGCTAAGGTTTGAAAGATCAAGAAGAGTTAATATAGAGAGTTTTGAAGCAATCTACATTGTCTTTCAATGGAGATCAATGTAATCTAATGTATTGTATGATTTGTGATGAATGAATAAAGATGATGAGTTTGTATCATGAATTGGATATGTGTTCAGTATATTGATATGTTTTTATCTTAGGAGTTTAATGTGTTATGATCTATTTCATATGATGTTGATGCACATGTTTGTTAATTTATACTCTATTCTCATAAAGGGGTTTTAAGATATCTCTTGATGTGTCTTGAGTGAGTGCCTAAGTCTTTGGATTAAGTAATATATCAAGACAAAGAGTATTTTATTTATTACACATAGTCTAGCATGAGTAAGACTGTGGAAGAGACTAAAAAAATAGAACAAATAAATGTTAGAACAACAAACCAAAGTTTCTTATATAGATAACCACATAGAAATGCATTTAGTTCTACCAGGGTCACGTTAGGAGTAATAAAATTAAATTCGAAAGTAGTAGTTATAATTTTTATTAAATATTCTAACCATTTACCTGTAACTCATTAAATGCTCACCCCTAAAGTGAAGGTTATTTTTAACTTATTAATAATGGTATTCCCAGCATGACTCAAACCTAAATCCTCATCCCTAGTCTAATTCTGAGTGTGTTTTCCAATTTCAACGACTTATCTCGATCGACCTTTGTGATAATGATTTTCCATGATAAGCACATTGGATTCCTCAATGCAAATATAATGCTTGGTTTTGTAACAGTATTCACCTAATGCTGATTTTTCAAACCTAAGCCCTCATTCCTATTCAAATTATGAATTTTATTTTTAATCTTAATGATCTCTTTCAATTGGTGTTTGTGATAATGATTTTCCATGACAAACACCTCAGAATCCTTAATGCAAATAGAATACTTAGTTTTTAAATAGGAGTGTTCATCTAGTGCTGATTTTTCTTTCATAACACTCGTATAAAACCAAACATTTTATTCACATTGAGGATGCTAAGGTGCTTACCGTATAAAATAATTATCATAAATACCTATTGAGACAAGCTATTGAGATTGAGACATATACTTAGAATTTGAATAGGGATGAGAGCTTATGTTTGGTCATGCTTGGAGGAACATTTTAATAATTTAAAATGAACCATTGCTTTAGAAGGCGAGAATTTAATGAATTAAGGTTAGGTTGGATACAACATTTAATAAAATTTGTAATATCTACTTTTACATTCAATTTTATTATTCCTAGTGTGACACAATTAGACATCAATGCATTTCTCTAGAGTTATCTATATAGAGAGTTTTTGTTTTTTGTACTAAATATGTTTCTTTGTGACGATATGTCACAAGATGTGATATGAAATTTTGATCAAATGATTTTGCAGTGATTTTTTATAAAACCCTCTTTTATGATAATATTGAAAACCTTAGATTTATAAAATGGTGAATTTAATCTATCGCTTAAGATATTTCACCCTTTAGCATCTCTCTCCATTGCTAATTTTATCAATTACTCATTTTATTTGTTTTTTTTTTCAATTCATGTTCAATTGGTTGTATCATTTCAAAGTAATCTCATATTGTATAAATACTAGCATCTCCATCAATTGTTCCAAATAAACTTGATAGAGACATAATCTATGTTTGATTTTTGTTTATTTTTTCACTTGAATAGTTTCTACAAGGTATTTTTTATAGTTATTAATTTTTTAGCAAAAACTTTAAACAAATACCAAGTCTTAGCACTAATATGTAGGTTTCTCTTAATTAGTCAATTTTATTAGAATTATTCCTAACATATATTTTTAAATCTACACTCACTATAAAATATCCAACCTATCTTAAATCTTGTGCTTAGATCTAATTTTAAAATTAAAAAAATGCCTTCTTTTAAATCTATTCCCAAATCACCAAGTTTCCTAAGACTTTGTGGCCCAATCATAAATATAAATTAAAACATCAATGTCTTCCTATGATCTAATTTTTGCAGCAAAAAATAACTTGTTTTGAAATATATTATCTATTCACAAAATTTATTAAGTGCTTACATAACTATTTTAATTATATTTTAAAATCTCACACTAATTTTTATTATATATATACCTTAATTTAACCACCTTGTAGTTATAAGCTATTATGGTAAGTTTTTTATGAAAAGGGAACATAATTGTTTAAAACACTACGACAATCTTATAAAACAAGAGCACAAGGCAAAACTAACTTAATACATCAAATATAGTAAATCAAACTTGCCCTAGGTGCTGATAAGAAATGGAGAAATTGAACTAGGTGCCTTAAACTGGTAAAGAGAAAGGTAAAAGAGATACAAACCTATACGAACCTAATTATAACTTACCTAAGTTCTAATAATGGATGAGATGCTAGAAAATAGACTCTAGAATGGACCAAAAATCTCTTTAAAAAAATAATGTTTAATGATGATGATGACTTTTGGATTGGCTTTAAAAATGGAAGTGTTTGGTTTTAGGTGTTAAAAGTGATAGTTTGGGCCAAAAGTGGTCAAGTAGGTCCAAAAATGCCTCTATAGATCCCTTGGTTTTGAAACATTCTTGAATCTAGAAAATAGACTCTAGAATGGACAAAAATCTCTAAAAAAAAACAATGTTTAATGATGATGACTTTTGGATTGGCTTCAAAAATGGAAGTGTTTGGTTTTAGGTGTTGAAAGTGATAGTTTGGGCCAAAAGTGGTCAGGTGGGTCCAAAAATGCCTCTGTAGATCCCTTGGTTTTGAAACATTCTTGAATCCTTTGTTAGTAGTAGAAGTCCAGAATGATGTCTTTGATAGGGAAAATAGACGCATGTAGTTATCTGAGTCTTTTGTCCTTTGTTATAACCCTAGTCTGGCCTCAACACCTAGTAACATATTTAAGAGAAAGGAACATGAGCAAATAAATTTCCCAAGCCCCCTTGAGGACTATAAATACACATTAGTATTGAATCAAAGATCAATGTATTTCTTGTGCAGGTGAGTGACCTAACCCAAATGAAAAAAGATGTAACCTTCTCTCCCACAAATAATCAATAATGTTATATTCTCATTAATGCAACCTTATTTGGTATAAGTATGAAACCACAAAAATCCATAGACATCTATGAGAAAAATCAATAGAGAGTGAAAACTCTTTGACACGTGCAAAAGATATGATTGATGTGCATAGTAAAGAAATGACTTAGGGTCCATGTGTTATATAATATCCTTTGAATTCAAATTATGACACATTCATATGTAGGCAGACCATGAAAATGAGTGAAAGCCATCAATCAAGGCACAATAAATCAACACATGGTGGTGCAATGAATCTGCAAGATACATGACCACTTTTGGAATCGATTTGAAAGTGGTTAGACCACTTTAAGGATGACTATGAAAATGGTCAACTTAGGAACGAACCATGAATTAGAGATAAAACCAAACTAAAGGATGACTAAGTGGATTTCGAGGAAAATAATTAATAGATTTGAAGGCATTCATAGAAAAATGCAAATGGCATAAGACTATGAAGGTTCCAGTGTGAATGGAAAGTGTATCGAAAGGAGACAAAACTAAGAAAATGAGCCAAATGTACTAATGCATGACAAATATGCCATAATTATATTTGTTGTACCAAAATTAGGTGTCTACATAATGCCTCTCTTTGGTGTGAATGCATGCATTGGTATCAAAGCAAAATAAATTAAGTGCATACTTGAAAAATTACCTTAGAGGTATTAAATAAGAACTCTTGAATTTATTAGGAATGAGTCCCCATGATTTGATGTCAAAAATTGAAATGTACTTGCAAGTAAATGGGAAACATACAGGTAGATCAATGTCTTGATAGATTTATATCAATATAACCAAATACAATAAGTCAAATTGAAAAATGAGCAAAGGAACAAATACATGTGTTGGTATGTAGACCATGTTATCACTTACAAAACTAAGAAACTGAAATGAGCCTCAATTTTCCCAATCCAATGATAAAGAATTTGAAAACTAGAAATTGAAACTAAAACTAAAACCTAGTTCCTTGAAATTAGATCCCACTGACCCGTGCACTGGATCAAAATATTATTTTTGGCCAAAGAAGAAAACATATGGTATTTGTAACCTTTGTAACCTATAACCTTTGTAGTGTGAAACATGTAACCACTTGGAATCTATACTGTGTGATATAATAATTAAGATATATGCACCCTTTTGAGATGAGGGATAATCTTTAAAATCACTCATTTCAAAATAAAGAGATTAAACTTACCATGTGAAACATATGTAGTCATTGAAAGCACATTTATTAATACAGGCATATAACCATATAAGATATCATCATTTAAAGATCAATAGTAACTGAATACTGGTATGCCAAAGTGGAAGTATGCTGAGTAAAGGGAGCGTTAAATAATATTCCCCAATAGTACCCTATAAAGAGGGATAAGTGATATGCCCTGATGTAACCACGTGCCCAAATATGGACATGATATAAAAATAAATGTACCTAATATAAAAATCACAATGTGACTCAGATGTATGTGATATGATAAATGTTGGCCGCAAATTTTGGCTAAGTATTGTTCATTTTGGCACGGGACCGAAACGACATAAAAGGACCATAACACATAAAGACTATGACATGAAACTTGATAAGTGCAAAATCACCATGGCATGGAACCTACAGGGTACGAGAGGACAAAGACATAGAATCCCCAACACGAGAGGACCCAGTCAAATAAGAATTAGTCACAAGGAACTCGAGAACATAGGACTTAGAACTGAAGCAATTAGTCACGAGGAACCCAAGAATATAGGACTCCAAAAGGAAGTGAGGAACCTGAGAACATAGGACTCAAAATTGAAGCAGAAGACTTAGGGAGTGCGTGAGAAGTGGGAATAGTTAAGGATTGATTCATATGGGACACCTAGCCCTTATTGATCAAAAGTTTTGCACTGGTCATGAGAAGATGAACACATGGAAACAAGGATCCAACATAGTATGAGTATATAGGGGGCACAAAGGCTTGAGTCTTTAGGCAAAGCTAGTTGATTAAGAGCCATGACTCTCAGTCTCTTGAGAGTCTGTTGGTTATTTATTATTTCCATTAATGATGTAAACACTTGGTCAGTGATAAACAAGTATAATTAACCCTATTATAATGGATGGATGGTGGTTGATTTTTGGATGCTCACGCTTAATATATGAGTTACATATGTTACATAATTTCTCTTGTGTTCATGACAAGTGAATGTGTTATGTTAAGTTGAGAGTAATAAATAGAACTTAGTATGGAACCTAACTTACCTTTTCTTTTTCTAAAAGTAATAACGTTAACTAGTGATGGAAGTAGTCTGTGTAATCATGGTGGTCAAGCTTGGAAACACTAGAATCAAAGTAGTTTATTTTATGATTTTATGTGGTATCTATTTAAATACATAAAAGGAAGAATATGACTAAGGCAATGACACTGAGCAATAAAACCTATGGGAATCGGTCTCTAGCTGCACACTTTGAGTGAGCTTGCAAGACCATGGTCTCATGTGAAAGGACCAACGTGCTAGCTCATTGGGCTAGACTCCAGCGTTGAAGCTATAGTAACAATATAAAACCCAACATTTTGGTTTCATTGTCAAGACCTGAAGCACTTGCTGATCAGTCATGGAAAATGTTTGAGTGCATTACTCTTGAGAATATATAATAATGGATTACTGAAGTTGAAGATAATTTTACAATTCCCTACTTTGAACTAGGAGTTTTCACATGGTAGTGGGTAGAGAAAAATATCTATAATGCATTGTATGAAACTTTATTTTCTGAGATCCCAGTTCATTTGCACACTTGGCTCTCTACATATGCTCAAGGATGGTCTCAAAACCTTGGGAGAAGATAGTCTTGGATCCTACAGCGACAAAGAGCTTTAACATGACTTGGAACCCTATGGACTAGAATTGTTAAAATTTGGTGGAAATGAGTTTTGAATAGCTACATTCTAGAGTATGCTGTAACCATCTATTCATATTCTGAAGAATCCAAGTTCTAGTTCCTCTGAGAACCATGTGGCTGTTACATTAAACATTTTCCTTTAGAAATCAAGAAGTTATTTATTGATTTAGGACTTGAGACTATGCCAATGGAGAGATAAATCCTTCTGTGCATGAGCCACATATTTGGGAGGGGAGTCAAGAAGAGTTGGTAAAAGATTTTGGGTTCAGAATGGTAACCAGTCAATGGGCATTATGGAAGTGGAAGTATGATGAAGCTTGATAAGGATTATAGGAGTAAGTGGTGTGGGAAGGGACCAAGAAAACTTAGGAAGTGATGTTAGGATACGTAGAGAAGTAGAGACACATAAAGAAGACCCCATCATTTTGACTTGTACCCTATACCACTAATATCATATGAAGGAGAAACTAGCTAGATGGCAAGAATAGAAAGACCAAGTCTGAACCAACCATGCTCCCAAACCATAGTGCATAATCATGTTCTTGAATCAAATGAAGTACACATATATAATTGGGACACATACAATGTGGAATCAGAGATTAAGCTAGTAAGGGATACTGAAACTAAGCTATTTGACACACATACAAACTCAACACTTTCTTTCCCCTTTCAAGGGGATTACATGGCATAATTTGGGATGTATGGAGGGCCTGGTCCTCAAAGTGGGTAGAGTATAGGCCCAATTTTGGTTAATCACCCAACTACCACACCCTATATCATGAGTGCTACTATTAGAGGCATAGGAGGTGGAATAAGTAGAGGCACGTGAGGAGGTAGTGGACTTCCCCCTCAAAGGACAAGGGTTGGAGGTTCTCAACAACCACTAGTTTAGGCACCTTAACCAACAATAGTATATTACAAAATTATGCTTCACTTACTAGAATATTGAGGCATGGAGAATGCAACTAAGCATGCCCACAAATGTAAACTTATTTAGAAGGTGTGAGGCATCACCTCTTCTGAGCGTAAAGCCACATAGTTCACAACTACACTTTTGGAGTGCACACATAAATGGTATAGAAAGTTTGACCCTAAATAAGTTGTCATCAACTATGATCAACTTAAAACAACATTTCTTCAAGAGTTTGACATTCTAGAATTTGAAAAACAAAGCATAACTACATTGAAGGATATCAAACAAGAACTTAATGAAAGTGTGTGAGAGTATGATGCAAGGTTTAAAATGCTCTTGTCAAGTATGTCCTTAGAAATCAATGCTATGCAACATGCATAATGGTTCATGGGAGGTTTGTTACTACCATTTTGATGAATATTGTCTTAGAGGACTTTCACTAGCCCATGCGAAGCCTTGAAAGCTACCCTCTGTGCTGAAGTAGTTGGAAGTATCGATACATGGATCAATCCATTCATAAAATCTAAGATAGATTCAATGGCATCACAACTTGAAAAATTAACTACAAATAATACACATGATACTCATAATGGTTTCTGGTGTACTGATTGCTAATTTGAAGGTCACACCTGAAGTAACTGCCCATGAAAGAACATCCACACTGTATTGAAACAGTCATGTGAAATCTATCATGAAGAATATGAAGTGAATTTTTGCCCTCTTTTGTATCAAGCAACACGCTCAAAGTTGTATGATTATTTTAAGATATGTGATGCTTATACTCATGACATTAATGACTACCAACTGATTAGTGACATCCATGAAGCACAAGCATATGGTACATGCCAGACTTCTATAGGCAACAACCAAGATAATGGTGGCTATCAGGGTCGAGGACAAGGAAGAGGATGAGGAGGTGGTCATTTCCTACCTAGGTCATGTTAAAAATGTGGATCCCCAGACCACTACCAAAGAGATTGTCCAAACCACCGTACCTGTGTTTTCTATAAAAAGGACCATCAACTGGAAGAGTGTCCTGACTTGTACGCAGTTATAACTAAAGGAAAAATGAAAAGGGTGTCAATATGATAAGAGTTGAGAAACCATAATGGCATATGCATTAAATCACCCCAACTATTAAACAAGTGAATATTACCACATGTATTGGAGGATAGTCTTAATCTATCTCAAATTCTATTTAGCATGAAGAACCATAAGCAAGAAAGTATCCTGATGCCTGGCAGTAGAAGGATGTCCTCAAGATACAATGGCATTGGTATGAGAAATTCAAGGAGAGATTCAATTGCTTAAATATAAAGAAGCAATGTAGCATGATATTGTGTAAAGGGTAGCTGAACCACAAAATGTGGCATATGATGATTTCTAGGAACTGTGCAAGTGCATGCTAGATGAGGACATTATCCCAGAACTAAGTGTTTGGATTAAGAATTAAGCACAAACACCAAATTATTTTCAACCCTAAGTCACTCGACATATTTAGGATCATCACTTGAATCATGCTTAAAGGAAAGGCACTCTTATTCCCCTTCCCCTCAAAAGATAGAGAGATATTAGTCAATGCTGTCATTCATGGATGGGTAATTCAGGACATACTAGTTGACTCTGACACAAAAGTGAATGTCCTCACCAAAGATGCTTCACAAAAAATGGCTAGTCCAACATTACAACCATCAACTCACGTGTTGTTCACGGCTAACAAGACTCATGTTTTACCAATAGGTGTCCTCAAGAATGCCATAGTTGATATACTTGAAGTACCCTTCACGGTGAATTTTGAGGTTCTTAAATTAGTCGAGGTAGATGACTTCCCAACTTTGTTGGGATGGTCCTGGTTTTATGAAAATAATGCAGATCTAAGTTTTAAGAAGTGATATATTAGTTTTGAAAACACTGACCAACACATTGTATTCCTTTGGATCAAACATAAGGCCCCCCTTATATAGAACCCATCAATATGGAAGAAGATATTAAGCACATCTATAATGTCACTACCAGAGACAATGAGAAAAGGGATCCAACTTTGGATGGTGTTATTAGATGGTTTGACTCTCAGTACCTCTCTATCACTGCAAGTAATGCTTATAATTGTTGGGCACCTAGCAATTACGACCTCATTAGATGAGTGTGTAGTGTAATTGGAAATTAGGAGACCATTCCATGCCAATTTTGTAAACATCATAGGTTCATGTGCCTTGTCACCAGTCAAGTCATGAGGGGACCAATCATAGAGGCACCTCTTGAAATAATTGATGAGGCTCCAAAGTTCCATGGACAAATAGAGGTACATGACTTCATACAATGCCTTGAAGAATTCTATGACACTGAAAGTGATCGTATGAGGTCACTAGTTCATCTTTTTGATGGTACAACTACAAGATGGTGGCAAACCCATCATGGGTGACTCCTTTAGTGGGACCAATTACACTCTACCTTGCATCACTGATTCCATCATGAAAACAAAATTAGGGGAGCAATCAACTATAATAGTGTACTATCACTTGAACCCCATATAAAAGCTTGCAAGAAAATGTGGAGAAATGAAGAGTCATACCTACTAGAGTACTTGTGGGTGCATGCATTCCATGTAACTTTATGTACCCAGGCAAGGGCATGTTATGTTCATGAAGAATGACACATGAGAACCTAATTTTGGCATCTCTTGAAGGAAAACATGAAATCAACCCTATCAAGTTGATTGATTATGCTCAACCAATTAGAAAGATGCATATCAAGTTGATTGATGATGCTCAACCAATCAGAAAGTGGCCATATAGATTGAATCCCAATCTATGAGTGCACACCAAAGAGGAAATCAACAATATGCTATGTGTTAGAGTAATCACCCCCATTGATGAATCTGAATGGGTTAGTCCCATAGTGATTAGTATCAAGAAATATGGATACATCCATATTTATGTGGACTATCAAGTAGTTAATGCATCCTGTGTCACTAACCCATTCCCAACGCCTTTCACAAAGGAAATCCTTGAAGATGTTGCTGGATGTGAGAAATATACCTTCACAGATGGCTTCTCAAGATACCATCAAGTATAGATAGTTGAAGAGGACCAATCAAAGACAACATTTGCCATTGAATGTTGATCCTTCACATATACTATCATGACCTTCAGGCTAAAGAATAACCCAAATGTGTTCTCATGAGTAGCTATTGAAACCTTTAAGGATTTCATCTATAAGTTTCTTCAAGTTTACTTGGATGATTGGATAGTTTATGGTTTGGTCAAGGACCATTGTTCTAACCTGAGGCTTATGCTTGAGTGCTGTCAGGTCTTACAAATATCTTTGAACCTAAAGAAGTGCCTATTTATTATACTATTTAGTGTGCTATTATGACATGTTATTTTTAATGAAGGACTTCTGGTAGACCTAGTGAAGGTGTCTATTATTCTTCACCTCTTAGCACCCAAGACTCATCACAAGGTTCACACCTTTCTAGGCCATAATATTTATTATATAAAATTCATCCATGGATATGCAAAGATTGCCACACCCTTGGAGGAACTTCTAAAGCATAATGAACACTTCATATGGACTTGCTTCTATAAATAAGGTTTTGAGACACTGAAGGACAAATTGGTCACCGCTCTTATCCTCTAGTTTCCTGATTGGACAAAACCATTCCATGTCCTTGTTAATGTGTCTCAAATGGCCATTGGTGCAATCCTTTGACAACTAGGTGAAAGTCACCTAGATCATCTAATCTACTTTGCCAACAAGAAACTCACTCAAGCTAAAAGGAATTACACCACTATGAAGTGTGAAGTATTATCGATGGTTTATGCTATGAACAAGTTTTGATACTACTTATTGGCCACTTAATTTATCTTCTATACAGATCATGAGGCCTTGAAGTACCTCATCAATAAAGCAATGCTACCTAGATGGATATGACATTGGATCATGTTGATCCAAGAGTTCTAATTTTACATCATGGTGAAACTGAGGAAAGTCAATTATGGACCTTCCTGGATAGAGTCCAAAGAACTACTGCATACCATAGAAGATGAATTACCTGATATTCAACTCTTCTATTTTACTCATGTACCTGAGGAACTAGAGGATATTTCCACCTTTTTGACCACTAGATTAGCACCCAATTGTCTCATTCAAGCCAAAAAATTACTCATGGTTTGCACTGCACCTTTTCAACTCATATGAGGGGATCTTTACAAACTTGGCCATGATGAGATTCTTTGGCAGTGTGTTATGCAACATGAACATCTTGAGGTACTTTGAGAAGTTCATGAAGGTATTACCAAAGGACACTATGCTGGATAAGCTACCGTGCATAAAGTTTTAATGGCTAGATTATGGTGGCTGACTCTTTTTCAAGATGCTAAAGCATATGTTAGATAGTGTGATATATGTCTATGTGTAGGCAAACCTAATTGATGAGATGCTATGCCTCTATGACCAAGTCCTTCTTAGAAACTATTTGAGAAATGGGCAAATGATTTTATTGGCCCCAGTAATCTAGCTGGGTGAAGAACAGGTTCTCAATACATCATCACAACAATTGACTACGTAATGCACTGGGCTAATGCTATGCCTACAGAATATTATACTACTACCACTGTTGCATGCTTCATTGGGAGAATATCATAATTCAGTTTGGATGCCCACTAGGTTTTATTAGTGATTGCAATACCCATTTATTGAATGAAACAATTTGTGTATTACTAAACGAGTTCATGATTTTACATCACAAAATGATGGTGTACCACCCTCAAGCCAATGGTACTACTGAGGCCTTCAACAAGATCCTAGGCACCACCCTGATGAAGATTTACAACATTTACTGAATGAACTGGCATGATAGGGTAGCTATGGTCCTATGGGCTTACTAAACAAATTACAAGTGCTTGAATAAAAACACCCCATTCAATTTGGTATATGGTAAAGAAGCAGTCCTTCTAGTTAATTTTTTAGTACTATCTCTCTATAATATGCATAGGATAATTGGATGAAGAGGTATCCTTGAAATCATGATTATATGATTTATTATAACCTAATGAAGCCAGTTTCCTTGCTCATTGGAGTCAGGATGTGGAAAAATACAAACAGAAGGCATGACAATACTACCACTTAAAGCACAAAAATTTTACTTTGGGCATGAAGGTCTTACTATACAACTCCAAGTTTGCATGCCATCTTGGAAAACTTCAAATTCATTGGGATGGTCCTTTCATCATTCATAGCATTAGACCTACTAGAGCATGTCACTTCTAATGGTCAGATGATCAATTCCTTACTGGGCATTATAATGGAAGTCAGCTCTAACTGTATTTCACTTTTGAATCACTGAATTATTGTAATGAATAAGGCTTTTGCCATTAGTTTAGGATTTCCTATTTTCAATAAAAGCATTGCTTTGTTGCACGTAAATGTTTCTTGATGTAATTATCTTTAATGTATTATTTTTCTTTTCATGGAGGACCATGACTCATTTTAGTGTGGGGTAAAAGAGATCTGACATCTTAATTTAAAGATTCATAGGCACATAAATTACATAAGCACACAAGGTTCTTAGGGCGTGCAAGGAATCTAAGTGCACAAAGTGTTAAGGGTGTGCAAGTAATTTAAGGCACATGAAATATGAAGCCTAAGGATAGGGTGTTCCATCCATTAATTTGAATTTTGAAAGATAGTTGTCTTCCACAACAAGGAAAGCACGGGACATAACTATCATCCACTTCAATAGAAGGTGTGAGAGGAGATGTCCCATTAATGCAAAAATAATAGTTATGGCAATAAATGTGCCAACGACATGATATAACAACACTATTAAAAGTATTAAATGCTAAAATTAATAATCAAAGTGTGGTGGTCATTAAAGATACATATTAATGACATGAAGTGATGGGTGAAGGGAAAGTAGTAATAACGGTGAACCCCCCTTAAGGATATAAATTGGCTAGTTAACTTATTTTTACTATTTACCTTTGTGTTTAATTATGATTAATAGAACCAAACAGCTGAAAATAAGCAAATACCAAAGCCAAGAATAAGTGAATACTAGAGCTGGAATACAAAGAACTCATGATTTGATATAGGTATTGAGGAAAGCATCACTTCTCACCAAGTGAAACACAGGGGGAAATTTGAAACACAACCACGACAAAGAAAACTTACAACTTGTAGGTTGTAAAATCCCACCAGTAGAGGGTACTCAAGCTCAAAAATTCAAAGTCATTAGCCACAACCACGTATTCATTTGGAACATTGGATGGTCGTGCATCAACCTTTGGGCTTCATGAAGGGTGATGCAACCTAAAAAAATGGCCTTGAGAACTAAACCATTACCTATGATACCAAAGGAAGAAGAGGTACATGGGGGAGACACAATTTTCATTTGGGAAGAGATTCTAGAAGATCAAGTTTAATGCATGGAGGGAGAGGAAACAAGCATGACACACCAAGTAAATAAGACTTAATCATCCCTAGCCTTGCCTCTACTAATTGAGGAAATATAATATCCAAAATTAATGTTACATACAGATAATTAGGTCTCCAAGGTCTCTAATTGCATAAGCTTTAATTATAACCATTGACAACCTAGAAATGAGGTTAAACTTCAAAATGATTATCGATTCGAGTCCCAAAACACCAAGAACCAAGTGGTGTTTTATGTCAAGATCTTCAATGCATTGGATACTATAGGGTTTTTCCAATTGTTTAATCTACCATACTTTAGAAAACCTATAGAGGCAATTTAGTTATTTATCATGCACATCCATGATGACTATATCTAATTTACCAAGCACAATATGAAGATCACTCCAAAGAGGATAAGCAAGGTCACAAGACTATAGCACTCAAGTTTGGATGTGGTTGATGACTTGGTAGACACTAAAGAGGTCCAAAAGACTGTTATGGCACTCATGTACCAGAAGTAGGGCCATACCATGCACATCAAGAACTTAAAGGATCTTGACCTCTGGGTTTTAGTTCTGATCATTATGACCAAAATTAGTGGGACTAATTGGTAGAAAGAAGTTGACATGGCACACCTATACATCACCCACCAAGTCACCCAAGGCTTACAATATAATTGGGCCATGTATTTTAGTCGAAAGATTATTGAAGATACAGATAAAACCCATCAGATACCCAAAAATAGGTTTTCATGGAGGTTATTTATTATCTTAATGGTCTTTGATGAGATTGACATACTAAAATACAACTTGGGAGAACTAAAGTGGACATACACACCCATACATAGGTCCCCTGTTGAGTACTATAAGGCATTCACATACCCTCAACACATCACCCCCTCCTATAAAATCAAGACGAGGTACTAGTTTGATGATATGAAAGAGGCATTTGGAAATGAGTGGTGCATCTCAAAGGATTTTCCCCCTTTGGCTGTTAAGTAAGCCTAGTTTTTAGTGAAGCATCAATTCTCCCTTGCATGCATAAGGATGATTCCTTCCAGAGAGATTTTTGCATGGTTGAAGTTATCGTATGCCTTCTCAATGTGGTACTTAGTGGACTATGTGAACTAGATATATAATGCACAACCCATTACCTTTTAGGCCAAGAAGATAATTTGGAGATTCACACTCTTCAAAAAATGTTTGTATATCCAGGTAAAAAGCCTACTAGGAGAGGAATGAGATAAACCTGACAGACATAAAGGTTAAATAGATAATGGTAGGAGAGCAAGTGTATAAATTATTTTATATGATACACTCTTGAAAGGATCCAAAGGGTGAAGAACCTAAGGATAATATTCCATTCATGCCACCATTAAAGAATAAAAAGAAGGCTAAGCATGAGGTTAGCACGAGTGGTCAGTAGGCACCACCAAAATGGAAGAAGACTTCCTAGGCTCCACAAAAATGCCCCTCATTTTTGTGCCCATAGTCACCTCACCCTTCTCCACCATGTCCATCTCCACCACTCCCATCTCCACCTCACCCATCCCCACCTAGCCCTTCTCCTCCACACCCATCTCCACTGCACCCTTTGGCTCCCCGACCATCTCCACCCAAGTCACCACCATTGTAAGTACCTCTACCTCCACCTTCTCCTCCACATATTTCTCCCACTTCACCCTCACCCCCTTAAACATCACAACCATCTCCCCCAAAATAATCCTTAGGAGATGCACAACAATAGACCATAGATCAAGCACCTCAGTAGGAAATCCCTACAGTTCAAGTACAAACATTAGATTCTAAATTTGAGAAGACTCCTTCCTTGGTGTGGGAGGAGGATGCTATCTTTGATGACTCATTGTTTGATGCATGGAAAATTTATGATGAAGAGGGGGATGGTGAGGAAGAAAGGAAAAAAGTGGCTGTGGTAGCACTTCTATGGCTACCAGTGTAGGGGTCAAAGTAGAGCATGATTCTACTAAAGGGAAGGAATTGACTGGGTCTGTGGAAGAGCCTAGAGATGATCTAGCTACTAATATATGTGAACATTATTAATTTGGCATCCCTAATAGGATGTTATGTATGTGGTGACACTTTATTCCTAAGGATACAACCTTGGAAATAAGGAAGCAAGTGTCTTTTCTTCTAGACATGTATAATGAGGAGTGGGAATTTGAGCTTCCCCAAAACAACCTCTCCTTAGAACCTTAAGCTCCTGTGCTTCCCAAGCCACTATGGGTGGATCCCTACAATATATCCCCTCTTCTAGTGAGTGTCACATTTTTGAAGCTAGCCATAAAGGTCATACACCAGAACATTCTATTAGATTCTAATGTATACACTATTGAGAGGAAATATGCCCAAATTATGGGTATGTATAATAAGGAAGTCACTACCAAATAGGCACTCATCGAGGAAGTGGCTACTCTGAAGCAACAGGTCAAAGAGGCCACAAAAGAAAAAATGAGAACATTAAACCTCTGTAAAACAATTTTGGAATAGGATATGATCCTAGTAGATGATGTACCTCTCAATGGGGAGTAAGTTAGATACCTTGGTAAACCTCTTACTAAAGCGATGCAAGGAATAACCCATGCTGAAAGATGAGGGAATAGAGCTAGTAGAGTAGTTTACCAAGGTAATAGAAGTCTAAAAGCACATCCTAAAAAGGGTTGGGGAAGTCATCCAAATATTGGATAGAAGTTTTGAGTTGCTGGCATGTCCAAATAAAATCTTGTAGGCTTGGCTCCAAGCTAAAAAATCCCAGAGGAAAAAAATGGTTGATGTTACGCTCTTAATAAGGGACCACACCAAGCATGCTAAGGCATTCAAAGATGTGGAGATGATGGAGGAAACCATAAATACTCATCATCAAAAACTAAATGCAAGTTTTACAACCCTTCAAGGATAGGTTATCAAGGAAGTCTCGACACTTGAAGACATCTAGAAGGATACCACCACATCCCTAGATGAATTGGTCAAGAAGGCCAATGAGACATCTAGCTGACCGAAGGAGATGAAGATATCAAAATATGCCATAAAATAAATAATTGTCAAGCTGCTTGAGGCATTGTCACATTGGGATAATGTTAGGAAGGAGATAAAGTAGATGGGACCTAAATATTTGATAGAGGTTGCTAGTATGACTTAGTTTAGGATAGACTAAGAGTTTAGTGTGGGGTAATGTTATCCCCAAATTTTGGTTAAGTATTGTCCATTTTGGCATGAGATTGACACAACATAGAAGTACCATAGTGTATAAAGATTATGTGTGGAATTTGATAGGACCAAAGTTTCCCAAAGTTCTGACACAACTTGTCAGATTTAAGAGCACACATGATTACCAATGTATAAGCAACTTAGACATGCGGAAATACCCAGAAGAACAAATAACTATCAATGAGAAATAACACAAAATATGAGAGGCAACACACAATTGTATTCAACTCATTACAAAGGAAATTACAATAAAGAGATCACACTCTTCTTCCACCTCTACAAGGCCTTCCACACCTCAAGGGCTCCAAGTAATCTTCCCACCTGAGTAATCTTCTCTCATAGGTCACAACACACAGCTAACACAAGCTGTTGTTCACCTCATTGTACATCTGGTACAATCGAGTACGAACCGGTACTCCAAGTAGATCTCACCATGATCCTGCTCTTGATGTATTGCTGTCACCTTGATCTTGCTCCCCCACCGATCCTCTTTTGACCCTCGCATACACACATCCCTGCAGACCAACCCTAATCTTACTTGTCACATGTAGATCTCCTCCATGATCCTGCAACATCCCTGCTGACCAAACTTGATCTTACATACCTGGAAGAACATGCTCTTCCAGGGGAAGAACTCTCCAAGTTCTACTTAGTTCTTCTACTTTACAATACAGCCCATGAGTCTTATTATATAGATCTCATGCATACAATGATTAGACTTGCGGCTCAAGACTTCAAACTAGTCTTCATCATGCAGACTGCCTGTTCACTTAACTGACTATTCGTCAATAGCAGTTCTGGAACTGCCACAGGCGACTGACGTTGGTCCCTATCTTCCTGGAGGTGACCAACATCGGTCGATAGCTGCCGAGGTCAGTTTTCTTCTGCACTATCCACTGACTGACGTCAGTGATCTTGCCGACATCGGTGACTGCATACTTAGCATCCTCCTTCCTGTTTGCATTTGGGTGAAGCTTTTAGCTCCACACCCTAACAATCTCCCACTTGGAGATAAAAAGCTGCACCTGTACCTATACCAGTACTTTGTCTATTCTGCATCCTGGCTTGTATCCCTCTTCAAGCTCCCACTTGAAGACAACCCACCACACACCCTGTGGTGCTACACCTGTGTCTGAATTTCTTCATTCTTCTACCTTGCTATACTCCCACTCAAACAGCAACCCCTATGAGTAACCTGTAATCAACAACACTTAACAGATCTAAACCACCTGTTAGTCAAGCTCACTCTGAGAATGTCCAACCTCGCTCTGATACCATTTGATAGGACCAAAGTTTCCCAAAGTTCTGACACAACTTGTCAGATTTAAGAGCACACATGATTACCAATGTATAAGCAACTTAAACATGTGGAAATACGCAGAAGAACAAATAACTATCAATGAGAAATAACACAAAATATGAGAGGCAACACACAATTGTATTCAACTCATTACAAAGGAAATTACAATAAAGAGATCACACTCTTCTTCCACCTCTACAAGGCCTTCCACACCTCAAGGGCTCCAAGTAATCTTCCCACCTGAGTAATCTTCTCTCATAGGTCACAACACACAGCTAACACAAGTTATTGTTTACCTCATTGTACATCTGGTACAATCGAGTACGAACCGGTACTCCAAGTAGATCTCACCATGATCCTGCTCCTGATGTATTGCTGTCACCTTGATCTTGC
Organism: Torreya grandis; assembly: GCA_037957365.1. Classification (NCBI taxonomy): domain Eukaryota; kingdom Viridiplantae; phylum Streptophyta; class Pinopsida; order Cupressales; family Taxaceae; genus Torreya; species Torreya grandis. The sequence continues at coordinate 3,793,919 of JARHVA010000240.1, read as the reverse complement.
TCCCCTGTCGATCCTCTTTTGACCCTCGCATACACACATCCCTGCAGACCAACCCTGATCTTACTTATCACATGTAGATCTCCTCCATGATCCTGCAACATCCTGTTGACCAAACCTAATCTTACATACCTGGAAGAACATGCTCTTCCAGGGGAAGAACTCTCCAAGTTCTACTTAGTTCTTCTACTTTACAATACATTCCATGAGTTTATTATATAGATCTCATGCATACAACGATTAGACTTGCGGCTCAAGACTTTGAACTAGTCTTCATCATGCAAACTGCCCATTCACTTAACTGACTGTTCATCAACAATAGTTCTAGAACCGCCACAGGCGACCGACATCGGTCCCTATCTTCCTGGAGGTGACCGACGTCAGCCGATAGCTGTCGAGGTCAGTTTCCTTCTGCACTGTCCACTGATCGACGTCGGTGATCCTGCCGACGTCGGCGACTGCATCCTCCTTCCTGTTTGCATTCGGGTGAAGCTTTTAGCTCCACACCCTAATAGAATTTGATAGGCACAAAAGCACCATGGTGTAAAACTTATAGGTCATGAAAGGACAAAGGCACAAAATCCCTAATTAAAGATGAATTAGTCATGAGAAACTTGAGAACATAGGACTCAAAATTGAATCAATTAATCATGAGGAACCTAAGAATATAGGACTCAGAACTGAAGTAATTAATCACGAGGAACCCAAGAACATAGGACTTGGAACTAAAGCAAAAGACTTGGGGAGCTTGTGGGAAGTGGGAACAATTAAGGAGTGATTCATATGGGACACCTAACCCTTATTGATCATAAGTTTTACACCGACCATGAGAAGATGAACACATATAAACAAGGATCCAACATAATATGAGTATATAGGGGGCACAAAGGCCTAGGTACTTAAGCAAAGCTAGTTTATTAAGAGCCATGACTCTTAGTCTATTGGTTATTTATTTTTTCCGTTAATGATGTAAAAATTTGGTCAGGGATAAACAAGTATAAATACCCCTATTCTAATGGATGGATGGTGGTTGATTTATGGATGCTCATGCTTAATATATGAGATATAAACATTACATAATTTTTCTTATGTTCATGACAACTAAATGTGTTATGGTAAGTTGAGAGTAATAACTAGAACTTAATATGAAACCTAACTTACCTTTTCTTTTTCTAACAGTAACAACATTAACTAGTGATGGAAGTAGTCTATATAATCATGGTGGTCGATCTTGGAAACACTAGAATTAAAGTAGTTTATTTTGTGCTTTTATGTAGTATATTTTTAAATACATACAAGGAAGAATATGACTAAGGCAATGACACTGAGCAATGATACATAAAAGGAAGTAGTTTATTTTGTGCTTCTAATTGTGCACTTTGGGTGAGTGTGCAAGACCACAGTCTTGCATAAAAGGGCTAATGCTCTAGCTCATTGGGTTAGACTCCAGTGATAAAGATATAATAACAATACAAACCCCAATAATAAATGTAGGATCAATAGATATATGGGCATAACATTCCCCTAATGGAAAGATATAGGCAATAAGCACAATAAGAGAGGGATAAGTGATATGACCAAATTTAATTGAAAAGAGGGACAAGTGATATGTTCCAATGCAATAATATGCCCCTAGAAGGGATATATATTATAATGAAGCACATAATAGTAGTATGCTCCATTAGATGCATAGTAGAGACCATGTAAATGTAGATAACAAACATAATATGCACCACACATGACAACATACATGATATAGATCATGGCACCAAACATATGATATCATATACTATAGAAATTAAATATAACCACACATAATCATGTAACCACATAGAGTAAATGAAACCATCAAACCAAGCAATGTGACCTATAAGTAATCAATCACACAGACATGATAGAACATGATGAATAAAGGATTCTCTACAGACAAAACAAGACAAGACATGAAAAACACCATGCCTAAGCACACATAAACAAAATAACACACATGTAAGTAATAGAGTAATCATATGGAACACAAAAGAGTATACAATGTGATCACGTAACCATTATATGAAATAACACGTTGTATCTATGTAACTAAGCACACAAGATCTAAGCTTAAGAAATATATGTTTAAGAAAATGTTAAAACACCATGTGAAAATGGAAAGTAGGAGGGATGGTAATATAAACCCACTAAAATTATCCCCAAAGACATGCATGCCTCCAATGGAAGAATGCCCCTAGCTGTAAGTATGATGAAGCTACAAAGAAACTATAAATTAATGATCATATGTAACTTGTATATCTTGCATCCAACTCAAATAATACCATGAGAAGCACATGTATAATAATGGATATGTAAACCTATAATAATATGTAAAAATAAATGATATGTAAACATGTATATGTATATGTAAACAATAAAGATGAAGGCAAATAAATTTTAAATTTTGTGTTTTACCCTGATTTTACAGTTTTAATGAATTTCTATAAGAATGGAACAAACACAGATAAAGGATACTCAATAAAGCAAGAAAAAAGCCAAGAGATGAAGGCAAAATAAATAAATAAATAAAGTAAGAGTTTAAATTAAGTGAAACAAGGAAGCAAGTGAAGAGGCAAAGGAAAGAGCTATGTGTTTTATCTTATTTTTTATTAATAAATATAATTAAATTAAACCTTTGAGATAATTCAAATTGTATGATATATTATAATAAAACACTTATTTGAATGTTAAAGCTGAGTATAATTGAATAATTTCATTTACTATTTATGGAAATTACTAAGAAAATTTAGATACTTAGTGTGTTACTATTTTGTGCAAGTCTGAAACTAAATACAGGTGATTAAAATGATTAAAAATAGATCATAACTCATTCAAATGAGGAACAAGAGTGTCTATATCTACCTAGACAAATCCATCAACCTTTAGACACTATCTTCTAACATAGTCATTTTCTATTTTTTATTATTTCATGTGAAGGTGTGCCTAACTATTTTATCATTGATCACTACACCTACTTGAAACTTGTATTCTCATGTGATATGAAGTGATTGCTTCTTGCAAAAATCCAAAAAAATGGTCTCCTTCACTTTGAAACCTTGACTCCACTTTGACAATAGGTTAACTTATAAAAATTGGAAAAATGGTGGGTTAAGTGAACCTCAACCACTCTCCATTGATTGGTTGAGTGATACCTTCATGTGTAATACTTAAAAGAGGGAAGTCAAACTACATGTACTTCTTCTTGTTAGGTGTATGTGTGCAATAATGATCCTTTTATGAATGCAATATGTAATCTATATTTAAACACTTGACAATACAAAACTTGGCTTGAATTAGGTGCTTCATACTTGGCTAGGGCCTGTTCCTTGTGACTAATTTCAAATTGGGAAGTTTATGGAAATTTATTTGAATGTGAAAGTGTTAGAATAGGCTCACTTGACAATGAGAGATGATGAAATAGGCTTAAACCTAGTATGTATTTTTATTGGGAATATTCAGGTATTTTATCATGTAATTGACATGTAAAACATACAAGATGACCCATAAATATGATTTGAATTTTAAAAGTGACCATGGCTTGGTGCAAAGAGAGGTCTATAAAAGTTGGATATCTCCTTGATCTGCATGTGTTTAAGTTTGATAGATTTTTATAAAAGGTAAAAATATTGATCTGATGATCTAGAGACAATCTAAATATAATAAAAGGGTGTGAAAGAGTCATGTTTATGCACAAGTCATTTAAGATTAAGGTAACTTAAGATTGACATTGTCCAGTGTCTCATACTAGATTTTAGTGTCTACAAATGTTTCCTTTTTATTATAGTATTTAAATTAAAATCAAAGCTAGAGTAAAAGAATAAAGAGATATACCTAAGTGTGTATAACACATGTTGTCCTTGGTATAAGATTCCATTCCAAGTGTGATACTTGCTCCATGAAAACCTAAAGTGAACATGCAACAATAAATGTCCATATGTGAAATGAAATTGAAACTTTTGAAATTTCAAGAGAAAAGAAGGAATACACTTATAAGTGGGTGAACCGTGTTACCTTGTGATGTTTTGGAGATGATGTTTCCTATTAAAGCATTGGATAATTTGGGATTCATGCTAAAGTTTTGGATATTTTGGTTAATCATACACCAATGGAGAAATGTACCAAGGCAAGTTCCATGGGTTGGGAAATAAATTCCCCAACCTTTGGGAGTTGTGCTAGGCAATTAAGAGACACTGAACCTCAACCACACTACTTAGTTAACTACTATTGAATCTAAAGATGAAAGGGGGAGTCTATATTAGGATCATGTAGGGTGAATCAACTATTGTATATGTACTTATAGATTCAATATTTTACCTTTGATACTACCAATGTCACATCAACACCATTCTCTTAAAAATAGAAAAGTTTGTAATAGTGTTTGTTCCTGAACAATGTTCATGCCCCATAATATATTTAATTGGAGGAAACATTAAAATTGTAATAGTATATGCATGAATAGTGTTCATGGCCTCCATTTTCCATTATTTTAATTATGTGAACCTAAACATGTATATGTTTTTACACTATTCAAATTATATGATATATTACAATAAAACACTAATTTAAATGCTAATGCTAATTATGATTGACCAATTATAACTTAATATAAATAAAAATAACCTAAGAATTAAGATACTTAGCATGTGATTATTTTATGTAGGACTGAGTGTACATGTGAAAATAAGGGTTAGAAGTAGACTATGATTCACTCAAATAATGAACTAGGTGTCTGGAACTACCTGGATAAATCTAGCAATCTATAGGTGCTTGCATCAGAGGATAACATCTATACTCTGCTAGATGTATTTGGGTAGATATGCATCTCTCTATTTTGACACATGCCAATACATCTATGTTTAATACATCTCTATGTGTGATATAAAGGGTTTGTTATGTGTAAAATATCCATAAACCTATATCCTCTTTAGAACCCTAGGTCCAACTTTAACACTTGGTTTAGGCCTATAAAAGGGGAATAATGATGGGTTGAGATAACCTCAACCACTCACTAAGGAATGGTTGAGTGCTTAATACATATCAAATAATACAAAGAGGGAAGCCAAATCACATGCATTTCTATTTATTAGGTGTATATGTGCAATGGTGCTCCTTTAATGAATGCAACTTGTAATCTCGCTACTTGGAAAATGGAAAATTTGGCTTGGCTTGAGTGCTTCACAATTTGGATAGTAACTACTCCTTGTGATTGATTAATAAATTGGTACACTTCATGTGGTCCCTTTGAATGTGCAAGGATTATAATAGGCCTACATACCAATGCTAGATGATATAATAGCCTTAGACTTACCATGTATTTATATGGAAATCTCTAAGTACTTTTGCATGCCACTAACATGCAAAAGTTGGGGTTGACCCCTAAATATGATTTAAATTTGAAAAATGATCATTTATTGATGTTAGGATGAGTTCATTAGAGTTGGACACCTAAAAAATTCCATATGCATCTAAATATTTTAGAATTATCAAAAATATAGGGAATACTTATTTGATGATCTAGAGACAGCTTGAGTATTATAATGATTAGGTTAGGCATATACTACAAATTTTTTGTAAATGACTGATGGAAAATAAAAAAAGTTAGACCCATATAAATCATGTAGGATCCATATATGTACACACAAGTCTTATAAGGTTAAGGTAAGTAAAGTTGGCATTGTGAAGTGTCTATTACAATATTTTAGTGTCCACATCCCCAATCTGATTCAATCATTACCAACATACAAAAATGCAATAGCAGATGCATGAATAGTGTTCATGCCCGCAACATGATCCAACTAGTGCCAACATGACATAGGTTGTTATACACATATATCCCAATTTATCCCAAATATGAAAACTTGTAACTCATGTTCCTCAAAATGTGTGCATAGGCAATGCATATGCCCCAAAATCGATCTCAATCTATAAATATCTATCCCATATTTTCAACCAAATTGATAATATGAACTGAACCAAACTCTTTGAATAATGCAATTTATCTAAAAATATAAATTTTATATAAATGGAGGTGAAAATATCTATGAAAATTATACTAATATTCCCCCCCTTTTGAGATGGGGAATGTAGCCTCTAAATTACTTATCTCACAAGAAAAGAGTTAACCACATCATATTATGTAGAAAGATGTAATAATTTAGAAACATGTGCTAACATGTGAGAAATATGTCATCATAGTATAAATGTATCATCAAAACATATATGACACTTGTAATGTATGACATGAAAGTGTCATGTCAATATAGATATAAAAATTAGGCATGCAATAATAACAATCATTGATATAAGCATTGGATAATAAACTACATATGGAGATGCATGATATGGATCATGGAACCCCACACAAATAGGAAGGTGCATGATATAGACAAAAACACCATAAAATCAAAATATAGTCCTATATTTATCCACTCATAATCACAAAATGTCATGGTCATGACATACACAATTAAATGACATAAAATAACACTCAATGTCTTACAAGGCAAGAGCCATACATAATAGACAATAAAATGCCACACAATTAACAATCAAATGTCACAAAAGGAAAGGGCCATACAAATAAAAATTCATATAAGAAGGCAAGGGCCCAAAGAAAGATTCATATAATTAAAAACTCAATCAAGTGAAAGCCATGTAAGAAGATAAAGTTTCAAAGAAAGATGCATAAAATGAAACATCTAATCAAATAAAGTCACACAAAAAGACAAGGGCCCAAAGAAAGAATAATACATTGATACACTAAATTAAAAAATGTCACACACTAAAGACCCACACAAATCACAATAAATTATTAGCTTATAATAAATGATATATTAGTAATTAAGCATATAACAAGTCAAACTAATCTTCACTATCAATCTATGCCAATGCCACGTCATACTAAAATAACATATCCATAAAATATGGCATTTTAATGAATATTAGTAAGGGAAATAAATGTGTAAGGAATAAATGTAAATTAAATGATATCAAAGAGATCCATCTTAGGTAAAATCACATTCAGGGATGTGGGAACATGGTGAAGGAAAGCTTGGTGCTTCCAAACATTAAGCACATTATGTCAAAGAAAAGATCAAGGCTGAAAGGACTGTCTTGTTTTAAAAATTTCACATCAAGGGCCAAATACATGAGAAGTTTGAAATGTTTTGGATGCAAGAAGAGTCCATTTCCATAGTCAACCTATATGGAGTTGTTTGGTTCTCATTAAGCTTCATGCCAATGAAGTTGGAAAATGCCTGAAGAAGATGAAGGCATCAATTCTAAAGGATAAAAGGCTACATGTCTCACTAAATATTTCATGTCATGAAGCAACGAAGGTTTCAAAATTTTCCTTTGATTTAGGAGGGATGTATGCTTAGTTTTTAGTTGTACATAGTTGTTTACTTTATGATTTTCCTAATTGCTCTAAGCACATGTGTGTTTTCTTTGCTTGTGTGTGTCTTTTGTTTTGTGTGGCTGAGGTAATTAGTCTTCTTGTTTATCTTATACTTTAGATGACTCCTTAAGCCTAATGGACTGATAAGGCTACTGGTTTAGTTAGTATAGTAGGCATACTACCCCTTTGAATCACCAATTTGTTGACTAAATTTGACCCTATAGGTCAAATTGGGACCCTATAGGTAAAAAAAATTGACTTTTAGGTGTTTAGGGGTCTAATTTTATGTCATCAGGTGTATTATAGGTTTATTTATGTCATTTAATGTTATATTAGTCTTAGTCAATCATTTTCATCCTTTTAGTCCTAGGAGTCATTTTGAGGTAAAAATGGGGAATTTTGAATTTTGGGCAAGATATAAGGCCTAGGTCATCAACATAATATTTGTCAAATGATGAGATATATCAAGGGACATAAGAGAGATTAGATGTAAGCCTTACAAAAGTGGGAAAAGGTATATAACTAAAAGAAATAACCAAGGTTAAGTTTTTCAAGTGTACAAGACTATGGTGTTATATAATTTAGAAATAGTGTCTACATTCACTAACCTTACTAATATGCACTATTTGAGATTCTATTTGTTATAACAGTTGGCTCATTTGATTAGTGCAATCAATATTTAACACTATCGATGGAATTGGCATTACTTATATTTAGGGTGGGTTGATATGGTTACATCATTTGACTCAGGTGAGATTTGATAGATGATGTTTATACTTATGTTATATGATTGAGATTAACTACTCTTGATGGACTTGACAGAACTCACCTTCATACTAGATTGGGGGCATGATCACCCTTAAATTCCCCTATTTATATCTCTAAGGCTTAATTGTGAACCTCTCTCTAATGCTCTAGTTAGGAAACATCGTTACTAAAGCAAAATATCAAGGGGAAACATGGTTGGATCAAAACATATGTGTAATCCTTCCTTGATATGTTTTCTTTCAATTAATTTCAATTATTTAGTTTTATATTATATACACTAATTACACCTATAACATGTTCTTGGTTGGGTCATATACATACAAAAAATTCAAACAGGGCTCAAGTCAAATCAAGGTGTGTTATACACATCGTGATACATATATTTTCTTTTAACCTAGTAATTTAATCCTTATACATTACGAGATTAGAGGGGATGCATATACTCACATATATATTTATATGGATAACATATATGCACATGATATTCCAATGTCAAATGATAATTTATTGCATATTCAAAAAGAACTCAATCCTTCTATTACACTTCTCCTTAGAAATAATGGAAGTGATAATGAATATGATAGTGAGAATGCCAATGAATATGAAAATGAGAGTGATTATGAATAATATTACATATATGATAATGATGATGATAATTATTCACATACTGAAGAAGAATATGCATCTCATGTTTCTAACTCTTCTCTCATTTCTCCTCTCAAACATAATGCACTTCCAAATGTTGTTTCTACTTTTATGAATGATTTTATTTCAAATAATTCACATGTTAATTCTAATAGTAAATCTTATACTCAATTAGAATGTGACACACTAAAATATAAAGATACCAATGAATCCCCCAAGCCACCCATCACTACGATAGATACTAATTCTCACCCTTCACCTAAATAGAATGGTAGCCCACATCCTTATATTAAGGTCCAAGCTACCATTACTCCCAAGGTTCAAGTGACCACACCCCCTCTTTATGATCTAATTACAAAATGTAGCTTTCTCATGGCTAAAATTAACAATCAAATTCAACTATTAAATGAACCGCTTCAAGATACTAATGTACCATCCTAGGAGATTATCTCTTTGATGCATGCAGTTGGTGAATTACAACACCAAGTACATCTCCTTACCCTATGAAACAAAGTGTATAAATCTTGGATGGATGTCAATGATCTACATGGTAACCATGTTCTAAAGACATTCATAAAAGCTTCATTACTTAAGCATTTCCAGATACCATCATTACCTCACTTTTATGTAGGAGATCCATTCATACACCTTCAAGACTTTTGGAAGGCTTTGCCATCTCATGTGAGCCCATTGATTCTACTCAAGTTATTCTAGCAAACATTAGTGGGGGAAGCACATAATTGGTTCTTTCATCTACTCCCTATTGGTTCATTGCACACATATGATGACTTAGAGGAGGTATTTCTCAGATATGACATCATAAACACAGGCCCTCATGTTACATATGAGAAAATTACCACACTACATCAGACTTCTTCAGAGCCAGTTAGTGAGTATATCTTAAGATTCAAGGCTCACATGTTAAGATTGATATACAAACTAGCAGATCTAGAGATTCAACATATCTTTATCAAGGGACATTACCAACCTCTCCTCAAGCATCTGCTATATCAGACAAAGTCTTGTTTTAGATATTTGTGTTATACAGTTCTCTATTTGGAAAAGAAATTGAGATTGATTGAGGTAGATTCAATTCACTGGATCACTCTTGATTTCATAGCAACATCTTCATATATAGCTCCTAGCACTCAATATCCACCATGTCCTAGACAAGATAGGAAACCACAACCAAAATAGTAACTAGTTAAGAACAAAGATCCAATTTCTAGAGCAAAACCTATAGTATGTACTATAGAAAACAATATTAAAGCACTAATATAGTTTGATTCAAATTAGGATAGCCCATCTATCATTTTATCAGCACTACTAGATAGGAGGTTAATCACATTACCTTCTATTCACTAATGAGACTCACATCTCTTACATAGATAGCCACATGGGCTTTTTTGTAACTATCATCATATCCATGGATATAGAGATAATGACTATTTTGGACTCAAAGATTGCATTACTAGATGTGTTGATAATGGTATCATAGCATCAAAATAGGGGGTACAGAGATATCCTCCATTATGGAACCCTAGACCTTATTCCTCCACAATTGAGTCATCCTAAGACATTCCTTTATAGGAATCATCGATCACTCATCATGAGTGAAATGTAGGCTTTAGGATAGAATCTCACAGGAGATCTCTTATTCCAACTATTCAGAAGGTTTGGAAACTAGTACGATAAAAACAACCTACATATAATAACATAGTCCATGGAATACATAGTGTAATTCCATATACATATCCTGTAAAGTCACAGGCACAACAATAGAGTACCACTCATGAGAAATATTCACTATGAGCAGAGTTTCAAGGTCCTATCTCATGTAGTAACCCACTACGATTAATATTAAATGAACCCTCGTCACATGTTATAGTTCCATATCTATTTATTGTTCAGTCATATGCATCATAGCAGAGGCCATAAGGTGTTATTTCATGTAACAATCCACTATAATTGTAAATAGATGAGCCTCCTCCATAGCATTTAGTTTCAATTTCATGACCAATCAAGTTAAATTTTGTAGAATCTTCACACATAGCAATAGTTAGCACACAGTAGACAGTATCAGATACAGAGCACATTCCTACATAACATGAGTAGTATGGGCAATTGTTTAGTTGGTCGATAGGGTTCAAATAGTGATACAACATAGAATAATAAAATATACAGTCATACTGGTTTTAGTTTGTAAGCTTCACTTAGTAGGGTAATGATGGATCCAAAGGTATAGTTAACCTTTGAATTCTTGAGCCACTGTCGGGGAAGTAATACACACACAGTGTTATCTTACATCCCCCTACTAACAACTAACATTCATAATTACCTCTAACTATACATAGCCTAAAAACCTACCTATCAAAGTTTAGATCTTACCAACCCAATCTATCCAAACACTTCACCAATATAAAACCCAATCAACTTATCCAAATAATTTACAAATGTTAGACCCAACTCAGTTTATCCAAATAATTTACAAATTACAAAAGCCAACAAATTTTTGCTTAGAAATTGAAACCTAACATCACACTTTAACTCATCAACAAAGCATTTAAATAAAATATTCCAAGTAACAAACATATAAAATCTAAACATCAATGCCAAATCAACCATTTTCAAACATTTGCAATGAATATACCAATATACCAGTACACTTCAAATCCAATAATGTAATAAATAGCCATCAACATAAAACAAATATCCATATATAAATCATGAAGTTTTCAAAACATATGCATCATGTCAAGGTTCAATCAATCATGAATGGGCATCAAGCCCTCACTATCATCTCACTCTCTCCTCTATTATTGGTACCATAATCCAGTCTAGTACTCGATGGCCCCGCTCCTCTTCGACCTGATGAATACCTCTTACAATGGCTCTTTCACTCCAATAATCAACCATGCTCCTCATGTAAGTCTATGTATAGTATCTAAAGATCCATGTACTCTTCCATAATCTACATACTCATTGATCCATAGTCAAATGGAGGCATCTTATTCCTATCCATCTCATCCCTCTCTCCAGCTTCTCTAACATACACAATTGTAGCCTATCATAGCCCTAGGCATGAAATACTTGACTATACAATAATTGAAAATAATACATCGCTATCACTACCTCTCTGATGTGCACTTGAAGGTCCACCAACAAAATCAAGGATGCATAATCAATAACATCCGCACCTATATCATCTTGTAAAGTCACGGCCATCCACTAACTATAAAATGCAAAATTTGGTACACATCCTCCAAAGTAATAGTCATATCCCTATTAGGAAGCTAAAAAGTATAGATATCTACATTCCACCTCTCACACAAGGTGGTAATCAAATGCCTTTCCCACTGCATATTGCCTAGATCACACATGTGACCCAGTCTAGTTCTGTTCATCACAACTCTCTCATTAGCTAATAAAGACAACAATCTTAGATTTTCCATTACCTGGCCTCTAAAAAACTCCCTCATCCATACCTTGCCCTGTAAAACACCATAAAACAACATGTATGTCAGCTAATTATGGCCAACTAAAAAGCCAAGCTAAACAATAGGTCACACATCAATATCCTAGAAAACAACACCTACATCAAGTTCATCATGCCAAATCAATTGCTAAGCAAAAGTATAGCGACTAAACTAAGCATTAGCCTAGAAAATCTAGCCTCTAGGACAAAATTGAGTATAGGATGGTAGCATTGGATAGGAGCATTGTAACCCAGATAGAAGTGTTGGAACTAGTGAAAATTTCCTAAAAATACCATTTTGCCCATAATTTGAGCCCCATAACTTTGTTTTACAAATTGTTTTACTCCTCAGAATCATGATAACAACACCTTCAACATCAAGAAGGCCTTTCTCTTTTACTACATCATTTACCTACCATGACACACACACATATATACCTCTCTTATACCCAAACATAGAACTTGATCCTCACCAATTAAAACTTGTTCAACTTTTATATAAATTGGTACCTACCAATCAAAAACACGTTCAAATAACCTATCTAAATCAATCAAATTTTCAATCCATTTAATCTACTACCATCTCATTTGTCTACCATGGCATGAACGTTTCTAATATTTACTATACCCACACACAAGCTTTGGTCCTAACCAATCAAGAACACATTCCAATCCCAACAGTTCAAATCTCATCAATCAAACAAAGAACTTCTCAATCAATTTAAACTATATAAACCTTGTTACTATTCATAAGCCACTAGTCATCACTTTTGGCTCAACCTCCTCTATCATAGATATCATCCATCTCCTAAAAAGGTAATCACCATTCCTATTATCTCTAACAAATTACCTTGTATCCCTATCCACTCCTACAGGTAAATACACTTTGGTTTTCACACTTCCATCAGGCAGATTATCAGACTTAGTACAATTTGGTCAAGATTATACAGTGATTTAGACTACAATGGGTTACTTAGCATGGTTTTTACACATACATAATCTAGATTATCAACATTACTCAGCTCAAATTGGTCAAGATTATATAGTGATTCTATTTATGTGAGTCACTCAACATCAATTGAACATCCAAAGGGATATACTATCAGTTTATAGATACATAGACTATTTAGATATAGTGGTTTAGATTTTATGGACTCATAATGACTTTGATATAGACTTAGACTCAAATACCAAATTTAGGGGCATGTACATTACTACACGTCTTATACATACAGCTTCATACAGCATGACACAATTACATGACTAGATAATAGATTATAGGCATAGTGCAGAGCACATTATTTTGGTCTCTAGTTTTATACATGGGACATGACATGATAGATCATGACACATGTGGTTATATAAATTTTCAAACTATCTAGACACATCACTCACATACCAAATTTGGGGGCATGACATAGATGATCATGTTCTTCAACATCCAGGATTATACAGATTAGAATGGAAAGATAGGCCATTTTCTTACACATTTTACCAAAGTTTTCATATTATACCCAAGCATACCCAGGTTGGATCGTATGATCATCTTCAATGGTTGGTCCATAGCATTACTTAGACCCAAGAGTTTATACAGGATAGAGGGGAGACATTGGTTTTGGACCTCTGAGCACTTCTCATTTCCATTTCACATTATTCAGAGTGGAGGCATGACAAATCTTACTCTTCACAACATATAGATTTTATACACACATTCCAAATTACATGAGTTTATGTGGGATAGAGGGTAGACATTGGTTTTGGGCCTATGAGCATTTCTCATTTAGATTTAATATAGGGGGTATATATTATAGGGATTCCTTCTTTCTCTAGGCACTATTTAGATTTAGTATAGGGGCATCTATTACAGGGATGCTTTCTTTCTCCAAGCACTAGTTAGTTCTCCATCCACTTCCCTGGCCAAAAATTTGGACCCTTTTTTATCATAGTTATCTCCATATAGGTAAGTTTAGGTACACATCTTATTTCTTTCTATTACTCTAGTACTTCATTTCATTATATCACTAGATTAAAAGGGGGCAAATATATACACCCTAAATTGGTCAAACAACCACACATATCATGTCTTTTCATAGTCCTTTCATAGGAGAGTCCAACTGGAGAATATGAGTCTTATTCACATCTAGCCATGTATTTTTGTTTGATTTGCCTTGGTCTTGTTTAATACCTTAGTCACCTCTTTGACCATTCCTAGTTATTTGTAACCTTCTAAACTTAACCCTTACTATTTTGGGTCACTCTTTCTAGGTTTATTTCATCCCCCTAGGTCTTGGATCCTCTAGACAATAGCACCTAAATAGGACTATAGTGCTAAAACCTAGGGTGTCCAATTTCTCGCATTGTTATCCAAGTACAAATTTGATTCCAACGGTCACTTTCTCCTAATAGATGAGTCTTACCCCTTTCTTTGCTTCATTCCTAAGTTTTCCATTGTCAACCAAATGTGAATAAAGCTCCCAAATTTGAAGTAATGAGTCTCCTATATAAAAGACTACATAAGGCATTTTATATCTAGCACTTACTACTATGGCACATTAGACATAATAAAAATTAGTCAATAGTATAGCTCAGCTTCTCTACATCACACATAGACTTGCATGCTTGATCAAAGAAGGGCCAAGGAAAAATTAATTATTGCATCTATCATGCACATTGATTATGCATGTTCCCTGAGGGAGAACTACATCGGATCTGAGGCCCTAGCTTGAGGGTTAATGTGGGCAGTAATTAGAACATTAGGGGTTCTTGATTGTGTGATCATTCTTCCCCTAACCCATTTTTCCCCCTTTTGATTTTGATGCATTCATTATTTACATGTGTGTAGATGAATACAGGTATTGAAGATTGAAATAGACCTAAAACAAGCTTCAATGACTTCTAGCCCCTAAAATTTGGTACATAGGCTCATATTGAGCAAGCAAACAAAACTTAAAAATATTTTAGCCTCAGGACAACATCACTAGGAAGGACTATAGCATCGGATACTAGGGTGTCATGTTTTTGACGCTCCTATATAATTAGAAAATAGAAGATAGAGCCAAATTTCTGACACTATCCCAATACTGCTCCTCAAATTCTAGACTCAGAATCTTTCATTTCAACCCAAATCCAGCTAAGTTAATTTATTTTTGTCTTGTATAATTATTAGTTAAAATCTATATTTTTCCCTATTAAATTAGATTTTTTTATTATTTCAGACCCTTATTATTTAGGATCTAAACATTAGATTACCAAAAATAATAAAACAATATGCTCGAATAAAGAACTCATGTCTATTTGAATCATCCTCAACAACTTCACTATGATCAAATGTAATCATAGGACGTGATGTTTGTTTTCTTGTAACTATACCAATGATTTTATCAATTGGATGCCCATATGTAGAAGGAAGATAAGCATTACATGCATTATTTACTTCAAAATGTTATTTGCTTCATTTGGAAAAGGATCTTTCTACATTTTGAGGTTTGAATTTTCATTTGTTTGTGGCTTAGACTCTTAATTATGTGTGCCAATGTCAATAATATTCTCATCAATGAGATCTTGAATTTTTTGCTTAAGCTTGAAACATCTATTTTTGGAGTGCTAAATACATTGATGGTAGTCACAATATGTATTGTTATCAAAAAAATTAGATTGTGGACTATAAATATACACTTACATTGATTGAGGAAGAGTGATGAGATTGCATTCAAGTAGTTTTTGAAATAATAGATGAGGAGGTGATGGTAACCTTGAGAATTACCTCCTTGGTGGAGCTTGTAATTGAAGCTTTTATGTTGGTTGTGAAATAACATTAATCGTAATCTTAGATTCATCCTTGATTTCATTGGGTTCACTATTATAATTTTCATTGCTTTGAAACTTGACATTTGAAGTAGAGAGAGTATTTTAAGTATACTTAATCTTGTTCAAAATAAGCAATTTGACTTCACATTCTTTAATTTTAAGGCATAGTTCATCAAAATATTTGAACTTATCAAACATAATTGACTCTTGAAATGGAGCTCACAAAATTTGAGTGAAAATATCTTGGAGATTATTATCAACCATTTGATTTGTCATTTTTACTAGCACAGTCTTGTATCTTAGAACATATTAACTGATTATTTCATTAGAACCTTATTTAAGCTTTGTAATTCGAGCATATGAAATATTTTCATAATTTAATAGAAAAGTGTGTTAAAATATGATTTTACAAAGGATTGAAAGCTTATATTGATTGAATAATAAGATCATAAAAACATCTAAAGAATATGTTTTGAGGATTCTTGGAAAGATATTTCTCAACAATTTATCATTATTTGCATAGTCTAGACAAGCTGTATGGAATGCACATAAATGGTATTCGAGATCACCTTTTCCTTCATATAAATAAATATTAAGAACAATGAATCCAACTGGGAATGGATAAGATTCAATTTTGAGTGTCAAAGAGTTATGTAGCAAGTAACATGAATCCATGGAAGGGCTCGTATGAGAAAGAATTTGCTCAAGTTCAGATAACTTGGATTTGAAGGCAAGGACTATATGCTCAAGAGTGGTATTTTTAGAGATAAGCAGGGGAGTATATATAGCATGAGTAGGCATAGGCATGGATACATTTTGGAAAAAAAGTGATTTTTGCAAACCAAGGTATGATGCTATAAAAGTAACTGGAGGTATAAAAATAGCAATGGATGCAATTGTAGAAATAAAAACATTGGGAAAACTATCTTGGGCACCTTTCTTTTAGTCATATTTAATAACATATAAGAGTGATTCAACTTTTTATAGATGTTCACAAATATATTGCATAAATTTATCTTCATTGATTTAATAAGATTGTTCTTCAGTATTGGGTTCTGAAATGAGAGCCATGATGCACCCTTCAAGAGGATGTGGAATAAATAGTGGAAGATCATTTGAAGTTGCATATTTGAGATAATTTATAATATATGCTTCCTCTTATTCCCAAGTCATTTCAAATTTGAAAAAAATTATTGGAAAAGAATAATAACATGATATAGCAATGCAAGGATTTGTAATAGAAATGTCATGAGATGAGATTGAAAATTGACTAGTGTAACTTCTTTATTAACTTGGAATTGAATCCATGTAAAAGTATAATGAATAACATTTTGAAAAGTAATATTATATGCAATAATAAATTTCATTATCTTATGTAACACATGAAAGAAAGATTCACTTATTGATCCCATTATGAATACAATACAAGCAAAAGGCAAGGTATAAGGATGATATAGGCAAGGGTTTGAATGATTGTGTAGGCTCTCAATTATACTTGTTCATATGTAGATTAGTGTTAGCCCAGTATTTCAAAGTACTAACTATAATGGCTAAATAGTGTATGTAGCCCATGATCTTGTCTCTAAGGGTGTGATGAGAGCAACTTCTATAGGTGATACACTCCTCTCAGATGTACCACAAATCAAATGGATAAAAGAGGCTTCTTATGTTATAAATAAGGGACCTTGTGCATTTCCAATATACTACAAGGTACAAGGAAACCAAACTCTATGTTTAGTGTTATATAATAGCTTGAGTATTGGGGCAATACCCTCACACCATGATGTCTATAAAATAGATCACTACTTAACATGTAATGATAGTCACTAAGTAGTTTTAAAACCATCAAAACATAAGTTCTAAAAATAAGAAAAACAAATATAAAAAAAAATAAAATAAAAATCAAAATACTTTTGTGTATAGAAATCAACAAGTTTCAACCTGAGGTCAAAAGAAAAATCTTTGGTGCTAGATTTTATATGAGGTGACAATATAATCAATTTAGTGTCAGATTGAATCCAAGGTGGAAGAAGATTGACTCATGTTTTCAAATATAAAATCCAATTTTGAAGGTTGTTTTCTTTGAATTTATATAAATTTATATGAAATCCTACGAAAAAAATAAAGCAAACAACAAGAAATGTTCTAAATAAAATAAGTGTTCACTAGAATGTTTAATGTTATTTTTTATTTAATAATGAAATGCTAAGAACAAATAAACTACTGAAAACTAATTTATATCTATATAATATAAATATTTGAATATGAAATACAATAATTTGAAGAATTTTAAATGAGATAAAAATAGTACATTGACAAATAAATATGCAAACCTAGCTCAATTTGAAATTATGTTGACTGTGTAGGTTGACTATGTTGATGGAAACTGACTGAAAATACATGTGAATTGTGTCGTAACTAAAATCAAGATTTCATATTATGTTTAAGGATACACTAGGAGGATAGGACCACATAGTGGCTTTGTTTGTTAACTGTGATCCCATCCTGGTTGATTGTGTGATAGATTTTATCATATGGGTATAGGTGGCTATCTGTGAGGTTTTTCTAATTAACTGTGTCTTGATTTATTGCACAGAAGACCTACAAAATAAAAAACTATAGATCCAACAAAATAAACATAATTGAAATCAAATATAAATGGGGGAATTTGGTAAGGTTAATAACCAATCTATCCTTAAAAACTCTATGTAATCTAAGTGTTGCCTACATAGCCCAAAACGGCATCAAGTCGATGTAGTTATCCCTCTTAGAGTGAGTGAATCTTGATATTTAATTTATAAATACAACTAGATAGATTGGATTGAATGTTTGACAATGAGTTCCCTTGACCTATAATAAAATAATTTCAAACTTGGCCTATGATTACTAGAATGCTTCATAATTTAAATTGGAAATATTAGTGATCATTTACTCAATGTCCAGTAGAATTACCAAGTGATTTCTATATGTGTTTAGAAGGGCCTTGATATCCTTATCTATAGGAATATTTTAAATGTTTAAATTTATTGACATTGCTAAAAGTACAAGAGGGGTCATGTGTAACATCTAAAATTTTAAAAGTTCTCATTGGGGCACAGGGGACAAGGCCTCAATAGTGGACAAGGATACAATATGGCCTTGTCCAACATATCATGATCATGTCCCAAAAGGATAAAGACTACTAAAACTAGGTGACATGAGTCTTTATAATAATAGGGATGTATGCATGATGTTTTGAGTAGTTACAAGATAGCTTGTAGAATAGTGAGTGATCCCTTAGAGATTTCAAGTTAACATAATGACTAATAGGCCAATTAAGGTAAGGATTTCAAGATTAGACATTATCAAACAATTAATTATTGAATTTGAGTGTCTTAAACTACTTCCCTTAGAATATTTTATTGATGTACTCATGAATATGTATTTTTTCAAGAACCCTACCGTTCACATACCATTTTTATGGTAAGAACTCAAAGTAGTGACTGATATAATGTTAGTGAAAGTAAGAGGATGCCCTATTTTAAAGTTAACAATAACAACATGGCTCTTATTCTTCATTTGGAAAAAAGTGAGTAGGGAAAACTTTCCAAGGTTGGGATAGTCTTTTATGTAGGGAGTGTGCAAGTGTTCAAAGCACTACACCAACCATGTAAAATGATGGCACAAAGTAAATCCAAGTGTAAATACAAACCAAAAAGAGGGAATATGAATAAAAGTACCTTGAAACAATAATTGATAAGAAAAATGAATAGATAAAAATCTACATCTGACTTACCTATATTTTGAAAAAGGCTGAAAATCTAAAGAACTAGATCTTAGAACAATGCAGAATAAAAGTCATAAATTAGGTAATGATCCAATACAGTGAATAGAATCATACAACACAATAATTGAAAGACTAGAAATAGAATGTTCTGAAAGTATAAATCTCCCAAAAGTGGTTAACTTATGCAAATGGTTGTGTATATCCCTATGGTAAAAAACTTTTTAAAACTTTTTGTCAACAAATGATTCCCAAAAACCTCTCTCCAATAAGCATAATGATGTGTACAAATGTTAAAATATTCTCTCATTCATAAGGGCTAAAGTCCAAGACATTAAAAATTATTTTTTGGTGGAAAGGACTGCCTTTGTCAATACCCATCTTACCCATTACAATAGGTTTATAGTTTGGCACTCAACACTCATACATGTCAACAAGAAAACATGTGTATCTAGTTCTCACCATTTATATTATGAGACATGAGTTCATAAACTAAAACTATATGCACATTCACTTAGGATTTATTTTGGTATAATCATGTAGAAAAGGAAATTAATATAACTCATATCTAAAAGGCATCATTGTAAATGTAATATTTGATCTGTATATGTATCTCAAATGTATTAGGGTGCTTATGTATATATAGACTTATTGGACTCAAATTAGGACCTATTGGTGCATAATCCCACCACATTAAAGTGGGAACATTGATAATTAAGCACAATGAAACATGAAAACATAGGAAATAAGGGCCAATGGACCGAAAACCAACACAATCACTTTCATATGGTATAACAATGATCAATATCACTTTTAGAATATATTAAAAATTATTAGGATGGAAAAATCCCTCAAATAGAGACCCAAACTAATTACTAGACACTTACGTGGGTCTTAAGGTAGACATATGATAGATCAGGTAAAATTTGGGAATGAATGGTGACATGAGAAGGCAATATGGGACCTAACACAAAGGTAAATGTGTCAATAATATTATTGTGAACCAATGATCCATATATACAAAAACAAGATAATAACACTCTAATTATAAGCCTTATACCAAAATTAGGTGTTTACAAATAAAAAGTGCAAATGATTAATGTCTTATTTTTTATGATTAATTAAAAAGAGCTAAAATTCTTATACAACAACAATTATGTGCAAAAACAGGAGTGGAATCAAATTTAGACTTTGAGTTTTTTAAAGAAAGTGAATAAAGTTGATGTACAAAGATACTGAAACAAAAAACTTAAGTGTGGTCACCAAAAGGAAAACACTTGAAGCAAATAAATTCCATAATAGACCCATCCTAGAGCTCAACACAAGCAAAAAGGTTGTAAAAATTTGTTTACAATAGTACTTTTTAGAAATGAAACCCATATGTGAGAGAGGCACGATAACATAGACAAGTGTTTATATTAAAACCATAATGGAAAAATAAAACATTTACAAGCATGGGGATGTTAAATCTTCATGTGTAAGTAAATCATTAGTGTCTTATGTTAATGAGAAAGACATTCTAGGAAGAGAGATCTCTACCAAGCCACATGTTAGAAAAGAAATTTTTATTTATTATATAATCCCAGTGACTGCTAGGTTTGATCATCTTGTTTGGTTATTTGAAAACCTAGTGACCACTAGGTATCATCAACTTGGAGTATTATTCAAAACATAATGACTGCTAGGCATCAACAACTTGAATTATTTTAGGGAGCTTACTTAGTGTTAGTTACCAGTCACTTAAGGTATTCTAGGGAACCTAGTGACCACTACATATCAACCACTTGGAGCATTCTTAGTAACCTAGTGACCGATAGGAATCTGTGAAATGGAACATTCTAAGGAACCTAACAACTATTAGGTATTTATGCCTTAGATTATTCTTGGGGAGCTATCAACCACTAGGTATCTATGACTTGGAGCATTCTTGGGGAGCTGTCAACTGTGAGGTATCTATGACTTAAAGCAATCTTGGGAACCAATAAACCACTAGGTATATGTGACTTGAAGCAATATCAGGAACTTGAAGACTACTATGTATATTTTTGTGCACCCATTCAATACTTGCATGGTCTGCCTTTAAGGAGAATTTTTAGGATTCTATAGGTTGAAGAATGTTATATAAGCAAGTGTGTGAAACACTCTTAAAGTATGAAATTTTCTATTATTCTTATGATATAATGTGTATTTTGACACCACATTTATCCTCTTATTTTTCACTCTACACATGTTACTTTCATATATTTAGTGTTTATAATATGGTATCAAAGTCAAAGATCTGATTCTTGGGCTAATCTACCACTACTAGTAGGAGCTATCACGAATCCACAAGTTGAGTAGGTTAGAATTCAAAGTGTCCCATGATATTTTAGATGTATTGAAGAAGATTTGTTTTTAAATTTTAGACTAGGGTAGTGTGAAGAAGGGTTATGACAAAAGTAGGGCATAAATTCCATACAGAGCTAGAGTTGTTTCTCATACAAAGGAAAATTGGTTTATAAGTATAATATTCAAGATTTGTAACTCAAGGATGGATGAGTATGAATTTTCAATCACTTACAAAGGTAAACTTAAAAATATGAAGATCACTTTATTGAGTGAAGGTTTATGGTAGGTAGTGGATGGATCAAAACTTATACCAACAGATGAAATAAAGCTAGTTGAATACTTAAATTGACTAAACAAAGCCAAAGTGATGTTAATAAATAATCTGGCAGTTGAACTAAGATTCCATGTGTTATAAAAATAAATTCATCATAAAATATGGGACACTTTAGAAACAATATTAAATGTAGTATATGAAATTAGAATATACAAATTGGAAAAATAATCGATGGAACTTGATCCATCAATTTTCAATAAAATTGAGTACCATATTTCAAAAATCAAAGATATTTAATACCAACTGAGAGAATGTAGAAAATAGTTTCAAATAGTTGGTCAACATCTAGTGAATGTCATGATGGAGAATCTAAAGCCTCCTAATGAATCTTTCCTATCTTATTTCATCTCTAAAAATGAATGTTCAAAGATAAAACTCAAGTTTCCTTTGAATAATTATGTCAAATGTTGATCATAGAGCAAGAAAAACATATGAGGCTAGTGAAAACTAAGAACAACCAACAAGATCATATAATAAAAATAGAAAAAGGAGAGCATGGGTGATCTAAAAGGACGATGAACAATCAGGAAGAGGATAGAAATATAAATAAAATCATATCAAATAAAACTAAAGAAAGGTATTCTCTTTCAAAGGAAGAGGAAGAGGTTATGAAGGATGTTTCTACTATGGAAGAATAGGACACAAAGCTTTCTAGCATTGAAAAAAAATGAAAGATGAATATGAAGCAAAGGATGTGGAAATAAAATAATTAAGGGAGTTTAAATCAAGATATGTAAATAAGGAGGAATATGAAGAATATGAAGGAAATGAGGACAATGCCTTTTGTGGACACTAAATTTAACATTCACGCTAAAGCAATACACTTGTGACCACTCCTTATGCACACGTAACCTATACTTAATTTCATAGTTTTAAACCATTGTTCCTCTAATTATATGTAGATGACCCTATATTTTTATGAAATTTTGATATTGAATGTTTATATTCCTAATTACAAGTATCCTAGACTCATTGTTTGACTGATTCATACTTACAATTGAGTTGTTTTTATTCCTCACACAAAACCAATCCTTTAGGACAATCTCATAGGATGATAATGTCTAAACCCATTGGTTTCATCCTCCCACTAGTTAACTAACCAATTACCTAAATTTAAATTCATTCTAACAGGTCATCCCGCACATTTCACTACCCCAATTCAAGGAAATCCCAAAAGACCACTATGTAAGCACATTTTATACCCATTTGTTCACTATATGGTAATAGGATCCCGTGATTGCAAATCCTAGAATATTATAACTACACATAGAGAGGAAAATACCTATTCTTCTCAATTCTAATTACATACAACCCAAGTAACCTTGAGCTAAGTCTGAATATAACAACAATGTCACAAGTCATTTTTTGAAGCACATAATTACACCAAGTTTGCACTAACATATAATATTTCACCAGTATTTTACATACACCATCATAGCATGAGAGAACTAAATGGAGTTTGATCCTTCTTTAGAGTATTGGTATGTAGGCAATGCTCAACACATGGGGTGTTGATGTCATGCACAACCCTATTCCCTTATGCGTTACCCCAATTTTATAACATTTATTGCTCCTTGTCATTGAGCTAAGGTTTTGAGATAATAATTAGACATACAACTACTCCTACATCAAAATGAAGATATTTACATATACACATAACATATATAGGTGAAGGTGCATTGATCATAATTTACATAAGGAAAAAACCCTAAAGGATGTTGGTACAACCTACAGATAATAATATAACCCAACCTAGTCCAAACAACATGGCCTCATCCTAAGATAATGTGGATCCATGTTCCTAATTCATAGCAACTTTTCATAGCCTCACAGTCATTGTTATAATCTGTAGACTCGAGTTCCAGTTAAGTCATCCATTTCTTAGTACTTTCCCCTTTTACCATATTTCTAAAAATATTAAGTTCTAAATGAGTCACATGTATTTATTGTATATCTTATGCATTCTAATTGAATCAATTATTTATCATTATTACATTAAAATACCTTGATCCCAATTTTGATAAAACATATTAGTGAACACATTTATTATTAAATATTACAAACCCTACCCATTCATGTAGCTAGGGTTTCTTTCCTTCTTCCAATTATTGTATTAGGGTTTTTCAAATCTAGTAAATTATTTGATAACAACAATCTTTCAAGTTTTTATTTCATATTTTGTGCAATATAAGAAAGTTGTTTCTACTCTCTTAGAAGAAGTGCTAGACTAAGTGGTACTCAAGCTAAGCATACTTAGATTTATTTTGGTAAGGCACATAATGTGTATAAGAATAAAGACATATCAATATCTTCATATAACAATGAAAAATTTGAATATGTATAAGTGCATCAAAATACTTCAAATCATGGACAATATAATCAAAATAGCATTATCTCTCAATATGACCATCAAGATGTAGTTCTGCCTACAAATGATGAACATCCAAAGCCAAATAAAGTGCAAGTTATTAAGAATTTTTGACAAATAATCCATGAAAAACCTTAGGATTATCATAATATTTTACAAAATTAAAAGTGCAAGCATTACTCAATCATCTAAGAGATCTACTACTATGGGTTCCTCACCTATATTTGCATCATTCAATACAACTTTTATACTAATATATACTATGGGGGAACCCAAGGGTTTCACCAAATCACTATGCCAATCCATAATCAGTCACTTTTTACACCACCTTTGGTTAACATGCATTTTATTCCCAATGTACACTCCCTTATGTAGAACATTGCAACTCTATAGACTGTGTTGTATATAGAACAAGGTGCTTCAAAACCTAATCAAACACTTGACTCGTGGAATTTATTGTATACTCCATTGGCTTAACATATTTGAGACTATCATTTATTACCTAATTTTATGGCCATTGAGCTTACATCGTATGATGAAAAAGGTGATCTTGAGCAATATATAATAGCATTTCATGCAACATGTTTAGACATACATCCAAGGATAGGTTGTTGACCATGATGGACATCTATACGATATCTCATAGACTAATATAAAATATGTAAATGTTATTTTATGATAGATAAAAGGAATATATTCATCTAGATATTTAAAATAATAATTAATACACATGAAGTTTGTGTTAGTATATGATTTATGTATCTTTATAGTTTGCAAGACATAGAATTATTATTTTTAGTCCATTTAATGAGGGATTAAATATGCCCACACCCATCTAGATCACAAATAGGGGTTCTAGTACCTATACACCATATCCATGAAAATACTAATCATGCATCATTCACTCTTAGTAACCTAACAACGAGTGGGATTTCAACCTGAGTTACTCCAATATGAATACATCTACTTAATAGGTACACCACAGTACAAGGGTTAATAAAATGAATATCATTACTATTACAAATACATTAAATATTATTATTATTATAAATATATTAAATATACTAATCTAATCATTGTTAATAGATATTAATTTTGTGGCACCTATCTTAGAGTTGGGACATGGTTTCATCCATTGTAGAGTTTCATATTAAGTAACTAATTCATCACCTTCACCATAAATTGTTTGTCAATTGGTCATAAATGGTCTCAATTTATTTGCATTACTATGTTAAGATCAAAAAAAAAAAATCATAAAAGTGAATAGGCTCCAAACTCCATCATATGCTAAAAATATAATGGATTTTTAAATTGCCTTATCCAAGTCTATGATGGTAAAATGTTGCCTACCTACATAATAAAAGAGGAAAAATTTGTAGAGAGGGTGCCTACCTGTATAAGAAAATAGAAAAAGTGTTTTTTAGGTGAGATGTTCAAATGTTCTAATTGTTGTACAAAAAATTGACATAAAATACATGCAAAAAATAAAAACAAGTTATTATTACTTGTAGTTACAATACACAATGGTTGTTGAATTTGGAGGTATTGAAACTATTCAAACCAAAAATTAAGGAGATAAAAGGTATGAGCCTCCAAAGAATTATGATTGAGTAAATACACATTACTATTACATAATCAATTATGGAGAGAAAACATAGATTGAAAATCCATTCTTTCTAAACATATTATAATCAACTACATTATCAAATAGTTGTAATTGTTGATGCAACTTGTAAACATTAAAAGCCCTAATGGATTAGTATCAAGAGCATATAATAAACTTCAAACTAAAACCCTTGTTGAAAAAAAATTGGGGTATAGGAAACATGTCATTTATTGTTAGAGCTTTTGTTCATAGAAAGTAGTAGAGTGTTTGCCACTATGAATAATTCATAAGAGGTGTTCAAATTGGTAGTGAAAATTGATGAACATGATGATGAAAATATGTAAAGTATTTTAGAGATGCATAACATATGTCTTGAAAAGAGTTTCACTCATTGATACTACTAGATCATGGACATATAATCCTGAAAAAAATTATTAATAACAAATGGGAGGCAAGGAGTATGGAAACTATTGTGAGAGTATTCCCATGTTTTGCCACCATAATTATATGTCAATCAGATAAATGGGTTGAATTATTTGGGTTATATTTATTTATTTATTTATAAGCCATTTCATAATATATAAAGAGATATTAAACTTCATGATAAGAAAATAACATTATATTAAGATTCCTTCAATTATAATCCTTGGCATGTGGAGCAGAGGAATATTCCAAATGACATTGAAAATCATTGTGATTATTAAGATGAGGATGTTCAAGATATTCAAAAAAATACAATGGAACGTGAGTGGGAACACATAATTCTAATTACAACAATACAAAGGGGACACACACACCAATTACCTTTACGATTGGCTAGGGCATTAAGAATTTACAAATTAGAAAGGTTGACACTTTCTAAAATAACAATTGATATATGACAAAAAGGAAAAATATGATTAACATTTGTGGCTATCTTTCATCTAAAGTCCTTGGAAAGAATTTTAAAAAATTGGTCATTTTCATATGACCATTAGAAAAAATGAAAATAAAGAAACAACTTTCCAAATAGAAAGTTGAGGAAGAGAGACTCAAGACCTTGAAACTATAATAATGTTATGTAATT
The DNA here is from genome assembly GCA_037957365.1 of Torreya grandis. Classification (NCBI taxonomy): domain Eukaryota; kingdom Viridiplantae; phylum Streptophyta; class Pinopsida; order Cupressales; family Taxaceae; genus Torreya; species Torreya grandis. Next base: position 3,766,336 of record JARHVA010000240.1, on the reverse strand, counting down.
GGTGTTTGTTGACTAAAAAACCTTCTTTAAAATATCTTGGATTCAGTTAAGCATTTGGATGAATATGAAAAGATTCATTAGTTGGTTATTTATATGATGTATATTACACATTTGGATGAATATGAAATGCTTCATTAATTGTCAGAGGAAAATATTTGCATACTATACATACAATTTTTTTGAATTCAAAATTAACATTTTACATGCAACTAGCATAGATATCTTAAATACATATATCTAAAAGATGCTAAGAGATATCAATCTCAAGACACCTGTATTAAATTTTTCACATGGTTTAGATAGGCACCTCAAAAGTGATATATCTCAACATATTTTAGATAGATGCATCTTTTATATAGATACATTTAAGATATATATGCTAGCTTTATGTTATCACCAAGAAGTAAATTTGATGGCTACATGATGGTATTAATGTTTTTAAACCATAAAATATAATCATTTTTTAAAAGAGATTATATTAGATGTAAGCTAAAATTTTAGGCAAACCATCAAAAATTATAAACAATTATATTAAATATATATTATCTCTAATGTTTCTTTATTCTATGATGTAAGAGCATCCAAGGTGGAGGACAATATTGCATCACCCAAAAATATGGTAATTGTGTATTTTTACAATTTTATTATTTTGTTTGGAATTCAACATGGAAAAACTGATTGTGGGAAGCATCAAGACTCAATCACTTTATTTTCATAAAGTACATCAAAGAAGGATAAGTTTTAATAAGCGACATGGTGTTTAAACCTAAATTTAAAAATGGTGGGGATGTGGTTAAGAACATATAAATAGTTCAAACACAAAGGTGATAAACTAATATATAATAGGACAATTAATTAAAAAACAAGATAAATAATATTCTAAATTTATACTAATAAGATTGCTAAAAATAGTAAAGCACAACTATTGAAAGATATTATAAAAAATAAAAAAAATTGGTACTAAGTTGGTTTACTATACGCAGATATATCTAGATTAGAAATAAGTGTAAAATATGTAGGATCAATATTCTTGATTAGTCATCAAATTATAAAAATTGCACTTATGTAGCTATGGACACTGCTATCAGATATGGACACTACCATCTATGTTAGTGTTTGACTCTATTGTAGGTGTCTAGTATGGAATAATAAATGAATTTAGATGTGACCAAATTCATTGTTCTAGATTTTTTTTCACCTTTATGTTGGTTTATTCATATCTGGGATACAGGTTGGCATTCTTTATTGATTGATCAAACCCTAGTTCTTCACCTTTATTCACCCTTCGAATGAGTTTTATAAAAAATGAGTTAGTGGGCTCAAAGTATCGAGATACCTCAAATAACCCTTTATCAATGGGTGTTGCCTACATATCCAATACTCCAAGGAGGGCCTCATTCTTATATAGTTCTCCCCTATGTGTGGGAAAGTGTATGCGCAAGGGTGCAATATCCTATATGAAGATGCATCTAGTGATTTAACTTGTAATTTGACAAATATCATTCATTGAATTCTCTTTGAATACTTTGGACTTGTAATTTAATTAACCCTATGCTTGATATGAAAATAATGATGAATAGGGAATAATATAGTGCTTATGTTGTGAATCGATTCAACTTTAGTAGGTGTTTTGATTGGTATTTTCTTGATGAATAATGAGAAGGCTTATACTTATATTCATACCACACCTTTTAAAAATATATCACGGTAATGTTCAATGAGATAAATAGGATGACCCATATATTTTAAATCATTTAGAATGTAGATGACTTTTTGGTAACTGGACACTAGATAAGGATCTGGTCACTGTCATTAGTGGCAGTGTCCCTCTATGGTTGATAGTGTCCAGAGGGATAGAAAAAAGGTATTGATCTAAAACTAATAGTGAAGGACATTTATCAATTTTTAAGCTTTTTTTACAATACAATATACTTGGGTCATCAAAATGATATAGATTAGACTAACATATAAACATTTAGGCATGATGAGATGGCAAATGTAAGCCTTTATATAATATGAAGGTCTAAAACTGAAGGGTATATCCCTTATTGATATTTTTTAAATGTACAAAACTTAGATGTTATAAATACTTAGTGTTGGTATCTACATTTGCCCCCTTTTAATCTAGTAATGCATAAGGATGAAATTACTAGTTTAAAGGAAATAAATGTGTACCTAGTTGTGTATAACATACCTTACCTTTGCTTGAGTCCACTTTGACTATTTTTTTAGTGTATGACCTGTAACCAATGGCATGTTATACTATAAATTAGTGAATATAATATGAAATTATAAATAATTGAAATGCTTTAAAATAAAGAGAGCAATGAAGGAGTACACCTATGTGTCGATGCAACTATGTTGCCTCATTGATGCTTTAACTTGGAAAAGATGCTTCTTTATGAAGCATTGGAGATGGAGAAAGTTTAGACCTAAACCTTGGAAATTTGAAGAGAGAGATTGAAAGGTATTATGCCCCCAATCTAGTGCAATAATGAGTTGTGATAGGTTATTGAGATCATTATATCTCAATTGCATAACTCAAGTGTGAATATCTATAATCTGGTAAGGGCGATGATTTAATCAACTTATCTTGCAAATTTGGTGAAATTGGATGATTTAATCACTCCAATATATAAATTTTGTGAGACTAAAATATTTAATCATTTCAACCTATAAAATGAACCAACTGCTACAGTAGAAAAGGCTTGATAATAGTACATCCTAGTGAGTAGTATAATTGGTATGATTTGAAAGTTTTGGTGCAATAGCATGGAATATGCACCTCTAATTTATCTGAGTCAAAGTATGTGTGTTATAAATGTGAAAAAACTATTTCAAAACTATGCAAAAATTAGTGCAATGTACATGATTATGACCCAAGTGTATATCTTGATCATATAATTGAACTAGATATTGTGTATGAATATAATTATATAGTTATATAATATGTGTATGAATAATGTAATGTACATAGATAACATGTCAAACTAGATATATCAATTAGGATCATAGTATGTGATCACATCAAGTCTTAAGATGCATAATATATGTCATGACAATGTCTAGAGAGTAATAGTAAAATCTCAATAAATAATCAAGCACACACATAGAGCACTCAATAGAATGCAAAGGAATGGTCCAGGGAGGCCTCATACAAGGGGCATGTTCAAATACCACACAACTGAAATGAATGGCATATTTACATGTCCAAACACAATGGAATGACATATTCAAATTTTTAATCAACATATAATAGCACAAGGGCCAATAGGAAAGGAACATATTCAAATATTCCACAAGTAATATAATAGTAAATAATGTAATATACTCAAAGAATTAAAAAAATAGATGAAGCATAAGCAAACAACATAAGCATATTATACTAGTCCCTGCATAAATGTGTTATCAAATATGCTATGTAATATGGCATATCAAGTACACTATGAAAGATACAAGTGTGGATATAGACATATGTTAACAATATAAGCTCAAACATGATACTATAGAAATGATCATAAAGGATATGTAACATGTATCAATCGTGATCAAAGAAGTATATGCCCCCAACATACTATATGACATGATTAGAGGAAAGGTCCAACATCTGGAAGTGCATAGATCATGTGTATGGGTATGCATGTATCACACTCAAAATGCATGAAACACGTGTATACAAGAATGAAATTATATGTTATCTTCAAACATAAAACAACCAACATAAATTCCAAGGGGCTTATAAAATATGGGAATGCTAAATATTTTTGTATTTTTATATTTTTGGAATATTTTAAAGGAAAAATGCTATCATATGATCCCACCCAATGGATGCTCATAGGTATCCCCAAACTCATAATATGGTATGTGAAATTGGTGGTACTACCAAGGAGCATGGATAGGTGCCATATCTAGATCTGTAAAATCTGTGGTATCTTATGTATGTGTAATAAGATGTTGTGATTATGAAGAAATAATAGGAGTAGGGGTTCATGGGACCCATTGTGGAGTGCTTTGTGGTTTATTTAGAGTAGTTGTGATTAGAACACGTTTAGTTTATCTAGGAAACTAAGTATGTTATGTAGGAGTAACTGAAGATTTCATGAAATCCATTATGTGTCTCTAGTGCAAAGGCCTCTCAAGTATAGGCCACCTAGGAAAGGGGACTTACTATTTCCTACCTTTTTGTAAAGGATTAACCTTATCAGTTTTGATAATTAGTTGTCTTGGAATAAAATACTCTTATTCAAGTGGATGTTCATATAGGATTCTAAGAATCGTGACTACCCTATTGGTATGAATGTATTTAATACACCCATGTACCATGGAAGGTACTGCATGGACTTTATATATCTAAGGTTATCCCAATAACATATAAAAAACTCCTATATATGGTATAACTGAGAAATTAGTAACCACATGTGTTGGACCAACCTGCAAATATAAATCAATCTCACCAATAATTTGTTGTGATGTGTCATCAAATGCTCTGACCATTTTGGTTAAAGGGGGTAAATCATCATGTGTATATCCCAAATGTGAAATTAGTGTCATGGTACATACATTCTCACAAGCACCATTGTCAATCATAAGAAAATTTATAGGTTGATGATCAAGGTATGTTTGAATAAATAATAGATGAAGATTTGAGTCATCATCCACAACTTCACTGTCATCAAATGTAATATAAGGTATTTGAACCATATGAGGTATTGTGATGGATTCACAAATCCATAATCCTCACATTGTCTCATACCACACATAAACTCGTCATGAATTGACTCATAAACTCATCATATTTTCATTAAAATCTCTCTCAATACACAAGATTGAACAAGCTTCTCTCTCTCATCACATACATAGTTTGGAATCCAATAGCCAAGAAGGCTTTTAAGATTCTCTATAAGCTTCTCACTAACTCACCTATTCTCTTCTATCCTAATTAAACAAGCCATGGATACACTCCTTTATAGACTTTTAAAGGAGAAAGGAGACAATACAACAACTACGTCCCACCATCATGATAATCAAGGAAGAAGGGATAACATCTATACCCCACATCCACTTGGGTGAATCATGACAAGAAGAAAGGAGTAAAGACCAAGGAATACCATGTTGTGTTTTCCACTTGAGGTCATTATGGCTAAAGACAAGCATCTTTGAAAATAGTTGCCACCTTTACATGTGAAAATGCTATAAATGAATAGTGAAAGGCTTGTCACATGTTAAAGGTCAAAAGAAGAGCATCTTCTTTAGACAAGTTTGACCACTACCATGTGCCTCCATGTAACTCCATATAAATTCATCCCATGCCACCTATGAAATCAAAACTAATGTTGTGATACATCACTAGGATCATCAGTGAATAGTGATGTATGAATAGTATTACATGAATAATGTTTTGTCACCACATCATTCTCCTCTGGTTGAAAATCATCTCCTACGAGTTATCCTAATTGTATCCTTGCCATTTACTCTAAAAAGGGAGAAAACACACCACTCTATTTTTAGGTGATGCAAGATTGCCTGAGCCCTGGATGCTCATGCATTAGACACATGAGGTAGATCATGTGATCTCTTGATCACATAAATGGGGTAGGTGGTAGAACCACTCTTTTATTCATGAGGCATAATGACAATGACACCCCCTTCTAATACACCAAGTGCACCCAGAGAATATTTCTTTTCCTTCTCCATTTTCAGCATCTACATACTGGTCTTAAAACTATCCTTGTGGGACCACAAACCACCCTTTTGGGATCACACATCCCATCTGAAATCATCCTCCTCTACCAAAGGCTAATCTATATATGAATGGATCCACATATGGGATTGTACCCACTAAAAATTGACCTCCTCCACCAATATGATCTATCATGCATCTCATCATCCCATGTGAGCTCTAGCCCACCATAATTGTCTACATCCACCAAAAGCCCACCTGGATTTCGCTATCCATCATCCAACCACCTGTTGGATTATCCATAAAATAACATAACACATCCACTTGTAGCTTATCTCTTATGGCTGAAACTATATCCATATTCTCATCCACATGTGTACTCTCTTGCATAAAAGTCTCATCTACATATGCACCTAATTGCACAAAAACCACGTCTAATGTTTTTTCCACAAAAACATGCAACTCCTCTCCAATGCTAGCATGTTCCACATGATCTTCAATTTATATATGATCTTTCAAAAGATCCAAATCATCCAATTCCAAGGATGAAATTGTAATATCCCCTCCAAACAGGGAATATAGCAACACAAAAAAAATCTGAACCAAGATATAATCGCTGTTGAATAAATTCAGAAAGATCACAATAATATAGTCTTTTAATAACAAATTACAGATTGTATCACTTGTCCTTGTAAATTATTACAATTGCAGTCCTCTAATATGCATATAAATATGAAATACAGTCTTGAAAACCCTGGCTTTGAAAATCTGGAAGTGCAAATTGAGTTCTGGAAAGTCTCGGCCCTTCTGTGTCGACACACAGTCGCCGTCGTCGGTCGATATCTCACCGACGTCGGTCTCTGCCGGTCGGATTTCTGCCGACGTCGGTCTTCAGTCGACCGATGTCGGTAACTGAAACCCTCTGTCTGCCGATGTCGGTTCCTGCACTGATCTGTACGAACCTGTACGGATTCTGTACGGCCGCAAATTAAGCACCACTTCCCTGTTTTCAACCCCTGATCTGAAATATATGTCTCTAGCACAGTAGATCTCTAGCTGTATAATTTATTGAATCAAAACATAAAGGAATAAATACCTAGAATATCTGTGATAACTTCTGTGTGAAGTTATCTCTCAAACCTGAAATTCTGTGATAACTTCTGGATGAAGCTATCTCTCACTTTGGCAATAGATCAGCTGATATTCCACAGCCTCTTAATTGCACACACTGAAGAGGGAACGTTCTCCAATGCAAATGGAATCCTTGAACCCTAGGCTCAGTCTTCACAGAAGAAATTCTCAAAATCAATATCAATATTCAATAGCATAATGAACAATGGCCTCCATGAGAACCCCTTATACCCTCAAAAGATATGCTTGCCCTAATTAGGGTTTCTTAAATTAGAATTAGGGTTTCTAATTAAAAATAGGCTAAATAATTAATATTTGATTAAATCAATCAAATATTAATATCTCCCTCAATACATGTCGGATTCACGAACCGATCGAAGCTAGTGAATCAGGGAGTGATTCCGCACATAACCATACCATAATAAAGGCGCTCCGCTGCATATCAAATATCCCTAAAAAGTAGGAGCTTAGGCCAAATGTGTCTGAAATACCCTGAATGAAAATCAAATGAAGAAATCATGTGAATCAAAGTCGAGCCAAGCTCCATTATGACCCTCTATCCATCTTATTAGCCTACGAAGGTCGCATAATAGGCTAACCATGAACTCAGAACATGTCAATTGAAAAGGGGACATGACAATCCGCCCCTCCTAGAATTGCTTGCCCTCAAGCAATCACTGAATGACAAATCAATCAACCCACCTGGATCCCAAATGTAGTTAGGATCTCCACCACTGTCACTTAACACGAACCCCATGCCATGTCCATTCCAACTCTCATGTAATGGCGTCACATCATCTCTAGTACTAAGATAACATCCAATCCATAAATGACAATCAGCAAGCAAACTCCGTACCTGAATAATATCTAAAACTGGATTGTGAAGGCTAGACATAGTCATATCATCATCAACCTATGACCCGACTGTAACAGAAAGTTGAGTCCTCACCACATGTGACAACTCCTGAACTGAACTCACCTCAAGACCAAGCTCGTCCTCGTACCTCTCCTGTACTGGTGCCAATGTGCTCTTGTCATCACCCTCTATCATTTTATGTGGTATAGGTACCTCCATCCGATGAAAAAACATATATCTGAAGCTGCTGCCCCGTATTGCCTTAAGAATATGTGTCGTCCCATCAACATTAAAGAGAACCTCCATGTCCTTGAGATGAAGAGTGACTTCCTCAAATGAATGAAGCCACTTCATACCCAAGACTAAGTCTATATCCCCCATGTTTACCACATAATAATCAGCGTTGAACTCATAGTTGTTCAAGCGCAATGGGAGGTCTCTAATCATACGCTCACACTTAAGAGTGTGACCATCGGCTACCTTAACTCTGATGCCCTCAAAACCTTCTGTAGTGAGTCCACGCTTCTCCACAAATCTAGCATCTATGAAATTGTGAGTGGCTCCTGTATCAAGAAGGGTGATAACCTTCTACCCTGCCAAAACTCCACGGAGTCTGAATGACTCATCCGACTGTATGTTGGATATGCGGGCATCCTGTAGGTGAAGCTCTAACTCTGCCTCTGCATTAGGCCCTGAAGCCTCTGCCTCTGCCCCCTCAGCACTGTTATGCTGTTCGGAATCCTCAGAATCTGACTCCTCATAATATATCCACATCATACGATTCACCTTGCCCTTAGGCCTCAAAGGACAATCGTGATGGATATCATATGGTCCTTTACAGTAGAAGCAAAGCTTCTTCCTGCGTAGATCATTAAGCGCCTCACGATCCAAAGGTGGTGCTGCTGGATTGACCCTTGAATCATTTTTAACTCCGGATTTATCTATGTTAAAATCCGGTCTCTCCGTATCCCCGTGGGAGTGCTTATGGTCTCTAGAAGAAGAAGTACCTTTGGTGTTAAATTTATTGGATGGGGCTGCCATCTCCATATCACGTGCCTTCCTCATAGTTACCTGTAATGAAGGAGGATCAAAGGCTTTGATCCAACCCCTCAATGGCTCTGTCAATCCCTCTATGAAGAGAACTACCAATCTACGCTCTGAAATATTGGGTACCATGACTGCTAATCTCTGAAACTCACCAATGAAGGACTCCAAGCTACCTGTTTGTCTCAACTGTGCCAGATCTCGGAAGTAAACCTCAGGATCTCTCCTGTCAAACCGCTCAACCAATCTATCCACAAAGTCCTGGTACTCTGTCACTTGATTATGCTGAAGCGTTACCATACCATGGTACCACCAATCATGTGCTACTCCATCTAAGTGCAAAGTGGCGTATTTGATGGCATCTATCTCTGACATTGGTCTCAACACCAAAAAGGTGTCAAGCTTATGAACCCAAGCTTGAGCTGTCATCTTACCACTGCCGTCAAAAGTAGTCAAAGAAAGCTTACCAGTAGCCTTCTGTAGCTCACTGAATTGGACTCTAGGTCTCCTGTCCTGTCTAGCCAATCTATAGTGCTCTCTCCTCAAATTGACAAAACGATCAAAGGTTGTCCTCTCCTGGATATGAGGAGGTAATAAGTCCCACTCATCATTTGTAGCCATGTAAACATCTGCAAATGGAGAATTCCCTGCCTCCTCATCTGCTGGTACCTCTGGTTCTTCTTGAATAAATGAAGGGCGTGTAGGTCTATCAGCTGTTCTGGAGTGAGTCTGTTGTGGTCTCTGATTAACCGTAGCACTCCTATCATCTCTTTGGTCCCTGTTCTGTCCATCAGGTGCATTCATTCTCTCTATCATGGTCATAAGTCCCTGTAGTGTCTGAGCCATCTGCTGTTGGCTTATCATCATAGCACACTGAAACTCTCTGGTGGCCTGATCAGCATCATACCTGTGGCCCCTGGGTGGGCTGCCCTCACGTCTGTCACTCATGATGATCGGTCTCTGATCTAACAACTGGATACCTTCAAGCAAGGCTCGGCTGCGTGTGTTATACCTGTGTGGTCCCAACTCTTGTGGCTGCATAAGATCTATAGACCCTCAGGCTGGCAGGATTTAGCTCTGATACCACTGTAATATCCCCTCCAAACAGGGAATATAACAACACAAAAAAAATCTGAACCAAGATATAATCGCTGTTGAATAAATTCAAAAAGATCACAATAATATAGTCTTTTAATAACAAATTACAGATTGTATCACTTGTCCTTGTAAATTATTACAATTGCAGTCCTCTAATATGCATATAAATATGAAATACAGTCTTGAAAACCCTGGCTTTGAAAATCTGGAAGTGCAAATTGAGTTCTGGAAAGTCTCGGCCCTTCTGTGTCGACACACAGTCGCCATCGTCGGTCGATATCTCGCCGACGTCGGTCTCTGCCGGTCGGATTTCTGCCGACGTCGGTCTTCAGTCGACCGATGTCGGTAACTGAAACCCTCTATCTGCCGATGTCGGTTCCTGCACTGATCTGTACGAACCCGTACGGATTCTGTACGGCCACAAATTAAGCACCACTTCCCTGTTTTCAACCCCTGATCTGAAATATATGTCTCTAGCACAGTAGATCTCTAGCTGTATAATTTATTAAATCAAAACATAAAGCAATAAATACCTGGAATATCTGTGATAACTTATGTGTGAAGTTATCTCTCAAACCTGAAATTCTGTGATAACTTCTGGATGAAGCTATCTCTCACTTTGGCAATAGATCAGCTGATATTCCATAGCCTCTTAATTGCACACACTGAAGAGGGAACGTTCTCCAATGCAAATGGAATCCTTGAACCCTAGGCTCAGTCTTCACAGAAGAAATTCTCAAAATCAATATCAATATTCAATAGCATAATGAACAATGGCCTCCATGAGAACCCCTTATACCCTCAAAAGATATGCTTGCCCTAATTAGGGTTTCTTAAATTAGAATTAGGGTTTATAATTAAAAATAGGCTAAATAATTAATATTTGATTAAATCAATCAAATATTAATATCTCCCTCAATACATGTCGGATCCACGAACCGATCGAAGCTAGTGAATCAGGGAGTGATTCCGCACATAACCATACCATAATAAAGGCGCTCCGCTGCATATCAAATATCCCTAAAAAGTAGGAGCTCAGGCCAAATGTGTCTGAAATACCCTGAATGAAAATCAAATGAAGAAATCATGTGAATCAAAGTCGAGCCAAGCTCCATTATGACCCTCTATCCATCTTATTAGCCTACGAAGGTCGCATAATAGGCTAACCATGAACTCAGAACATGTCAATTGAAAAGGGGACATGACAAAAATATCCTCATCCATACCATCATTTTTAGCTTCTACACATGTCTAAAATTTCACCAAAATATCCTCTTGTGCACTAGCTTGCACAATCTCTTCATCCAAAGTTTCCACCATGGAAACTTGAAACGTTATTTTATTTCTATCTTATTTCTCAAGCAACCCCTCATGGTTACAATTTTATTCACCCAAATTTATATCATCCTTCACAAGGATGTCTTCATCTTCTTCTTCAGTAAGAATCACCTCCATATCCTCTTGTATGAGGATTTCTTCTTTTCTTTACAACTCTTCACCACTACAATATTCACTCTCATGCAACTCCATATGGCTGCAATATTCATCCTCATGCAACTCTACATTATTGCATTCTTCACTCTCATTTTCCCACTCATGGGACTCCATAATTTCCTCCCCATATTTAAGCAATGGGTCTCCTTCATCAGCTGAAACATAAATCAACTTTCCCTCCTTTTCAAGTCTCTTATCCTATCTCATCTCAAGAAGCTTTTCCATCCATTCTCTTTGCATTTTTAGGTGCACAAACTCACCCATTAATTTGGAAACAATATGTTTCCACTCACATATCTTCTTCTTTCCTCTTCTCTTTCTCTCCACTTGGTGTTATTCCCAACACATGGCTGCAACTCTACTCATCCTCTTGCTTGCAACCTTCAACCTTGTGGGGTATTCAATATTCTCCTCTTCAAAACATATCTCTAGCTCAGCTATCCATTACATGAGCCCTTCTAAACCTTATTTTCAACATAGCATATGAATTCCTCCATTCATTTTATCCATCTCTTCAAAACCTGTAAAATAAAATTCAAACAAGGATGCACTCTAGCATCTTCTCCTCCCAGCAAGATTTGAATTTGTTATGATACTAGTTGATGGATTCACAAATCCATATTCCTCACATTCTCTCATGACACACAAACTCATCATGAATTGACCCATAAACTCATCATATTTTCATTAAAATCTCTCTCAATACACAATCTTAAACAAGCTTCTCTCTCTCATCACATACATAGCTTGGTATCCACTAGCCAAGGATTTCAAGCTTCTCTCTAAGCTTATCACAAACTCACTTATTCTCTTCTAGCCTAATAAAAAAGCCATGGATACATTTATTTATAGTCTTTTAAAGGAAAAAGGAGACAATATAAAAACTATGTCCCACCTATTAGAGAGTTGTCGGTGATGTCATGGAGGTGTCGAGGTGAGTGGATGAAATGTCTTGATAGTCTAAATGTTAATGACAAAGTGTCCAGTGCAATTGTCCTAGTATGCTTGAAGTAGGTTTGGTTGATCTTCATTTTTAGCATTATTAGGGATGGGTATGAAGTATTGATCATGTGCAAGGGGTCTTATCAGAGGTTAAAGATGATTGGAGAGCTTATAAAAGTGCATGGTATTCATTCGTTTCTTCATTATGTTTATCTTGGCATAGTTGGTTCTGTGACACAAAAATATGAGTAGGCATATTGATGATGTTATATTTCACACATGTGAATGTTCCATGATCATATTGATATATGGATGGATTCCTCTATGTGATGAGATTATATGGTTCAAATTTTAGGTCATGTAATTAAGTGCAACAAAAGTTATTAAAGGGAAAAGTTGGCTTCTCAAACAGATTTACTATGTTCCCATACTTAGCCAGACCGTCACTGCATGTCATGTAGATATAGATGAACCAAAAAATTTGAGCATTTATTTATGGTTCTTATAAATTCAACTAAGGTTAAAGGAGTTCATGGAGATATTTTTTATAGTGCCAAGAAGGTCCCCTAAATTTTTTTGACTCATGAAGTGTTTTCTTGCTCGAGATATAAATCTTCAAAGTTGCACTTGCAGACTATGATGGACCAGAGAACATCAAGTTTAATCACATTAAAGTCTAAGGTCATTGATCTAGAAGATCCAATCATGAGATTTTAATCATACACATTGAGATCAATGGTGCGTATAAAGTCAACATGTCAAAAGTTGTACACACAAATGACAAGTGTTACAAGCTCGCTAGTCTAACAAAAGATCAATGGTGAGTGGTAGTTCATACTAATGAAGATCAATGATACAAGACAAGTCAAAGATTCAATAGTGCACGTGAGATTTCCAAGTGGCACAAACACAAAGGATTATTAATAAAGTGCTCAAAAGGCACACAAAGGTACCAAGTGTCATAATCTTGGGAGTTTTGAGTAAAATCTAATAGTAAACACTATAAGATAAATACCTTGTTAATCCATATATATCAATGGTGTGCATTTGGTCAATATTATAAGGGTGCATGAGAAGAGGTCAACATGTTTGAGATCTAACATTTGGACAATAGAGCACTATGAGTTAAAGTTCAAGCTAATTCTGAAGGAGTTAGATGGTGCGAGTTGAATGATCTAAATGAAAAGCATGAGATGTGTTCTAAGTGACCAAGGTTTAACTATGACCAATTGGATTTAAATATTTGAATTTAATGAAAGAAAGACTAGTGCTTGGCATTTGAGTGATAACATTCGATCTATGCATAATTTGATGTTATAGTAAAAATCAAAGTTGTAGAGGAATTCAAAGCACATCTAGTAATATTCATTTGAATGTTTAAATGTTTATATAGTCAAATTTATTGACCTCCAAATTTGATTGTGTTTTCATTCATGCTCTACAAGTAACCCAGAAGGGTAATAGAGTTGTTCTTGATGGTATTTTGATGTTTCAAGATGAGATAACTATTAGAGATTGTTGTAGACTCCATGAGGACCATCTATGTGGATTATGAAGGTTTGATCAATCATATTTAGTATGATCAAAGGCTTAGAAGGTGATTATGTGTTTGTTCATGGTGGCTATGTGCACATAATGTTGTTTGAGCAAATGAAACTTTAGTAGAAGGGTGATGTGATGGTTTTTACTACTTAAAAAGGACCTATAGATTGTGTGTCATGGGTCCATATATTTAAATGTGTTCCTATGTTCTTAGTTTTCTCAAAGAAGTGTCAAAGAGGTGAATGGGTTTTCATAGGACCTAAAAGGTGACTTAGGCCTATTTGAAAGAGGGATGTGCTTAAATATGGCCCACATTAGATGCCTTAAGGGTGAAGGCATGTATTGTGGCTAAAAAGGAAGGTTGTGACATAATAATCATGAGGAATCTATAAAAGGTGAAACCAAATGTGATGGTTTCTAGGCCTGTTGAATAGATGTGAAAGACCTGCATAAAGAGGTGTGTGATAATTATGGAATGAAGGAAAGAGTGTGTGCCTAGTGGATGGGTTATAGAGTAAATCAATTTGATTACCTATAGGTCATATTTCTGATGTCAGAATAGTGCTCTAGTAGGTTTAAAGATTGAGGATGAGTGAATAGGTCTAGAGTGATCCAAAAGGATATTTTGGATGCCTTGAGTATGAGCAAAGGATAGATGATGTCTATGTGAGCTTAGTGATTGATTTTAGAGGCAAATCAGAGTGTGGATTAGTAGTGTGCAAAGTTGAATAAAGTTGATATACATTGTATCTCCATCAGATTGGCAAACAATAAGTGATTAGGAGTTGTTTATTTCATAAGTGTTAGGAGGGTGCTCAACATCTAGGTCATAAGAACTTGACCAATAGGTGGTCAAAAGGACTTGATCATCTTAGGGGTAGGTGCTCCTTGTAAAATAGGTGTTTCACTAAAGCTGGTCAGAAGGACTTGACCAATAGGTGGTTAGAAGGACTTGATCCTCCTAGGGGCAGGTGCTTCTTGTGAAATAGGTGTTTCACTAAATTCTAGTTAGAAGGACTTGACTAGTCTCGTGTTTGTGATCATCTTATAAGACAATTAGTCCATGTTTTTATAGGCTTAAGAGTGGGGTTTATTCCCCAAGAGAGTTTCCCACATAGATCTTGTGTTGTGTGTATGATCTTACATTATTTATTATTCATTATTATGAATGACTTGTGTATTTTATGAATTCTTATGGTAATTGAATAAAGGTTTGAAATAATTAGAGTTGAAGTTAAATATCTTGCATCACTGATTCACCCCCCAGTGATTGTACCTCTAACAATTGGTAACATAGCATGTCTTTTTTTTCAAGTTTAACCACTTGAAGGTGATCAAAGGTGTAATGGTTGATAAAGATCTTATGGCTTGTCTTTAAGACAAACTAGTATGCACTTTATCAAATGTCAATGCAAGTATGGATGATGTGAAGATGCAAGTGAAAGATCTAGAAGCAAATGTCAAGAATATGTAGGTCATGATCGATAAAGGTCTAAACTAAAAGATGGAACAATTGGAAAATAAAGTCATGACTTACTCAGATGTGCTCTTATCTAAGGACAAAAGGGATTTCATCTCCACTAAAAGGGTCAAGAATGAAAATTCATGAATCAGTAATGGTCAAGAGAAAGGAAGGTCAGATATGAACAATGTCTTCAATGGGTATTATTTCTCCTGCAATCAATTTGGTCATAGAAATAGGGATTATGTTTTCTCTCCAGAGATCCAAAGGAATCTCATATGCTAAAAGTGTAACCAACAAGGTCATATATCCAAGAAATACAAAAGAGAATTTTGGAAAAAATATATACAAGTCATTGACACCATCAAATGGTTCAAGGAGACTAAGTCTAACATTAAAGAAGAAAAGAAGCAAAATTCAAATGATCCACCAAAGGAAGAGTCAATGTTTGTTCAAGCAACCTTTCATACTCAAGAAGATGGGAACAAGAGATGGTTCATAGACAGTGGATGATCAAATCATATGATAAGAGACAAGAGCAAGTTTATCTCTCTCAAGAATACCAACCCAGATTCAGTGAGGTTTGGTGACAACAAATTTGCTAACATAGTTGGTAAAAGGACTGTGAGTTTGGACAATGGTTATACTAGGACTGAGAATGTCTTATATGTAGAGGTTTTGAAAAATAATATTTTAAGTGTGAGACAAATGTGTAAGTAAAGAAATATTATAACTTTTTATGATGATGTATGTGAAGTAAGAAAGGGAAAATCTGTGAGATCGGTTGCAAATGTTTATAAAATAGATAACAACATGTATGTATTCCATGAATCCAATAAGGAGAAGTGCTTCATGACTTAATTGGAAGAAATTTGGCTTTAGCATAAAAGGCTTAGAAATATAAATTTTGATAATATGGTAAAGATCAATTCAAAGGGGTTGGTAAAGCATACGCTCAATATTTCTAAGATTCCTCATTCTCTTTGGAAGGCACTTATTCATGGGAAGCAAACCAAAAGAAGATACAAATCTAAGAAATTTCCACTAAAAATTCATTAGAATTGATCCACACTAATCTATGTGGACCTATTAGAACTTAAAATATTCAAGGTAATAGCTACTTCATGCTTCTCATTGATGATTTTACTAGGATGACTTGGATATTTTTTCTTAAATAAAAATTAGAAGCTTTTGCAAGATTAATGGAATTCAAAACGTTTATGGAAAATGATAAGGGGTCAAATATCAAGTGTGTAAGATCAGATAGAGGAGGTGATTTTTGGTCTCATGAATTTGATGATTTTTGCGAGAAACAAGGGATAAGGAGACAATATTCTGTTGCTAAAACACCACAACAAAATGGTGTTTTTGAAAGGAAGAATAAGTCTGTACAAGATATGAGTAGAATCATGCTTCAAGATGTTAAATTATCAGATGGTTATTGGGAAGAGGTAGCCAAAACTTTAATTTACATCCTAAATAAGTGTCAAATTAGAGTAAATGATGATAAGACTCCTTATGAGTTATGGAATAATAGAGCAACTAATGTCAAACATTTTAGAGTGTTTGGGAGTAGGTGTTTCATCAAAAGAGATGAAGAGAATCTTGGAAAATTTGATTCAAGGTATGATGAGGGCATCTTCTTAGATTACTCTTCTATCAATACTGCCTATAGGTGCTTCAACAAGAGACTTCACAAGATTGTTGAAAGTTCAAATGTAAGGATAGATGAGACAAGTAAATTCAAGAAGTTAAAATTGTAGGTAAGTGACTCAATTCAAAATTTTATTGAAAACAATGATGAGTTATATGTTCAAATAAATGATGAAGATGAAGAGGAGGAAGAAAGACAATACTCTAAAGCTCCATCTAAAAGAATTCAGAAAGATCATCCAATCTCTCAAGTTATTAGAAATATTTGTGCAGGTTTGCAGACTAGAAGGAGAATGTTGATCAATCAGAATCAACAAGACTCATCTCTATTATCCATGATTGAACCCAAAACATTCATGGAAGCTAGAAAAGATGAAATTTGGAATGGTACAATGGATGAATAACTTGATCATATAGTAAAGAATGAAACATGGGATTTAGTTCCTAAGATAAAAGATCAAAATGTGATAGGTATCAAGTGGGTTTTCAAAAACAAGATGAATGAGAAAGGAGAAGTCACAAGGAACAAAGTTAGATTGATGTGTAAAGGATATGCTCGTGTTGAAGGAATAGATTTTGATGATACTTTTGTTACTATGGCAAGAATGGAAGCAATTAGACTCTTCTTGGCATGTGCAAGTTTTAAAGGTTTTAATGTATACCAAATGGATGTGAAATCTACATTCTTGAATGAAAACCTAGATGAAGTCTACATTGAGTTAACTGAAGGATACTTCATGTCAAATAATCAAGATTTTATGTGTAAACTAAAGAAGGTTCTTTATGGTCTTAAATAAGCTCCTAGAGCTTGGTATGATAGGTTAGATAAGTATCTTTTGAGTCAAGGTTTTAAAAAAGGGGTAGCTGATAATAATTTATATATTTAGACAAAAGGAAATCATTAGTTGATAGTGGTTGTATAAGTTGATGACATAGTTTTTGGATCTAAGAATGATAATATGAGTAAAGAGTTTGTAGATACTATGAGGACTGAGTTTAAAATCTCAATGTTAGGAGAACTTTCTTTCTTCTGAGGATTGCAGATTAACCAACTTGATGCAAGGATATTCATTTCAAAAGATAAATACATCAAGGATATGCCAAGGAAATTTGACATGATGGATTGTAATCCAATGGGTACTCTAATGATCACAGGATGCCAGTTAAGTAAACTAGATGACTCACCAAAATTTGATAAAACTTTGTATAGATCCATGATTGTAAGTCTTTTGTACTCTACTACTTCTAGACCTAATATCATGCAAGCAGTTGGTCTTGTAGGAAGGTTTCAAACTGATCTTATAGAATCTCACTTGAAAGCAATGAAAAGGATTTTGAGGTATCTCAAAGGCATCTTAGAGTATGGTTTATGGTATCCCAAGAATAAAGATTTTACTTTGAAATCATATACTGATGCATATTGGGTAGGATGTGTGGATGATATGAGGAGTACCAGTGGTGGGGTCTTCTTCATGGGACAATGCTTGGTGTCTTGGCTAAGCAAGAAGCAAGCTTTAGTTTCTCTATCTACTACAAAAGCTTAGTATATAACAGCTATCTCTTGTTACACACAAGTCATGTGGATGAAACAAATGTTGGAAGATTATAAGGTAAGATAAAATAGACCTTGTCTTATCTATTGTGACAATATTAGTGCAATACGCATATCAAATAATCATGTTATGCACTCAAAAATTAAGCACATTTATATTAAATATCTTTTTTTTTAGAGAATAAGTGAGTAATCAAAGTATTAAGTTGGAGTATGTGCCTACAAAGATCAACTTGTATATATCATGACCAAACCATTGTCAAACTCTACATTTGAATACCCAAGACAAAGCTTGGGTGTCAATTCTTTCTTTGTGAATCAATAGAAGGTATTTTGGTTAAGGAGGAGCAAAAATTTCATGAGATTATTCTAGAGGTAGCTTTAGAGAGAAGGATAACAAGCCTATGTGGTGGTTCTTCATAGTGTGTGAAGATCTGAAGATGCTCAAGAGGTGCAATGGATTAAAGATCTTAGGGGGAGTCCCTCTTAGATGTTTCTTGGTGAGTTCCATAAGATTTTAGTGCTTTTGTGTGTGCTTTCTTCATTGGTTACAATGCTTGGTTGAAAAGAGTGTTGGCATGTAACAAGAAGAAGTTGTTAAGGCAAGAAAAGGTAGGCTCAAGGTAAGAGGGAGTTTGTATCATCTTTCTAAAGTGGTTCTCTCTTGTTGATGGTCTTTTCAGGTCCTCAAGATCATTTTGTGCCCACTTTATCATTGTGTCAAAGGGGGAGAAGGTTTCTATTGTGAGAGTGCTTGAAGAGAGAGAAGGAAGGTGAGTTGTATGATGGGTGTTGACATCAATAACAAAGGGGGAGATTATTAGAGAGTTGTCAGTGATGTCATGGAGGTGTCCAGGTGAGTAGATAAAGTGTCTTAATAGTCTAAATGTCAATGACAAAGTGTGTAGTGTGCTTGTCCTAGTATGCTTGAAGTAGGCTTGGTTGATCTTCAATTTTGGCATCATTGGGGATGGGTCAAAAGTATTGAGCATGTGTGATGGGTCCTATCAGAGGTCAAAGATGATTAGAGAGATGGTGGAAGTGCATGGTATTCATCCATTTCTTCATTATGTTCATCTTGGCATAGTTGGTTTTGTGATAGAAAAATATGATAGGCATATTGATGATATTATATTTCACACATGTGAATGTTTTAGGAGTAGATTGATATATGGATGGATTCCCCTATGTGAGTAAATCACACGATTTAAATTCTAGGTCATGAAATTAAGCACAATAAAAGTTATTAAGGGGCAAAGTTGGCTTCTCAAATAAAATTACTATGTTCTCATACTTAGCCAGACCGTCACTGCATGTCATGCAAATATAGATGAACCAACAAGTTTGATAATTTATATTTGGTTCTTAGAAAGTCAACTAAGGTCAAAGGAGTTCATGGAGATATTGTTTATAGTTCTAAGAAGGTCCCCTAAAAATTTGGATTACTGAAGTGTTGTCTTGCTTGAGATATAAATCTTTAAAGTTGCACTTACAGACTGTGATGGGCCAGAGACCATCAAGTTTAATCCGATTGAAGTATGAGGTCATTGATCTAAAAGATCTAATAGTGAGTGTTTAATCATACATATTGAGATCAATGGTGCATATTAATTCAACATGTCAAAGGTTTCATGTGCAGGTTATAAGTGTCACAAGCTCGTTAGTTTGACAGAAGATCAACGATGAGCAACAATTCATACTAATAAATATCAATGGTACATGACAAGTCAAAGAGTAAACAATGCATGCAATACTGCAAAGTGGCACAAGCACAAGGGACTATTAGTAAAGTGATCAAAAGGCATGTGAAGGTGCCAAGTGTCACAATCTTCAGAGCTCTGAGCAAGATCTAATAGTGAGTGCTGCAAGATAAAACTTGGTTTTTCCATAGAGATTGATGGTGCGTATTTGGTCAATATTATACAGGTGCATGAGATAAGGTCAACATGTTCAAGGTTTAATGTTTGGACAGTGGAGCACTGTAAGATAGAGTTCAAGCTACTTTCAAAGAATATCAATGGTGTGAGTTGAGCGAATATCACGATATGTGTTCTAAGTGACCATTTGGATTTAAATATTTGAATTTAACGAAGGAAAGACCAGTGCTTAGTTTTTGAGCCATAAATTTTGATCTATACAGAATTTGATGTTGCAGTAAAAAGAAAAGTTTTAGAAGACTTCAAGATGCATCTATAAATATTAATTTTAAGGTCTAAATGTTTGTATAGTCAAATTTATTGATATATAAAGTTGACTATAAGTTTGTTCATGCTCTACAAGTAACTTGAGAAGCGTAATAGAGTTGTTCTTGATGGTATTTAGATGTTTCAAAATGAGATAACTATCAAAGAGTGTTTTAGACTCCATGAGAACCATTTGTGTAGATTATGAAGGTTTGATTAATTATATTCAAAATGATCAAAGGGTTAGAAGGTGATTGTGTATTCATTCATGGTGGTTGTGTGCATAAAATATTGTTTGAGCGAATTAAGCTTTAGCATAAGGGTGATGTGATGGTTGTTATCACTTAAGAAGGACTTATATATTATGTGGCATGGGTCCATGTATTTAAAAGTGTTCTTATGTTCTTAGTTTGTTCGAAGAAGTGTCAAAGAGGTGAATGGGTCTTCATAGGACCTAAAAGGTGACTTAGGCGTATTTGAAAGAGAGTTGTGCTTAAAGTTTACCCATGTTAGATGCCTTAAGGGTGAAGGTATGTGTTGTGGTTGAAAAAGAAGGTTGTGATCATAATAATCAAGAAGACTCTATAAAAGGTGAAACTAAATGTGATGGTTTCTAGGCTTGTTAAATAGATGTGAGAGACTTGAGTGAAGAGGTGTGTGAGAGTTGAGGATTGAAGGAAAATGTGTGTGACCAATGGATGGGTTGTAGATCATAGTAGGTTGATGACCTATAGGTCATATTTATGATGTTAGAATAATGCTCTTGCATGTTTGAATTTGAAGATGAGCAAAGAGGTCTAGAGTGATCCAAAAGGATGTTTTGGATGCCTTGAGTGTGAGGGAAAGATAGATGATGTTTGTATGAGCTTGGTGGTTGGTTTGAGAGGCAGATTAGAGTGTGGAATATATAGTGGACAAAGTTGAAGAGAGTTGATAAACATTGTATCTCCATCAAATTTGGTAGGCAATCAGTGATCAGGAGTTGTTCATTTCATAGGTGTTGGGAGGGTGCTCAACATCTAGGGTAACACTTGACCAATAGGTGGTTAGAAGAACTTGATCATCTTAGGGGCAAGTGATCCTTGTGAAACAAGTGTTTCACTAAAGTTGATCAGAAGGACTTGACCAACATGTGGTCATAAGGACTTGATCATCTTAGGGGTGGGTACTCTTTGTAAAATAAGTGTTTCACTAAATTTTGGTTAGAAGGACTTGACCAGTCTCATGTTTGTGATCATCTTACAGGACAAGTAGTCTATGTGTTTGTAGGCTTGAAAATGAGTTTTATTCCCCAAAAGGGTTTTCCACATAGATCTTGTGTTGTGTGTATGATATTATATATCTATTGTTCATTGTTATGAATAACTTTTATATTCTATGAATGCTTGTAGTAATTGAATAAGGGTTTGAAAGGATTGGAATTGAAGTTGAAATATATTGCTTCACTGATTGACCCCACCTTCACTCTCAGTGATTACACCTCTAACACCACCATCATGATAATCAAGGAAGAAGGAACAACATCTATGCCCCACATCCACTTGGGTGAGTTATGATAAAAAGAAAGGAGTAAAAACCAAGGAATGATATGTTATGTTCTCCACTTGAGGCCATTATGGCTAAAGACAAGCATCTTTGAAAATAGGGATCACCTTCACATGTGAAAACACTATAGATGAATAGTGAAAGACTTATCACATGTCAAAGGTCAAAATAAGAGCATATTCTTTAGACAAGTTGGAACACCATCATGTGCCTCCATGTAACTCCATAGAAATGTGCTCCATGCCACCTATGCTATCAAGAATAGTGACGTGATACCTCACCAGGATGAATAGTGTGTCAGGAATCTAGAACAACAAACATGCTCTGATACCACTTGTTGGGAGAGAGGGGGGTGGAAGATAAATCCAAGAACAAACACACCTGTTCTAATTCCACCCGTTAGGATCTTGCTCCTCAGAAAGAGCACAGTATGATTACCAAATATAAGCAATTGAATATGCAGAAATAACAAACTCAAGTAACTAGAATTCACCAATAGCACAGAATATGAGAGACAATACACTATCTTGTATTAACACTATACAAAAAAGAATACATCAAAGAGCCGCCACACTCTTTCACCTTACAGAGATTCGCCACACCTCAAGTGTACAGTAATTCTTCTCACACACACTCTCCTACACAAAAAACGGTCCCAACAACCAACTCACACACAGAATTGGTGTTCACCTCACCAACCAGTCAGTAATAACCCTGCCGGTACACCAAACACTCTATAGCACTTCAAGCTGATCTCTCATGAACCTGCAACCTGCAATTCAAAGACCAAACTTACATGTAGATCCCCAATGAGCTTGCAACAACCTGCAACTCACAGATCTTACAACTAGAAGGAACTCTTCCTTTCTATCTCATGCCTTAAACAATACATGCCAATGGGTCTATAAATAGATCCCTAACTCAAACACTAACTTAGACTCTTAATTTAGACAATTATCCTTGCAGCCCAAGACTCTGGGTGGTCTTAACATGCAAACTCATCGTTCACTTAACTAACTGTCCGTGAAACGAACACTTCGGGAACACACAGGCGACCGACGCCGGTCCCTGCTAGTCTGGTTCTGCCGACGTCGGCCGACTTCCTGCCGTCACCGGTGGCCTTCTGCACTGGACTCTGCCGACGTCGGTCCTGCTGCCGACGCCGGTTCCTGTAGAACTCAGCAACCATCTGTTCCTCAGTTTGCAAATGTTGAAGCTTTTAGCTCCACAACCTAACAATCTCCCACTTGGAGATAAACAGCTGCAACCTGTACCTGTACCTGTACACCATCTAGTTTGTTCCCTTGGCTTTGTATCCCTCCTCAAGATCACTCTTGAAGACCAACCACCACAAAATCCATGGTGCAAAATATGTCATCCAAATTACCTGCCACATCCACATCTACAACCATGTAGAAAAAGAACTTGACCCTGCATAGCATGTGCACCTGCTGCTAGTCCAACTGAACTGCCCTTTAGTATTACTCTCCTGGATTGACTCCAAACTTGTGACAACTCCCACTGCTTGGGAAAACTCAGGTTTAGTACATACCATGCACTCAACCTCATTATGTGAATCAAGACACCTGTTCTATGAACTGTCTAACCGTCGGCGTGTTAACCAGCTTCACACAATCATCCTGAAACAAAGTCAACAAGACCTCCATGTCTCTAGAACACACTCATGCCAAAGAATCTTGCTGCTCCCAGATTCTCCATGACAAACACCTGAACTAGTTTTACCTTTAGTTCAGTAATACCTGTATATGTAACCCTGCAACAAGCACATCATACAGAAAATAGGATAATGTAGCTAATATTATCCAACCTGGTAAAGAGAAACACAATGATCAAACCTCCATTGCCCTACAGCTAATACAAGATCATATACCCTGATCTTCCATCTCACGTATCCATTTCCGCTCTTCTTCATCCTCAACATCCATTCGTCTCTCAGTGCTTACTTCCAGCTGGCAACTCTACCCAAAACACCTGTTTGGTTCTCCTCCAAGGAATCACATCCTCATCCATGCCAAGCTCCCACTGTTTCCTGGATCTACCTGTTCTACTTCTTCAATAACTTCCTGGTCCTATGCCATAAGTGAGCAACAAGTAGTGTAAAGAAGGGAAATGACGAATTTAAGAACTTACTTACACCTTCAGTCCTCCATATGGGCGC
Organism: Torreya grandis; assembly: GCA_037957365.1. NCBI lineage: Eukaryota > Viridiplantae > Streptophyta > Pinopsida > Cupressales > Taxaceae > Torreya > Torreya grandis. Next base: position 3,741,975 of record JARHVA010000240.1, on the reverse strand, counting down.
TTGAGACTCCGTGACAACTCGCTATCCACCCAAAATTTGTCTCAGTAACCGATGCAGGTCACATCTTAGTCTACAGCCGACCGATGTCGGTTCCCTGCGACTGCCTCCTTGCCGACGTCGGTTTCCCCTGGCCGACGCCGGTCTCTTTTCTTCCCTGAGTCACCGACGTCGGGCTGCACATAGCCGACGTCGGTCCTTGTCTGGACACCGATGCCGATTTTCCTGCCGACGTCGGTCTCTGTGTTTTTCTTGTGAGACCTGACTTTTTCCCGTGAGCTCTTTTTGGATCAAAACCTTGTCCAAATCACCCTTGCTCTGCTCAGAATTCCTCTGCACCTTATGCTGAACTCTGTCCGTCACTTTCTCCTTGAAAACCAAGGCTTTCCCGTTCTTGTCACTTACATCAGATTCCTCAAGAAACCTTACCTTCTTCTTCTGCATACAGAAACCACGATCCATGCCTTCCAAATCCGAAAGCATATTCTTTGACTCAAGAACCAGCATCTCCTTCTTATCTATGTGACCAAGCCTATCAAGCCACATCTCTGAATCTACAGCTGAAGTAGATAACCCAGAAAGAGAATCAGTAAAACAAGTAGATAGATAAAGCGTACCTACTTTCTTACCTCTAGCTACAACAAGTGTACCCTTGGTAACCTTCCAAGAGTCCACTGTGAGAGTTACTGTGCAACCCTCTTCACCCAAACTTCTAACAGAAATCAGATTCCGCTTCAGAACTGGGACATGCATGACCTCCTTTAACACCCATGTGTCACCTGTCTGCAATTTCAGCTTCACTTTGCCTTTGCCAACAATCTGACAAGACTTACCATCCCCTACACAAATTTCTCCAAAGTCTCCCTGGACATACTCATGAAAAAATTCCCTATGTGGGGATGCATGAAAAGAGGCACCTGAATCTAATACCCAAGATTCTACTTTATCCAAAGAACATACCAGAGCATCCTGTGCAACGTAACCTACAACATCTGCTTCTTCTACATGTCCTTCATGCTGATCTTCACCCGATCTGCAATCTCTCTTTAAGTGCCCTTGCTTTCCACATTTCCAGCAGGTTATTCTGCCATACCTGGACTTGGATCTTTTGCCTATCTTCGACCTTGATCTCCCACGCTCTGTCTTCTCTCTTGGCCTTCCTCTTCCTTCAACACTCAAAGCATCTCCAGATGATTCACCTGTGATTTTCCTGCGTATCTCTTCATTCAAGATCACACTCACAACATCATCAACTTTTAAGACTTTTGAAGGAGACACAGTATTAGAAACTGCCATTACCAAACCTTCCCAACTTTCAGGCAATGAACACAAGATTAAGAGAGCTCTAAGTTCATCATCAAATACAATATTCACTGAACTTAACTGGTTTACCAAACCATGGAAATCACTAAGATGGCTATGAACAGATCCACCTTCCAACATTTGCAAATTAAATAAACACTTCATAAGAAATACCTTATTAGAAGCCGAGGGTTTTTCATACAAATTTGCCAAAGATTTCATCAACTCCACCATTGTCTTACACTGTGATAAGCTGGAAATCACAGATGAATCAAGACTCAATCTAACAGATCCCAGAGCCTTCCGATCAAGAACCTCCCATTCTTCATCTTTCATATCCAAGGGTTTGCTAGCAACCCCACCCAACGGTAAGTACAAATCTTTCTGATACAGATAGTCCTCAATCTGCATCCTCCATAATTGGTAGTTCTTGCCATTAAACTTTTCCATTCGTAGTTGACTGTTTTCTCCCATTGCTCAACTCCCACTCAAACAGAAACCCTGTGAGTAACCTGTAATCAAAACACACTACCCAGATCTACACCAATCTGTTAGTATCCCAACCAAAAGCTCTGATACCACTTGTCAGGAATCTAGAACAACAAACATGCTCTGATACCACTTGTTGGGAGAGAGGGGGGTGGAAGATAAATCCAAGAACAAACACACCTGTTCTAATTCCACCCGTTAGGATCTTGCTCCTCAGAAAGAGCACAGTATGATTACCAAATATAAGCAATTGAATATGCGAAAATAACCAGAAACTCAAGTAACTAGAATTCACCAATAACACAGAATATGAGAGACAATACACTATCTTGTATTAACACTATACAGAAAAGAATACATCAAAGAGCCGCCACACTCTTTCACCTTACAGAGATTCACCACACCTCAAGTGTACAGTAATTCTTCTCACACACACTCTCCTACACAAAAAACGGTCCCAACAACCAACTCACACACAGAATTGGTGTTCACCTCGCCAACCAGTCAGTAATAACCCTGCCGGTACACCAAGCACTCTATAGCACTTCAAGCTGATCTCTCATGAACCTGCAATTTAAAGACCAAACTTACATGTAGATCCCCAATGAGCTTGCAACAACCTGCAACTCACAGATCTTACAACTAGAAGGAACTCTTCCTTTCTATCTCATGCCTTAAACAATACATGCCAATGGGTCTATAAATAGATCCCTAACTCAAACACTAACTTAGACTCTTAATTTAGACAATTATCCTCGCAGCCCAAGACTCTGGGTGGTCTTAACATGCAAACTCATCGTTCAATTAACTAATTGTCTGTGAAACGAACACTTCGAGAACACACATGCGACCGACGCCGGTCCCTGCTAGTCTGGTTCTGCCGACGTCGGCCGACTTCCTGCCGTCGCCGGTGGCCTTCTGCACTGGACTCTGCCGACGTCGGTCCTGCTGCCGACGCCGGTTCCTGTAGAACTCAGCAACCATCTGTTCCTCAGTTTGCAAAGGTTGAAGATTTTAGCTCCACAACCTAACATAGTGTTTGCTATGTCATTAGTGAGTAGTGTTACATGTGTCAGGAATCTAGAACAACAAACATGCTCTGACTCAACTCATTAGGATCTTGCTCCTCAGATAGAGCACAGTATGATTACCAAATATATAAGCAATTGAATATGCGGAAATAACCAGAAACACAAGTAACTAGAATTCACCAATAGCACAGAATATGAGAGACAATACACTATCTTGTATTAACACTAACAGAAAAGAATACATCAAAGAGCCGTCACACTCTTTCACCTTACAGAGATTCGCCACACCTCAAGTGTACAGTAATTCTTCTCACACACACTCTCCTACACAAAAATGGTCCCAACAACCAACTCACACACAGAATTGGTGTTCACCTCACCAACCAGTCAGTAATAACCCTGCCGGTACATCAAGCACTCTATAGCACTTCAAGTTGATCTCTCATGAACCTGCAACCTGCAATTCAAAGACCAAACTTACATATAGATCACCAATGAGCTTGCAACAACCTGCAACTCATAGATCTTACAACTAGAAGGAACTCTTCCTTTCTATCTCATGCCTTAAACAATACATGCCAATGGGTCTATAAATAGATCCCTAACTCAAACAATAACTAAGACTCTTAATTTAGATAATTATCCTCGCAACCTAAGACTCTGGCTGGTCTTAACATGCAAACTCATCGTTCACTTAACTAACTGTCCATGAAACGAACACTTCGGGAACACACAGGCGACCGACGTCGGTCCCTGCTGGTCTGGTTCTGCCGACGTCGGCCAACTTCCTGCCGTCGCCGGTTGCCTTCTGCACTGGATCCTACCGACGTCGGTCATGCTGCCGACGCCGGTTCCTGTAGAACTCAGCAACCATCTGTTCCTAGTTTGCAAGGGTTGAAGCTTTTAGCTCCACAACCTAACAATCTCCCACTTGGAGATAAACAGCTGCAACCTGTACCTGTACCTGTACACCGTCTAGTTTGTTTCCTTGGCTTTGTATCCCTCCTCAAGATCACTCTTGAAGACCAACCACCACAAAATCCGTGATGCAAAATCTGTCATCTAAATTACCTTCCACATCCGCATCTACTACCATGTAGAAAAATAACTTGACCCTGCATAGCATGTGCACCTGCTGCTGGTCCCACTGAACTGCCCTTCAGTATTACTCTCCCGGATTGACTCCAAACTTGTGACAACTCCCACTGCTTGGGAAAACTCAGGTTTAGTACATACCATGCACTCAACCTCACTATGTGAATCAAGACACCTGTTCTATGAACTGTCTAGCCATCAGCGTGCTAACCGGCTTCACACAATCATCCTGAAACAAAGTCAACAAGACTTCCATGTCTCTAGAACACACTCATGCCAAAGAATCTTGCTGCTCCCAGATTCTCCATGACAAACCCCTGAACTAGCTTTACCTTTAGTTCAACAATACCTGTATATGTAACCCTGCAACAAGCACATCATACAGAAAATAGAATAGTGTAGCTAATACTATTCAACCTGGTAAAGAGAAACACAATGATCAAACCTCCATTGCCCTGCAGCTAATACAAGATCATATACCCTGATCTTCCATCTCACGTATCCATTTCCGCTCTTCTTCATCCTCAACATCCATTCGTCTCTCAGTGCTTACTTCCAGCTGGCAACACTACCCAAAACACCTGTTTGGTTCTCCTCCAAGGAATCACATCCTCATCCATGCCAAGCTCCCACTGTTTCCTGGATCTACCTGTTCTACTTCTTAAACAACTTCCTGGTCCTATGCCATAAGTGAGCAACAAGTAGTGTAAAGAAGGGAAATGACGAATTTGAGAACTTACTTACACCTTCAGTCCTTCATATGGGCGCTTGAGACTCCATGACAACTAGCTGTCCACCCCAAATTCGTCTCAGTAACCGATGCCGGTCACATCTCAGTCTACAGCCGACCGATGTCGGTTCCCTGCGACTGCCTCACTGTCGACGTCGGTTTCCCCTGGCCGACGCCGGTCTCTGTCTGCCCCGAGTCACCGACGTCGGGCTGCACATAGCCGACGTCGGTCCCTGTCTGGACGCCGACGTCGGTTTTCCTGCCGACGTCGGTCTCTGTGTTTTTCTTGTGAGACCTGACTTTTTCTCGCGAGCTATTTTTGGATCAAAACCTTGTCCAAATCACCCTTGCTCTGCTCAAAATTCCTCTGTGCCTTATGTTGAACTCTGTCCGTCACTTTCTCCTTGAAAACCAAGGCTTTCCCGTTCTTGTCACTAGCATCGGATTCCTCAAGAAACCTTACCTTCTTCTTCTGCATACAGGAACCACGATCCATGCCTTCCAAATCCGAAAGCATATCCTTTGACTCAAGAACCAGCATCTCCTTCTTATCTATGTGACCAAGCCTATCAAGCCACATCTCTGAATCTACAGCTGAAGTAGATAACCCAGAAAGAGAATCAGTAAAACAAGTAGATAGATAAAGCGTACCTACTTTCTTACCTCTAGCTACAACAAGTGTACCCTTGGTAACCTTCCAAGAGTCCGCTGTGAGAGTTATTGTGCAACCCTCTTCACCCAAACTTCTAACAGAAATCAGATTCCTCTTCAGAACTGGGACATGCATGACCTCCTTTAACACCCATGTGTCACCTGTATGCAATTTCAGCTTCACTTTGCCTTTGCCAAAAATCTAACAAGGCTTACCATCCCCTACACAAATTTCTCCAAAGTCTCCCTGGACATACTCATGAAAAAATTCTCTATGTGGAGATGCATGAAAAGAGGCACCAGAATCTAATACCCAAGATTCTACTTTATCCAAAGAACATACCAGAGCATCCTGTGCAACGTAACCTGCAACATCTGCTTCTTCTCCATGTTCTTCATGATGATCTTCACTCGATCTGCAATCTCTCTTTAAGTGCCCTTGCTTTCCACATTTCCAGCAGGTTATTCTGCCATACCTGGACTTGGATCTCTTGCCTGTCTTCGACCTTGATCTCCCACGCTCTGTCCTCTCTCTTGGCCTTCCTCTTCCTTCAACACTCAAAGCATTTCCAGATAATTCACCTGTGCTTTTCCTGCGTATCTCTTCATTCAAGATCACGCTCACAACATCATCCACTTTTAAGACTTTTGAAGGAGACACAGTATTAGAAACTGCCATTACCAAACCTTCCCAACTTTCAGGTAATGAACACAAGATTAAGAGAGCTCTAAGTTCATCATCAAATACAATATTCACTGAACTTAACTGGTTTACCAAACCATGGAAATCACTAAGATGGCTATGAATAGATCCACCTTCCAACATTTGCAAATTAAATAAACGCTTCATAAGAAATACCTTGTTTGAAGCCGAGGGTTTTTCATATAAATTTGCCAAAGATTTCATCAACTCCACCGTTGTCTTACACTGTGATAAGCTGGAAATCACAGATGAATCAAGACTCAATCTAACAGATTCCAGAGCCTTCCGATCAAGAACCTCCCATTCTTCATCTTTCATATCCAAGGGTTTGCTAGCAACCCCACCCAACGGTAAGTACAAATCTTTCTGATACAGATAGTCCTCAATCTGCATCCTCCATAATTGGTAGTTCTTGCCATTAAATTTTTCCATTCGTAGTTGACTGTTTTCTGCCATTGCTCAACTCCCACTCAAACAGAAACCCTGTGAGTAACCTGTAATCAAAACACACTAACCAGATCTACACCAATCTGTTAGTATCCCAACCAAAAGCTCTGATACCACTTGTCAGGAATCTAGAACAACAAACATGCTCTGACTCAACTCATTAGGATCTTGCTCCTCAGATAGAGCACAGTATGATTACCAAATATATAAGCAATTGAATATGCAGAAATAACCAGAAACACAAGTAACTAGAATTCACCAATAGCACAGAATATGAGAGACAATACACTATCTTGTATTAACACTAACAGAAAAGAATACATCAAAGAGCCGCCACACTCTTTCACCTTACAGAGATTCGCCACACCTCAAGTGTACAGTAATTCTTCTCACACACACTCTCCTACACAAAAACGGTCCCAACAACCAACTCACACACAGAATTGGTGTTCACCTCACCAACCAGTCAGTAATAACCCTGCCGGTACATCAAGCACTCTATAGCACTTCAAGCTGATCTCTCATGAACCTGCAACCTGCAATTCAAAGACCAAACTTACATATAGATCACCAATGAGCTTGCAACAACCTGCAACTCATAGATCTTACAACTAGAAGGAACTCTTCCTTTCTATCTCATGCCTTAAACAATACATGCCAATGGGTCTATAAATAGATCCCTAACTCAAACAATAACTAAGACTCTTAATTTAGATAATTATCCTCGCAACCCAAGACTCTGGCTGGTCTTAACATGCAAACTCATCGTTCACTTAACTAACTGTCCGTGAAACGAACACTTCGGGAACACACAGGCGACCGACGTCGGTCCCTGCTGGTCTGGTTCTGCCGACGTCGGCCGACTTCCTGCCGTCGCCGGTTGCCTTCTGCACTGGATCCTGCCGACGTCGGTCATGCTGCCGACGCCGGTTCCTGTAGAACTCAGCAACCATCTGTTCCTAGTTTGCAAGGGTTGAAGCTTTTAGCTCCACAACCTAACAACATGAATAGTGTTTTTCTACCATATCATATTATGTGTCTATAAGTGCCAATAATCTCATCTAATGGGTGCCCATAATATGAAGGAGGGGAAATTGCATTGTATGCCATTTATACTTCTAGATTTTTATTAGAATGATCTTGCAAGGGATTATTAAATACAATCTAATTCCATTAATAACTAGGTTGTGAACCTAGATCCTTTGAAGGATCATTGAAGGTAATATTTTGGTCATAAATGAGATCTTGGATCTTATGCTTCAAAGTATAAACTTTGTTCGTATAATGCCTAGGGCCTTGGTGATAGTCACAGTATGCATTAAAATTGTAGCTTTTGGGTAGTGTGAGGAGGGAAAGATATGAGATGACACTCCACAGTCTTCTGAAGTAAGAAAGTTGGAGACTTATGTGATAGTGTAAATTATCTCTTAGGTATATTCCATAAGATGAGTTGATTAGGTTACTATGATACTATGTTAATCATTGTGATTGTTTTCTTTTTAGGTTCTATAAGTTTGACCTTGTATCTTGGTTTGATATGAAAGTTGGTATTGGATGTAGTCGGTATGATTTCTACATACTTGAGTTTGTTCAAAGAAATAAGTTTCATTTCATGGTCTCAAATAATATGACATAAGTTATAAAAAGATTTGAACTTTTTGAAAACAATGGACTCATGTAATGGGGCAAGCCAACTTTGCTTGAAGATGTCTTGAATTTCTTTATTTGCCATTGGATTTACCATTTTAGCCAACGTTGTTTTATATTTCAAAACATATTCATTAATAGGTGTATTGGTTCTTATTTGATATTTACAATTTAAGTATATGACATCTTTTTAGTGATGTTTATAGAGAAATGTGCTAGGAACTGATTGGATATATGTATGAATTAACTCACTGATTTGAGTGGTAAATCATAGAACTATCGTAAAGCATAGTCTTTTAGTTTCCTTGGAAATAAGCTGGTCAAAAGTTTATCATTGGAGGTATTGTCAAGGCACGTCGCATATAAAGATTGAAGATGTTTTTTGGGACCACCCTTACCATCATAAAATATGAATTTAGGTGCAACAAAACCAATTGGCAAAGGGTACGAAGATATTTCAGGTGCAAGAGGATTATGAAACACATCTTGTGAATCAATAACATAAGGTGATTTCATAGAATTTTGCTCAATGTTGGTAACCTTAGCTTGCAAAAAATTTATAACTTGTAAAAGATCGTGCACATTATGATCACTAAGGTTTAAAGTTTGATAAGTCACTAGAGGGGATGTACCCATGGTTTGAGCTGATACAGGCATTAAAACTAGTAATTGGGTTGAAGTGCTAATGGTTTACAAGAAGTATGTAGTAATAGGAGAATCTGTTTCAGGGTACAATGGTGTAAACACATAATTTGTGCCCCCATTGGATGTAGGAAGCGATGATGTGATCAAGGGGAGGCTCATTGGTATATAATTAGTTGTAGTACCACCTAAGGATTCACCATCACTAGGTGAGGATGCCTTGACCTTAACATGTTTATTGATCTCATCTCTTATAACATACAAAAATGCATCCATTGAGGCTTTATTATTATTGAGATGATTGACTAATGTTTCCTTATCTTTCATTTGAAAACATTTTTTTTAATTAACATTTTCCATTGCTTATAAATGAAAAAATTAAAGTTTGAAACAACAATAAAAAATAAAAAATTATAAAACCATATGTCAATCCAGGGTTTTGAGACCAAAGGTCAGGTTCACCAAATGTTTAACCCTAAATTAAAAAATGGTGGGGATAAGGTTAGGAATATAAAAATAGTTCAAGCATAAGGGTGATAAATGAATCTACAATAGATCAATTAATAAAAAACTTAAATAAATAATACTCTAAATTTATACAATTGAGATTGCTAAAAATATTAAAGCATAATTATTGAAAGATATTACAATAAATAAGAAATAATGGTACTTATCAGGTTTACTATGTGCAAGCATATTTGGACTTAAAACAAGTGTAAAATATGTATGATCTATATTTTGGATCAGTTGTTAGATTCTATAAATTGCACTTCTATGGCCGTAGACACTATTATCAGATCTTTACACTATCATCAACGCTAGTGTTTAACTGTGATGCAAGTGTCCAATACAAAATAATGACTAGATTCAGATGCAACTAACTTCATTGTTCTAAGTTCTCTATCAACTTTCAGTTGGTGTATTCAGATTTAGAATATAAGTTGTCACTCTTCATTGATTGATCAAATCCTATCTCTTCACATTTCTTCACCCTTGGAACAAGTTTGCTGAAAAATGGGTTACTGGGCTCATGGTGTCAAGTTGCCCCAAATATCCCTCTATCAATGGACGTTGCATATATAACCAATACTCTAAGAAGGGCCTTAGACTCTGTAATTATCCCTTATGTGTGGGAAAGGGTGTGTACAAGGGTGCAATATACTATATGAAGATGCATGTAGTGATCTAGCTTGTAATTTGATAAATATCGCTCATAGACTACTCTTTGTATGCTTCAAACCTATAATGTGACTTCTTCTATGTTTGATATGAAAATAGGGATGAACAGGGCAAAAATGAGTGCTTGTGCAATTGATTGATTTAACTTTAGGAGTTTTGCTTGATATTTGCTCGATGAATAATGAGAAGGTTTAGACTTGTATTTATACCGCACCTTTGAAAATATCCCATTATAGGGTTCAATAAGACAAATACACTGAGCCATAGATTTTAAATCATTTTTAATTTGAATGACTTTTTGGCAATTGAACACTAGATAAGGATCTAGACACTGTCATCGGTGGTAGTGTCCCTCTGTGGCTAGTAGTGTCTAGAGGGTTAGAAAATAAGTATTAATTTGAAACTGATAGTGAATGATGTTTATCAAGTTTTAAGTTTTTTTTGTAGTATAAGAGACCTGGGTCATCAAAATAATATGGATCAAACTAAGAGACAAACATTTAGGCACAATGAGATAACGAATGTGAGCCTTTCGGTAACAAAGTCTAGAACTGAAAGATAGAGCCCTGATTAATATTTGCCAAATGTACAAAACTAAGATGATATAAATATTTAGTTTTAGTATCTAAAATTCCAAGAAAGTTGATTGAGTTTTTAAACCATCAATGCAATGTAAGAAGTGGCAGTGTTCATTGAAGGGCTAACACAGATATGTTTTAGTGCAGAGGTAAAAAGATCATTAAGCACTTCCATAAACTTAAATTTTATTGCATATTTGGATTCTCCTTAAAAAGATATATTCTATAAAAAAATCATCTTGTTTTGAATTCATATGCAAAAGCAACGAGTAACAAAACCACCAATGTGAATATAGTCCTAGTTTCACAACCACCAATCTACATATATCGATAATTTTACAATCACCAATCTGTGTATAATGGCAGTTTCACAACAGTTGGACTAATAAAGTGGTCGTTTCAACTCCGTGAATTGTAAAAAGAAAGTAACAAAGGAAGTGAACTCTCCAAGTAAGAAAACAAAGAGGTAATTGAATGAATGAATTAGTTTTAATAACATCCACAAGACCAAACAGTCTATGGGACCAAGTGTCAAGACCATTAGGAGTTCTTCAAATTCCTTTCGATGTCATCCGGCCTCTTATGAATCTTTACCAATAGCCGAGCCGTGTTGTATAGCCTCTCTTCCTCAAATAACTCACTAAAACTGCCCATATTCATGCTATTAGCCTGCTACATACGAACATCCTTGTACGCATCGCACTCCCTAATGAAGTGTCATTCAGTTTCAACCACTCTATCACTGCATAAAATGCAAGTCCTATCTTCCCACCTTTCCTTGGGAACTATCCATCTACCAATTTCACACCTAAGATGGTGTGAACCGGTCCTCAATTGTGCCACTAGGAGCCTAGTTTTACCTTTAAGATCGACACTTAGGTATGCTTTATCCCCATGTTCCCAAATGGGATTGAACTCTTTAATATAATGCATTTTTTTACGCCTAATATGATTTGTCCACATGGCAGTCCTATATTTTTCTAACACAAACTTTTTTATTTTCTCTTTGGTGTTAGGGCACTCATGTAACTTAATGTCCCATTTTCCAACCACTTGATGTTTTGCTTCATCCACATCTTCTTCCTCCAATCTAACACCTCGTTCACCACCATTTTGGGCCACTGGTGATTCCCCATGTTTTGGACCTTTTTTAGGTAGTTTAGTAACCGTGAAATCGCTGCAACTTTCATTGGGAAAGTACCAGCCTCCGCCAAGAGGATCTCATATGGAACAATTGATTTAACTTTAAGACTATTGGTGATAAGATGTTTTTGAATTCTTTCCAACTATATCCATCTATGATTTGACATGCTGCTTCTCCAAACCTCACAACCGTAGAGGACAACCGGTGTGACCAACAAACCAAAAAGGGTTTTCTTAATTTTCCAGTCCCAAAGTTCCGCTTTCCTACACCTATTCTAGAGAAGGTAAGAAGCTCTCCAACCTCCTTGAATCCTTTTCACCCTGCAAGTTTCCCAACTGAGCCTGTTATGAAAAACAATGCCAAGATACTTGTATTCTTTGATGATTTCCAATGGGCTACCTTCGAATATAAAATTAGTTTGTTGTTGTTTCCTTTTTAGAGAGAAGATCATGAATTTAGTCTTGATAATGTTCACTTGCATCCCAACATCTTGGTAAAGTAGCTTTAAAGCCTTCAAATGACCCCTCAAACCATGGGCAAATGTTGCTATAAGAATAAGATCATTTGCATATAAAAGTAGCTTTACTACAAAACTGGCCAACTGGATGCCACCCCCTTCGGTTTTGTTTATCCATTCCTCAAGTTTGTCAATGTAAAGACCAAACAGAGTGGGGGAGAGTGGGCACCCCTGCTTGACCCTGATGTTGTTGTTGAAGCATTTAGACATGCCTTCTCTAGTTCTGATTTTTCACTCTAACATGCTCATAAAGTTTGTGAACAACTGCTCCAAATTCATCAGGGACCCCCAATTCTTCCATCCTTTTCTAGAGTTTGTCTCTAGGAACTGTGTCAAAAGCTTTTTTAAAATCCAAAAAACAACAGTAAGCCTCCCCACCTTGGGTGTTCTAAGCTTTTTCAATAAAATGCCTAAGAGTAATGCAGTGATCAATGGTAGAGTGCCTTGGTCTAAAACCAGCGTGTCCCTCTGCTCTTTCCCTTCTTTTTTTGCCCAACTACTGATTCTACATTTGTTTAAGCTCCTAAATAACTTTCCAAGAAGAGGGTTGACCATGATAGTATGATAGTTAGAGGGATTATTGATATCCCCACTCTTGAAGAGAGGGATAACGACACTAGTCGTCCACTCTACTGGAAATCCCCATTGCATGACCTCATTAAAAATTCTTTTGATGTGCAGAGCAAGATGTTCAGCTCCCCACTTTAAGAATTCATCTTGCAGCCTGTCAATGTCCCGTGCTTTACCATTTGCTAATTTCTTTATACCTTGTTTGATCTCCTCATCCGAGAAAAGCTCAGTTGACGTGTTAACATTGGGAGGGAGGGCTTCCTCATGGTCATGCTCATAAAGCAGTTTCGCATACTCTAACCATTGAGATTCTGTGATATTATTTTCTATATGTTTCTTCTCTTGCTGTAGCTCCCTCAAAAAACCTTTGGGATTGTGTTTACCTAACACTATTAGCTCGTTCCTTCTTAGTATAACACATTTTTCTTTCTTGGCTTTTAACAACTTCACGTAGTTTTTCTTGTTTTCTTTGTTTGGCTCACTCTCTTTGTAGGATCTTTTTGTTATTTTGCCCTCTTCATCATACTAAGGGTTAGTCGGGAAAGTGTTAGATAATCCTTTTTGAGGCCTGGATTTCTTGAAAACATTTAGAGCCTTGTGAATCAAAGGGACTAGCAAACTGCTGTCAATGTGTTTTCTCGTAATATTGTTTTCCTTAAGCTCAACATTGTTTTTGGTCATCTCAATGTGTTGTCCAAGGGCAACAGTAAAGAGTTCATGGTTTTTTTCTTCAAAATGATTTTACCATGAGGATCAACTGTCCTAACCTTGTGTTGAGCTTGCCTTTCACTTTGCTTGTTTGTGAGAAATCCAGAGTTAACCAAGAGGGGCATATGGTCAGACTTCATCTCCATAGGGCATTCCCCTATAACAAACTCCAACAACCTAACAGTCAAAATTTTAGAGCATATGACATAATCAACCACACTTTGACCATTGTAGGTTTTGCATGTAATATCCCCAGATCTTGGCCAGGCTCTTGTACCGTTACATATAACCATGTCATACAAACTACAAAGTCCTAAAAGTTTGGCACCGAAGTGTGTCACACTGCCTTTCCCATCTTGTGATATTCTTTCCCAAAGTTGGTCCCCACCCTCTTCTAACCATAAGGGATTGCTATCCCCTCTATCTTCTCCTCCCATTTGAAGAGATTGATTGTTAGTGGTTATAGCATTGAAGTCTCCTATTAAAACAATTTCCCCTGATGTGCTAAAAATAGAGATATCTTTCTTTAACACCGCATACGGGTCTTCCCTGTCCAAGTTTCTCTGTTTGTAGAACGTTGACCCTTTCAAAGCAAAGTAGCAAGCAACTAACCTGATTATGTCCTTATTGTCTATTATTTTCAGCCAAATGTATTGTTTATTGGGATCCTCTTTCTCTATTTTCACTGTTTCAGCCCACACTTCTTTTATTAGCACGGTGACCCCCCCATGATCCTTACCTGTCTCTGTCCCTTCGTTCCATACTTAGATTTTCTTGTACCCTACAAAGTCTAGGACTTTGCATCCATCATGCTCATGTGTTTTGGTTAAAATAATAATGTCTTTCCCTTTTGCTATGGGCCCTAACCCCGGTCCTCTTCTCCAAGGGTATCCTCTGCAATTCCAACTTATCATGTGCAAAGATTCTCATGGGGCCCCAAATTCTTATTTTTTATGGAAAGAACGCTCATTGATTTGAGCTTTTCCATTTTTCAGCCATGCCCATTTTCCATCCTCCTTTGTTTTTTTCAAATTTTCCCACTCCTTTCTTCGTTCTTCTTGTTGTGCAAATGTTAAGTCCTCATCAAGGAAAATGTGAGTGCCTCTGAGTAGCCCCCTATTCTTTAGGATTGTGCTCTTATCCTCTATGTTTCTCAAGATGACTCTTACGTGCTTATTCCTTCCTTCTTCTGTTTTCTTTTCAATCTTGTTTGGCTGCTTGATAACACCCGTCCATTTCATTTCTTCTTTAAGAAAGTCTCTTGCTAATATGTTAGTTCTTTCTTTCTCGCCAAAATCCCTCAAACCTTTGATGATAATATTAACCTCCTTACCCTATTTGTCTTTTTCTTCTTTTATGTGTCTCTTGATTTGTTTCTCGATGGTTTCTTTTTGCTCATGAATTGGTTCTTTAACAACCTGGGCCCTGGATTTTGCTTCTTCTAAATGATCTCTTAGCTTATTTTTCCTTAGTTCCATGCTTGCCAGAGCTGTTTGGATCTTTTCTAGCTGTGAAATGTCACTTTTTATCACTGTTTCTAGTATATCTTTTGTTGAATTTATTTTCTCTAACTCTATTTTTAGATAGACCAGCCCTTGCTGACCCCTTATCATGTTGTTTTGCAAGGTTAAAACTTGCTCTTTGAGCAACTTGTTTTCTCTTTCAAGGTTCGAGCTGGTTTCTAAAATTTCTTTAATTTTAGTGCTTTCATGTCACCCTTTCTCTTCTATCTTCTCCAGCCGTTGCTTCAAGTTCATAAGCTCATTAATGTACAGTTCTGATGACCACATCATCAGTGTAGTCGTAGCGCTGTACGGTCCTGCATGGTCTTGTGATCCATCTTCCCCTCCGTCTTTGCTTATTAGAATAGTTGTTGTTTTACCCTGGTCTGCCTCAAGTTCTTTGTGATGCAGACGATTCTCACTCTCTTTCTTGCTGTCTTCATCTAGTCCTATAGGTTCTCCTTCCGGGTGATTCACTTTGATCGTGGTGTTTGCAGTGTTTTTGTCTATCTTGGGTAAAATCTCAATAAGCTTTTTACTATGTTTTTACCACTATTTACGGATTTGTCTGCGTCTTATTATCCCCTTGTATTGCTTTGTGTTCACAAATATTAACTTTCCCTCCGTTTTGATAGCATTATCATGAGGGTGTACTAATGAGAAAGGGTCCCCTATCTCCTTTATACTTTGACCATGAGTGCTTGGATCAATAGGTCCATTTGTTAACTACAAAGTTTGGTTCCAACGAGTGCTTAACCCTACCTAATAAAGTACCCTAACCACATACCCCGTTAACTGCACTTGGGGGCCACTTGGATCCCCCGTAAGAAATGTGGAAAGCTTCAATGGTCTGAGAGTTTGCAAATTTTTGATCCCTTGCGAAAATCGTGTTTTTTCTGCCATATAACCCTATGTGACCAATTGGAGGTTGTCTTTTAACTGTTTCCTTTTGTTTACTATGGTTTGCTTTGTTTTGAGATACTCGATGAGAGAGGATAAAAATAAAAAAATAAAAGACAAATACTGCAGAGGTTTTGGGAAAACCAAGTGTTGTGGGACTACCCTGTTCCCCAGCTGTCGACCAGTAGGACCCACCGAAAGAGAGCCCAGATTTTGCACTTTCCTTTGATTTTTGGTACTAATAATATTATTAGGTGGGAGAGGGACCCCCGAGTCCCACGAAGCTGCTTGCCTTTTTCCCTCTCTGACCTACGTTTGTCTGATTAGAGTTCCTGGGTTGATCTGCTGTGTCGCTGAGAGCGAGGGCCCGTCAGGGAGTTCTTTTGAGTCAACAACGACTGGGTGTGTTA
The DNA here is from genome assembly GCA_037957365.1 of Torreya grandis. NCBI lineage: Eukaryota > Viridiplantae > Streptophyta > Pinopsida > Cupressales > Taxaceae > Torreya > Torreya grandis. Next base: position 3,725,733 of record JARHVA010000240.1, on the reverse strand, counting down.
AATCGGCGAGGGTTTCGTCCCTTCCCTTTCATTGAACAACATAAAATCATTTGAAATTTTATAGACTCAAAATCTTGTCCCAAATTAAATAAAAAACAAATTGAACTAGTTAGTCAAGAGGAGACTCTATCTATGCTGTTGTATTTCTTCATTTTTAGCCACGAATAAGCCTATAAGGCACGTGAATAAGAATGTGTATGTTGTACTAACTTTGTAATGCCATCAAATGTATGAAAAAAGATAATTTGTTATGTCAATCAATGTCTGTGGATCATGTCTGAATATGTGCATCTTTGTTCGAGTGTAATTCCAAACAGCACGGTCTGAAAGGTAGCCCTTCATTGGACCCTTTTACTCTGTTCGCACCATTCTACTCTAAATTACATTAGCATTTGAACAGAGAATACCTCCGGTGTAGTAAATTCAACATCAACATAACATAAAAACTACTAGAGGAAAAATGGCGGAAGAATTTCTGCAGCACAGGGTTTTAATGGTCTCTGATTTCTTTTATCCCAATTTTGGTGGAGTGGAAAATCACATTTACTATCTTTCTCAATGTCTGCTGAAAATCGGTCACAAGGTATGAGCAATTTTTTCATTTTATCCGTCCTTTGTATTTTTGAAATTAATAAAAGCGGTTTTCCTTAAATAATTTTTTTATATCATTTCCTGATTGAAAATGCACGACACAGGGATGTGCAGTAAATTTCGTTTCGCAATGCTATTTTTTAATCTATCGGATGAAATTTTAGATTTTTTTTTGTGAAGGGTTTGTTTGTATTTTAAAACCGTAGAAACCCTGAAATGAGGCCCAGTGTATATTCATACGAAAAAACCAGGAAACAAAAACTAATAATTCTGAAAGCACTAAGCAATTTAAAGAAAAATAGAAACGGATAATGTTAGCAATCCCGAGCCCTGTGAATCTGAACAAAGCGAAAGACATGTTAATGTGTTTATTTAACCTAATGAAGTGAAAGACGGAATACATAATGCCGGATATAGTAGATATCAGGCACAGCGACATAGATGTTCAAATACGAGCTCCTGTAAAGACGTGTGAGAGTTTTTCCGTCAACGTTTCGGATCACATGACTAATGCCGATGGTGGATCACATAGGGCGATCCTAAGCATCAAAGAAAAAATTATATCACAGGTCTTTCCAGAAGATCGTGCTTGGTTATCATGGATTTATAGAAGCTTAAAATCTATAATGCATAGATATTTGCAATCATAACCTAGCTCATGAATTGTAGAAGGAAGACAATCAAACAAGGCTTGTGGAATTTTTTCTAAAACTAAATAGTCGTAGAAAAAATATTTTATACAAGTAATGACACCTGTGATAGGCCTTAGAGACCACTTTTAAAGTCGTTTCATCTCATCACATCTCATCATAATGTATCCAAATTTGGGTGTGACACACCTTTCTGGATGATGCTCTGAGGTGGAATATTAAGCTGTGATTAAGAAGGAATAATTTACCAATAAAAAAAAAAAGCTAAATGTTGAAAAATAGTGAAATATCTTGTAGTTCAAGGGTCATGTCATGACTGTCAAGCCGTAAAACTGTTACATATAGTCTAGGCATGCAAGGGAAGCTATTTCCAAGATGGTGGTGGTTGTACTGATGAGACCCTTGAGTCTTTACTATATCAGTGTTTTGCAGATACTTCACTGTAACAATAGTGCCATTTTTTCTTCTTTTATTTCTCTCTCTGAGGGTAAGCTGATAATGAGAAGTCTAAATGAATCAGGTGGTTGTGATGACACATGCATATGGAAAACGTAGTGGTGTTCGGTACATGACAAATGGATTGAAAGTGTATTATGTTCCATGGCTTCCTTTTCTGATGCAAAACAGTCTGCCTACTATTTATGGAATATTCCCCATATTAAGGACAATTCTGATTCGAGAGCATATTACCTTGGTTCATGGACATCAGGCTTTCTCCACGCTTTGTCATGAAGCACTTTTGCATGCAAAAACCATGGGATACAAAGTGGTGTTTACTGATCATTCACTTTATGGATTTGCTGATATTGGCAGTATTCACATGAATAAAGTGTTACAATTTACTTTGGCAGACGTGAATCAAGCTATTTGTGTTTCACATACAAGCAAGGAAAACACTGTTCTGCGGTCGGGTTTGCCTCCAAACAAGGTATTTGTAATACCAAATGCTGTGGACACGGCTATGTTCAAGCCTAATCCTGACTGTCGCCCATGTAATGAAATTGTTATTGTTGTTATAAGTAGGCTGGTTTATCGGAAGGGTGCAGATCTCCTTGTGGAGATTATTCCAGAAGTTTGTCGTCTATATCCAAATGTAAGTAAACATGTAATATTGTTAAGCAAACCTTTAGAATTATAAGTAAACACTAATCACTTCAAGAGCCCTTGAAATTATATCACTATTCTTTTTGGATTTTGTCAAGGTACGGTTCATTATTGGGGGAGATGGACCCAAGAGAGTACGGTTGGAGGAGATGAGAGAAAAATATTCTCTTCAGGAAAGAGTTGAAATGCTGGGGGCTGTTCCACATGCACAAGTGCAGTCGGTTCTTGTTTGTGGTCATATATTTTTGAACAGGTAATTCGTTTTTTGCAGGTCTTCATATATTAGCTATAATTTATTTTATCCAGTGACCGACAAATATGCTAACTTTGCAATCAAAAACCCATTATGAGATCCATTGTAGATACTATTGCTTGTTTAGGGATTCAAGGGGTTCCCTTTCTACCATGATACATTACGAGGATCTTGGACATATGGCTCTTTTCATCCAGGGGTTGACTCAGCACAAAAGAACCCTTCTCAATTAGGGATGCACTCATGGGTATCTGAACCGTCTTACCACATCTCCTTTATGACAAGTTTCAAGTGATCTCACGATCAATTCTGTATCACTTCAACGACATATTATGTAGGGATAAACCACTAGCATCTAAAAAACTTCCATTATTAGATTCTTCCCAGCATTGGATGTTAGGAGTGGCTTTTATTAACCCTACACAGTCACCTTACCCTCTTTTCTCTCTGCATCTAGGTTTCCATCTTCACTTGAGGTTTTTAAAGAGTTTTACAGTTCCTTGAACTTCCTCCTTTTTTTTTTTACTTATTTATTGTATTTTTTTGCAGATATTGTGATTATATCATATATCATAGCTACATGGAGTGCTCCATTGTTCTTACTTCACACAAACTACGTCTATATGCCTAATAACTGTTTATTGGTTATTACTAAATTGCTAACTGCATTGCATTATCTTACAATTACACACATCAATTACTTTCTTTCTTTCCAGGCTCTATAAGATTTCAAGTAATATCTTAATTATTATGCTAAATCTGATGATGTTGTTCTCCATTGCCTTCTTGCTCTTTATTTTATGTCTCAGATTCAAAGGATACTCTTGGTTTGTAATTATGTTATAATTCTTGCCCATACACTGCCTTGGTTTTAAAGGTTATCATTTGATTTACGATTTGCATTTTATGTGTTAAGTTTGGGAAGAAACTTTTTATGGCCATATGATGGATAGCAACATTTAATGCCTTTCTATGCTGCTTTTATTGATCAAACTTGTCACATTCCAGCTCCCTCACGGAGGCATTCTGTATTGCAATATTAGAGGCAGCTAGCTGTGGTTTACTAACTGTGAGCACACGAGTCGGAGGGGTCCCAGAGGCATGTATGCAGTTCTGTTTTCTTTCTTTCAAAAAGCATTTATTTGCCAATTCTAGTTGGTTCTTAAAGTAATTGCATTTAATTGGTATATACTCAATTGACAACTAGGTGGTATATAATTTCTATCAAAATGACTTCCTTTGGATGGTCTACTATTTTAATATTCTGAACAGTTGCTTACGATTGCAGGTTCTGCCTCCTGACATGATAGTACTTGCAGAACCAGTACCTGGAGATATGGTATCTGCCATTGGAAGAGCAATACAAATACTTCCGAAGACTGATCCCTATGCTATGCATGCTAGGGTAGGTTCTCATCCTTTTTACAGTCCAATTGTAATTTTTGGTTTTACGAGATGTTACAAATACTTTTAGTGATCTGATAATTTTTATGCTTTTGATGTTTTCTGCAAATGCATAATTTTTTAGCCATAGCATGAACTTTGTAATTAAAGTTATGCTTAATGCATATTGCTAATTATTCTGAGAGGCACAACTACAATGATAGACAAAGGGTGGGAGCAGCGAGTGTAATAGTGTGAGATGTCATTAAAAATGATCGACCTTAAATTTGACATCCATTTCACCATCATAAGAAAGAAATTCTTCTTGCTTAGAGAATACAACCAAAAAATCAAGATATTTTTGGCATATGGTATAGTTTGGAGTCCATTTTATTTTAACGTGGGAAGACCTTTTTTGAATATGATGCAGTGGTGCAGCTAGATTGAGGCAATATGTCATTAGTCAGTGGAAATTTGCAGAAAAGGTGATGGAGTCGTTAATCAATGTAAGACCCTTCAATGGGCAAAACTATGGGACAAATCCATGATAGGTGCCTTGAGATTGATTCATTTTGGCATTTTACAAGTAAATATATTTAAGATATCTGTACTAGTATATTTTTGACACAATGAAGCCTTGCTGGTAAGAACATGGCTTTATTACGTTGATAGGCATCACCTACAATGGCAGCCGGGCGTGGTGGTCGAGTTTAATAGTGTGAGATGCCAATAAAAATGGACGAGCTTAAATTGATGCCCATTTGACTGTCACCTTGCAGTTTTGACCTTAAATTTGACGTCCATTTGATCGTTATACAAAAGTTTTTCTCCTTGCTTGGAGAAGGCAATAGAAGCATTGTGATATCTTGGGCATATGTTGGCCTTTTGATGCTGACTATGGATGACATTGTAGCAAAAAGCTCCAAAATCGGAAAAAAATCACTTTCTTTGGTTTCTCCAGTTGCACGCATAAAGCACTCGTCTTTGGAAATGGCGGGTCAACATTGACTTATTCTTTCTTTAACTTTAATTGACTCCAAATACAAAATTTAATGTGAAGGAAGTTCTACATGCTCTGGGATGGTTGCTGGAAAGTAATTCTGTCATTTTTTCTTGTTTTTCCCGAGTCATTTTGCTTGAATGTATTTCTTGTTATTTTGAACGCCTCACATTTCATTTTATTATGGAAGGTGCTACAATTTGCCTACTTTGTACCTACTCTTAATACTGACATGATATGCCTTATGTTGTAGAGACACAATTATATTCTTTGAATACAAGGCTCAAAAGCACAAAGAAAAGTCATCATTTTGGTGTTATGAGGATATTAAGCAACAAAGTGAGCAGCTTCCTTGTGAATTATCTATGTTGGTCTTATGATGCTGATTATGGATGGCATAGTAGCAAAAAACCTCCAAAATTGAAAAAAAATTGCATTTTTTTGGTTTCTCCAGCCGCACATATAAAGCTCTCCTTTTTGGAGATTGTGGGTCAACATTGACCTATTCTTTCTTAACATTAATTGACCCTAAATAAAAAATATAATTTGAAGGAAATTGTACATGCCTTGGGACGCTTGCTTGAAAGGTATTCTATGTCAATTTTTTCTTGTTTTTCCCAAGTCATGTTGCTTGAATGTATTTCCTGTTTTCTTTTTGAATGCCTTGCATTTCATTCTTTCACGAACATGGTAATATGATTGAAGGTGTTACATTTTGCCTTCTTTGTTCTTGCTTCGTATATTGATATGATAAGTCTTATGCTGTAGAGACACAACCCTATTCCTTGAATACAAGGCTCTAAAGCACAAAGAAAAGTCATCATTTGTTGGTGTGACTAGGATCTTAAGCAACAAAGTGAGCAGCTTCCTTGTGAAATATCTATATTGGCCTTATGATGCTGTTTATGGATGGCATAGTAGCAAAAAACCTCCAAAATTGAAAAAAAAGAACCCACGTTTTTCCATTTCTCCAGCCGCACATTTAAAGCCCTCTTTTTTGGAGACTGGGGTTCAACGTTGACCTATGCTTTCTTAGACCTTAATTGACCCTAAATAAAAAATTTAATGTGAAGGAAGTTCTATATGCTTTGGGATGCTTGCTTGAAAGGAAATCTATGCCATTTTTTCTTGTTTTTCACCAATCATTTTGCTTGAACATATTTCCTGGTTTTTTGAATGCCCCGCATTTTTGTTTTTAACAAACATGGCTACCATGATGGAAGGTGTTACAAAATACCTTCTTTGTACCTGCTCCTAATACTACATACATACATCTTCAATGTTTAATTCAATTCCACTTGAGTACTAAGGGCTATAGGTGCATTAACAGTCTTGTTGAACCCTCAAGCCGAGGGCTGGAATAGGGCCAACTAAATCTATCATGGAATCCTTGACAAGCACCATGTAATGTTTTTTGTTGTCCTTTTATTCGTGGCTCCCACCAATTCGGCAATATCCATTTTAACCGTTATATAAATATGATCCGTGATCTAGAGGGTACTGTTGTCTCCAAATCTTGCACCCTAAAAGAGGGTATTCAGGGCTCCTCCAGATTTGGGCAACGTTGGGACATTTCCAGGCATGTGGGTGTGCCTATAGGTGGAAATGAACCTCTAGGTTTGAAGGGCTAGCTCCCTGTATGTGTGTCTGCAAAACGACCACTGTTTAAGCCAACTTGATGACGGGAAAAGGGTTAGAAATGCATAAGAGAAATCTGATCTAAAAATGGTGATGCACCAAAATTGTCCTCCACATGAATGTCATACACGATTGCACGATACAACAAAATGCAAGCCTATTACCAAGATACGAAAAGTTCTAACATAAATGTTTCAATGTAGAGGTGAGACGTATGAAATCACCCAAGGTAAAGAAACTGAAATACAACCTGTATAGTTCAGAAAAGGTTATACACATGCAAAATCTCATACATTTGGACGCACTCTACATGACCTATTAGACTAAAACTCCTGCTCAAAATGTGAAGGACAAAGGACACAAAGATGAAACCATCACTTGTTGTCACTTTGTGTCTCGTACACACTCAGGAAATTGTTCAAAACTTGAAATGAACAGACCTATGCTTGATTGCTTAAAGGCAGGAAATGACAAAAAAATTCAGCAGGGCTTTGCCGTACTTTTGTGGATCCCTTTTACACCAGCCCAAGGGCTGTATTTATAGCAAAGAGGAGAGAGAAGAGGTCTTTGGCACCAACAAGAGGAATCATTTCTGTTGTAAGTCTCTATCTTCAGCTGTAACTGACTTTGCCAATGATGCTCATTAGGGCATTTTGATTGATCCATGTCACCCTCTTGAATGCCCTTGGCTTGCCCTCTTGGAGATGCTTTCCAACGGTTGCTTAACAGAATAGAGCTATGTGGAGATGGCACCAAAAATGGTTGCTGCTAATGGAGCCACCTGTTGGATATTTGTTTTGGCGTCCAACTGCTTCTCCTTGGCTTGTCGCGATGCACAATGGCGTGGAGAGAAGTTGTTTTTATTCTGTTTGGCTTTGTCTTTCCTTTTTGATTGGTCCTCAAGGAATGAATCGGATTGGTGATTCTGAGTCATTGATCTGCTGGGCACGGCTGCCTGTGGATCATCCTCCATTTGTCTCTATCTCATGCCACGCGGCAACGTCTCATTTCCCTGATCATGACGGTGATACTATGTCGTTGGACCAAGCTTATTAAGTTAAGCAGCCTTGGAAACCTGATTTGCACTTGCAGACCCATTCGGGTTCTCTGATTGCTTCAACTTGCTTGCTTCAAGATTGCCATTGCTCATGACTTATAAAGTTTGAGTCTTCACCTTTGGAGAACCCGGTTTGCACCGTCCATGAGTAATTCGGGTTTGTAAACCCAAATTACTTCTACTCATAAAACCCCTGGAAGACAAGCATTGATGGAAACCCGATTTGCACTTGTCTTTGCTTTAAGTCTTCGGGCTTTCTGAGCTCCTTACTTCGGGTTTTTCATGCTCCAAGTCTTCGAGCATTTTGCTTGTCTTGGCTTTCGAAAAGTGACCCTTCAGATTTTTTCGAAGGGCACTTGGCTAAAGAAAGTGACTTTCGGAAAAATCTCGAAGGGCACTTGGAGAGAGAAAGTGGCCCTTAGGAATTTTTCCGAAGGGCACTTGGCTTGGATTAGTCCCTTCAAAATTTTTCCGAATGGCACTTTGGGAGCAAGTGACCCTTCGAAAAAGTTCGAAGGGCACTTTGAAGAAAAGTGTCCCTTCGGAAAAGTCTGAAGGGCACTTGGAGGAGAGAGAAGGCCCTTCGGATTTTTTCGAAGGGCACTTTGGAAAGAGAAAGAAGCCTTCGGAACAATTCTGAAGGGCAAACATGAAGGAAAGTGACCCTTCGGAACTTTTTCGAAGGGCACTTGGGAGACGAAGTGTCCCTTCGGATCAGTCCGAAGGGCACTTGGAAGAAGAGAAGTGTCCCTTTGGAACTTTTTTGAAGGGCACTTTGAAAGAAAGGAAGGAGGAAGAAAAGCTTCAAAGAGCTGCTTTGGGAAAGACTCGAGGAAGGATTCTTTCGGACTTTTTGTCCGAGACGAAATGCCGAATGAATTCAAACGTTGGGGAGAGACAAGGAAGGCTTCCTACAAAGGTTGGACAAAAACTTGAAATGAGAAAAAGACTTTGAGGAAGGATCCCTTGGGAAGAGGACAGATGGATAAAAAGATTATACTTGGCCAATTTTTGAGGGTGCAAAAATTGGCTAACAGTCTTGGCGATTTCCAGGGGAGGCATGCCTGCTATGCCTAAGACTAGTCATTTTAATCCTTCCATTGGGCATGGAGTCACGTATATAGGCTGCAAAGGGAACTGAACAAGCCTTGGCCCAAGAATACACAACTGGGTGAACAAACACACAAGGCAAAGATGCTCACCAAACAAGAGGAAGGAAAGACAACACTCATGCAACAATGCACTTAGGGAAAACAACAGACAACAAAACAAAGGAAGCACATAGCCAACGAAACAAAGGAAACACACCTAAACTAGTATTTACAAGGAGACAAGCAAGGGCTAGTAGCATGATTTCAAGTGTATCCCATTCACAGGGATAGGCAACTCTTCTCCATTTATTTTGGACAGCTGAAAGGAGTTGTTTTGCTTGCACTTGCTGATGATGTAAGGGCCACTCCACAAAGTGTCAAACTTTGTATGCATGCCTAGTTTTGCTCTGTTTTCATCCCACTTCAAAACCAAGTCACGCTCTTTGAACACTCTTGCACTTGTCCTTTTGTCGAAGGATCTCTTCATGAGCACTTGATGGTGTTCCATAGCCTCGTGTGCATCATCCCTTGCCTCCTGCAACTGCATTAATTCTGTCAACTTGACTTCATTTGGAGTGTTTTCAAATAATTCTAGCTACTGTGCAAGTTCCAGGGCAAGGAGTTCTTGGGATATGGACAACCTGGCTTCTCTCCCATAAACAAGTACAAAGGGAGAGTTACCAATTGATTCCTTAGGAGTAATTTTGTCTGTCCATAAAGTTGTCTTCTGCTTGTTGTGCCAGGCTCTTTGATTGTTCTCCAATGTTCTCTTGACTAGTTTGATGAGGTTCTTGTTGGTAGACTCGGCGAATCCATTACCTTAAGGGTAATAATTGGATGAGGTACTCAATTGAACTCCATTCCTTGTTGCACAATCAAAAGTTTTAACACTTATGAAGGCAAGTGCATTATCAGAAATGATGACATGGGGAACTCCAAACCTTGTCACAATGCTGTCATAGAACTCCAAGATAGCATTTTCGCTTGCCTCCTTCAATGCAACAACCTCTACCAACCTTGTGAAGTAGTCTGTAGCAGTGAATATCCATTTATGTTCAACTCTTGATGGAGGGTTGATCATGCCAATGAAATCGAGACCCCATTGTATGAAAGTTTGGTCCACTTGGATAGGTTTCAATGGAAGGGTTGCAAGCTTTTGTTTGCCTACAAAGAAGGCCCATTGATGACACACTTTAGCCCAATGATAACAGTCTTTAAAAAGACTAGGCCAATAGTAACCAGCCCTCATTATCTTTGCAGTTGTAGTTCTAGGAGAGAAATGACCTTCATCAGCACCATTGTGAAACTTTTCCAGCAACAATCAAATTGGTCATTGTCAACACATCTCAACAACACACCATTTATGTCCTTTCTAAAGAGAACATTATCAGCAAGGCAATAGGGAATGGTCTGCAATCTAAAGTATCTCCTTTGAGACTTGCTCAAACCATTGGGACACTCACCATTTTGAAGAAAACTAATGATGTCTTGTGTCCAACTTTGAGCTTGCATTTGATCAGCTGGTTGAGGTTGAACTTGGTTGGCCAAGACTTCCTCCTTTGGCTCTTGAAGGTCTGAAGCTAGATGCTCGCACAATCCTCTTCCTCTTACCAAGTTAGTCAGTTTAATGTCCACGTCATACTCCATCACCTTTGTAATCCATCCAGCTCTCTTCTCATTGAGGTCCTTGCTTAGGAGAAACTCCTTGGTGCTGGGATGAGAAACCATGACATGTATCTTATTGTTGGAAACCATGTGTCAGAATTTCTTCAGCCCTCTAATCACTGTTAAACCCTGCTTCTCAACAAAAGAATCCCTGACCTCATAATCCTCCAACCCTTGGCTGAAGAATGAAGTTGGCTGCTCAACCTCTTCATCATTCTTCTGCATAAGCATAGCTGAGATCATGTCAAGGTTAGCAAAGGTGTAAAGTATGAAATCCTTGGAAAAATTCGGGTTCAGGAGAGTAGGAGATTCTGCAATTACTCTCTTGATTTCCTCAAAACTGCTCCTACCTTCCTTTGTCCAAGCAAAAGCTTGTTTCTTCTTGAGCATGGTTGTGATAGGCTTTATCACAGTTGCAAAGCCTGGAATAAACCTCCTTACAAAGTTTATTTTCCCCAAGAAGCTTTGTAGTCCCTTCTTGTGCTGAGGCAAGGACAAGCCTAGGATAGCCTCAATCCTTTTGGGGTCAATAACTAAGCCTTCATTTGAAATGATATGACCCAAAAGCTTGCCTTCATGGACAGCAAAGATGCACTTCTTTGGATTAAGGGATATTCCATACTCCCTGCATTTCTCAAACACCTGCCTTAAATGCTCCATGTGATCAACATCCTTTGAAAAAATGGTTATATCATCAAGATACACCAGTAGAAACTTATTAATCAGACCTTTAAAAGCCATGTCCATTGCCCTTTGAAATGTGGCTCTAGCATTTGATAAACCAAAAGGCATCTTGTTATAGGCAAAGGTCCCCCATTTCGTCGTGAAGGCTGTCTTGAACTGATCTTCTTCATTTACCAATATCTGATTGTAGCTTGAATAACCGTCAAGAAGTGAGAAGCGTTGAGAACCTGAAACAACTTGCAAAATCTGCTCCATGGAAGGCTGTGGATAATGATCCTTAACAGACACTATTAAGATCTCGAAAATTCACACATAATCTGATTTCTCCATTCTTCTTGTGGACAGGTACAAGATTAGCTACCCAAGTCGAGTGCTTGATAGAAAATATAATCTTGGACTCAATCAGCTTGGTCAGCTCCTTTATCAGTTCTTTTATCTTAGGATTGATAGGCTTGTGCTTTTTCTTGACCGGTTTAGCTCTAGGTTCCAGCTCAATGGTGTGATGAGCTAGACTTGGATCAAACCCTTTCAAATCTTTGTATTCCCAAGCAAAGATATTGTGGAATTCTTTGCATAGTTCAACAAAGGCCTGCCTTTCAGACAAAGGACAAAGCTCACCAATTTGCAAGAGCTTGTCCTTGTAAATCATGACTCATAGTTCTCGTCTTTTGTTGACATGCTCACTCTTTCCTTCTTCTTCTGGTCATCCTCATTGAAAATACTCTCTAAGGTAATCAGACCCTTAGTTATTTTGTTCGTCTTCAGCTAAATGATTTGCTCCTCATACTGATCATGTAATCTTCTTTGGTTTCTCGAGGAGAAACCTGCCTCATTCTGCAAGAAGTGTGCAATGTGTTCATCACTTTTGAACACCTGCCATGACACTTCATTATCTGGGAGAGAGGGTCTCACAATGATCTTGATATGAGATTGATCCTTCTCTTGTCCCACATCAACAACTGTATCGAACCTTGCACCAATGGCAGCCAATCTGTCAGTATGCTTGTTGGAATCCCTTGGTATGGGCTGTATGTTGAAGGCATCAAAGTCTTCAAGCAAGTCCCATACCCTATGCTTGTATGATTTAAGTAAGGAATTTTTCGCTGCAGCTTGACTTCTTACTTGGTGGATGACTAACTCACTATCTCCAAAGACTTTCAGATTCTTGATTCCTCTTCTCCTTGCCCATTGGAGACCACGGACTAGACCTTCATAGTCTGCTACATTGCAAGTGCAGCTGAAGTGGAATCTATACGAGGAGTAGTATTGATTCTTTGATGGAGAAACCAACATAACGCCAGGCCCTGCACCTACTTTGCTTCTTGAGCCATCAAAAAACATTTCCCAAATTCCTTCAAGTTCATGATCTTCATTAGTGAGTAAAGGAACGAAAACATCTTTCTCATGCATGCAGTAAACTTCCAAATCAGTCTCTTCAATGAAAGTATATGGATCAAGTCCATGTGTTTCAGTGTTGTATTTGTCAAGAAAAAAATCAGAAATACCTTCAAGAGGGGAAGATGTTTCACCATTTATGACGCCTTCTTCTTTACTGATTAGACAATTTTGAGCTGAATTTGTTTTCATGGCTCGATATGAAACCTTGCTAAGGGCTGAGTTCTTATAGTTACCTTGGCTCCATACCTTGTTTTAAAAGCTAGAAAAGACCAGTCAACAGAAAGGTACCCTCCTATCTTAGTTGTAGAATCCCTTGACAAGCAGGTAGCAAAATGGGTTGGAAGGTCTACCACCACAATGTCTTGCAAAATTGGAAAACTTGGGCAGTCATGTAGAAAGACTTTCAGACCTTTGATCAATCCCACTGCCTTGGTTGGAGTCCCATCAAGTTGCAATACACCCTTGCTATGTGGCTCATATTTCAACCCCAATTTGTCAACGACCACTTTAGGCATGGCAGTGGTACTTGTTCCACTATCCACAATGCAATTATGGACCAGCTTGTCTCCCACAATGAGGGTGATATAGAAGGGTGGAGGTTTTTCAGACATGGTGGAGGGTTCTAAGACATGGATTGGGTCATTGGTAAGGGCTACACCATTGTGCTTTGAAGTTTGAGGGTTTACATGAATGTTTGCAAGCTGTTCTTGTAACAACTCTTTTTGACCAGGCATATGCAAGACTTCCCAAAGAGATATGCTTGTCTTGGCATTCTTTAAAGAATCAATAATGTTTAGAGAGGGAGCGTTCACCTTTTCTTGGACCTTTGAAGGTAGAAGAGTCTGAACCTGCTGTGCTGTAGGTTTGACAATCCTACCTGCACTCTGATTTTGCTGAGGAGCATGACTTATAGTAGGTACAACATTAGGATTCACACTGTGTGGCCTTGGAGAGGCATCACTTGGAGTTACATGCACTCCTTGATCTTCTCCCAACTCTCTCTTCTTGGCTCTTGTGTTCGCTGTAACTGACATGCTTTGATTTAACACATAATCATCTTTATCTTGAAAATTCATCATCCCAATACTTTGGCCGCTACCTTCTCCATGCATATCCCTTTGGCTGGGACTTGCTTCTTCCGACGTCATGTAAGGGGTGGCCTCCTCTTGCATTGCCAAAACTTGGGTGGCTCCTCCATCATCATGTATGAACTGACCTTGAGGTTGTACCCATTGGTCTAAATGATCTTCTCCTTGAACCAGGTTAGCATGCACTAGAACAATAGCTTTCACAGGAGGAGTGGAATTAGGATTATAGGCATTGGGCTACCTATTGTAACCTTGCTGACCTTGTCCTCTCCCTTGGTAGTTGTATTGGGGTGGAGCTATATATCCTTGTTGAGGATAATATTGATGATTAGGTGGAGCACTCGTCTGGAACTGAGCTTGTTTGAGCTGAGCTCGCAATGATCGGATCTCTTCATCCTTGTCCACAACATTATCCATCTTCCTGGGGAAGGCTCTTGGCTTCACATTGACATTAGGAACTTGCGCTATGCTCGGATCTTCAACTGAATTGTGGGACAACAAAGGCATGGAAACTCTTGGAGGGAGCTTTCCAGCCTGTATTAAGCTATTCTCAACTTCAATGGCTAGCTCATATGCGCCTGGTAGAGTGAAACCTCCCATTGACTATAACATAACAACTACATCAGTCCCAATACCTTTGAGGTAAGTGGGGAACACAAAGCTTGGAAGGGGTCTCATGATAGGTGGTAGCCTATGCCATGTCCTCTAAAACCTTTTGTTGAAATCCCCCATGGATTCATTAGGACCTCTTTTTATTACATTCAGTTGATGAATCAACGAAGTATGGTCACTTTTATTTTCAAATCTTGTTACCAACAATTCCCCAAAACCATCCCAGCTTGTGATGCAGCCACCTTCCAACGTTTTGTACCAGTCAAGTGCCTTGCCTTTCAGAGACATAGCTAGCAATCTAATGGCTATATTGGCTCGGGTGACATTATGGAAATCACAGAAGTTCGAAATGTCTCTAATATGCTCAAATGGTGTAATAGAACTTTCACCATTTAAACTAGGGATACTCTTGGTAGCATTGGGAGGAATAGGGTCGTATGCAAGAAGGTCAATGGGATTTTGGGTGTTAAAAGTTGGGAAAGGTTGATGTCTGTCTATTTGTATTTTTCCCCCTTGATCTCCTCTTCAGCTTCTTCAACTTCTTCAACTTCTTCCTTTTCTTCTCCAAAACCTCCTTGCCAAGGATCTCTTAGGGCTAGGAGAGGTTCAGGGTGTTGTTCTTCAGGTAGAGTTTTAGCTAAAGGGGTTTGATAAAAAATCCTAGATGACTTAGTGAGGACCATGAAGTAGAATGTGGAAAACTTGATCTACAACTAGAGATTCTCACCCTTTTGGAGTCGCCAAATGCTGTATTAAGAGTACAAACTTAGGATTGTCAAGACCAGCATTCACCTTGACATGTAAATAACTAGGAATTGGGGTCCCACCGGGCGTGCCAGAACTATTGTCTCCAAATCTTGCACTCTAGAAGAGGGTATTCAGGGCTCCTCCAGTTTTGGGCAACGTTGGGACATTTCCAGGCATATGGGTGTGCCTATAGGTGGAAATGAACCTCTAGGTTTGAAGG
Organism: Torreya grandis; assembly: GCA_037957365.1. Taxonomy (NCBI): domain Eukaryota; kingdom Viridiplantae; phylum Streptophyta; class Pinopsida; order Cupressales; family Taxaceae; genus Torreya; species Torreya grandis. The sequence goes on along the minus strand of JARHVA010000240.1, from coordinate 3,710,552 downwards.
GCTAGCTCCCTGTATGTGTGTCTGCAAAACAACCACTGTTTAAACCAGCTTGATGACGGGAAAAGGGTTAGAAATGCATAAGAGAAATCTGATCTAAAAATGGTGATGCACCAAAATTGTCCTCCACATGAATGTCATACAAGATTGCAGGATACAACAGAATGCAAGCCTATTACCAAGATACGAAAAGTTCTAACACAAATGTTTCAATGTAGAGGTGAGACGTATGAAATCACACAAGGTAAAGAAATTGAAATACAACTTGTATAGTTCAGAAAAGGTTATACACATGTAAAATCTCATACATTTGGACGCACTCTACATGGCCTGTTAGACTAAAATTCCTGCTCAAAACGTGAAGGACACAAGGATGAAACCATCACTTGTCACTCTGTGTCTTTTACACACTCAGGCAATTGTTTAGAACTTGAAATGAACAGACCTATGCTTGATTGCTTAAAGGCAGGAAATGACAAAACAATTCAGTAGGGCTTTGCCGTAAATTTGTGGATCCTTTTACACTAGCCCAAGGGTTGTATTTATAGCAAAGAGGAGAGAGAAGAGGTCTTTGGCGCCAGCAAGATGAATCATTTCTGTTGGAAGTCTCCATCTTCAACTGTAACTGACTTTGCCAATGATGCTCATTAGGGCATTTTGATTGATCCATGTCATCCTCTTGAATGCCCTTGGCTTGCCCTCTTGGAGATGCTTTTCAACAGCTGCTTAACATAATAGAGCTATGTGGAGATGGCGCCAAAAATGGTTGCTGCTAATGGAGCCCCTTGTTGGATATTTGTTTCGGCGCCCAACTGCTTCTTGGATTGTCGTGATGCACAATGGCGTGGAGAGAAGTTTTTATTTTGTTTGGCTTTGTCTTTCTTTTTTGATTGGTCCTTAAGGAATGACTCGTATTGGTGATTCTGAGTCATTGATCTGCTGGGCACGGATGCCTGTGGATCATCCTCCATCTGTCTCTATCTCATGCCACGCGACAGCGTCTCATTTCCCTGATCGTGATGGTGGTACTATGTCTTTGGACCAAGCTTATTGAGTTAAGCAGCCTTGGAAACCCGATTTGCACTTGCAGACCCATTTGGGTTCTCTGATTGCTTCAACTTGCTTGCTTCGGGGTTGCCATTGCTCATGACTTATAAAGTTTGAGTCTTCACCTTTGGAGATCCCGGTTTGCACCGTCCATGAGTAATTCAAGTTCGTAAACCCGAATCACTTCTACTCATAAGACCCCTGGAAGACAAACACTGATGGAAACCTGATTTGCACTTGTCTTTGCTTTAAGTCTTCGGGCTTTCTGAGGCTTCTTCGGGTTTTTCATGCTCCAAGTCTTCGGGGTTTTTGCTTGTCTTGGCTTTCGGAAAGTGACCCTTTGGATTTTTTCGAAGGGCACTTGGCTAAAGAAAGTGACCTTCGGAAAAATCTCGAAGGGCACTGGGAGAGAGAAAGTGGCCCATCAAAATTTTTTCGAAGGGCACTTGGCTTGGACTAGTCCCTTCGGAATTTTTCCGAATGGCACTTTGGGAGGAAGTGACCCTTCGGAAAAGTTCGAAGGGCACTTTGAAGAAAAGTGTCCCTTCGAAAAAGTCTGAAGGGCACTTGGAGGAGAGAGAAGGCCCTTCGGAATTTTCCGAAGGGCACTTTGGAAAGAGAAAGAAGCCTTAGGAACAATTTCGAAGGGCAAACCCTTCGGAACTTTTTCGAAGGGCACTTGGGAGACGAAGTGTCCCTTCGGATAAGTCCAAAGGGCACTTGGAAGAAGAGAAGTGTCCCTTCGGAACTTTTTCGAAGGACACTTTGAAAGAAGGAAGGAGGAAGAAAAGCTTCAAAGAGCTGCTTCGGGAAAGACTTGAGGAAGGATTCTTTCGAACTTTTTATCCGAGACAAAAGGCCGAATGAATTCAAAAGCTGGGGAGAGACAAGGAAGGCTTCCTGCAAAGGCTGGACAAAAACTTGAAATGAGAGAAAGACTTTGAGGAAGGATCCCTTGGGAAGGGGACAGATGGATAAAAAGATTGTACTTGGCCAATTTTTGAGGGTACAGAAATTGACTAACAGGGACTTATGATAAATTTTTATTTGTGGGGTGCCCAGTGACCACCAAGTTTGATTGCTTTGTGTAGGTATCCTAACAGCCAACTTGAAAAAAACTATCATATAATCTCTGCAGGTGTTGAAAACAATCACACAAGAAAAAATACTTAACAAGTGGTAGAGTTTCTATGTGAAAAACTAACAGTGGAAATTATATTCGTATGTGAAGTATTTATCTTACAAATGAGAGATTTTATCTATGGAAAGTACGACTACTTGCACGATTCTCTCTATGCAAAATACCTTACGTGCAACATTCTCTTTTGCCATATTCACATAAAATATTCCTTCATGCTGCCTTAAATCCCTTTCATGATTCATGATACCTAACATTCTCTTTGACACCTAATACTCAGTTTATGAAACTATTTGAATTTTTTTCTCATCCTAAATTTTTAATGCACATACACGATTAAAATAACAAATCGTATAGTATAAGACCTCTTATTCTCACCCTCTATGTAGAGCGTTAGCTACTCTTCACCATTCATGTTATAGGCTACATGGGCAAACAACCATTATAATTATCTTTCTACTTCTCGAGGATGATTGATTGTGGATGTTGGGAGAGGTATTGGGAGGGGTACCTTGCTTCCTCTCAAGAATGTTCATTTGGGCCCTCTTAGCCCAAGTCATCCAAGGACATCATTAGCTTTGTATGGTCCCTTCCATGGTGATTTATGAAGATGATGGCCCCTCTTTTGGTTCCGACTCGTGTGCAAACTAGAGCCTTGTTGTCCATTAGCTCACTTCTCTTGGCTCTATCAACATGTCGTTTGTTAGCATGGGACCGTCCTTTGATAGGATTATTTTGTGATGCATGGCTTTGTGTATACTATTTTTTTTAGGGCTTATCCTTCTTACTAAGTTATATTGCAACTTGATCTAGATTCAGTTTTAGATTTTTTTTAATCTTTGTTACTTGGAGTCCTTTTAGCAGCCCCGATTAGCTATTGTAAGTTGCTGTACTTTTGAGTCTCATTGATCTACTTTAGTCATTCTTGAGCATTAAATATATTTTCTTTCTTTCTTCCTCTCCTTTAGCATCACCAAATCTTGTACTGGCTCCAAATTTGGTGTCAACAAGCACTACTTTACATATCTTGATCACTGGAATTGTGATCCATAAGTTCATTCCACCCTGCACACAATGTCAAAACACCATATAAACACTAGGAAGCCCATTCATGTGAACCATTGATGGGGCAAGGAAGAGTTTACCATGAAGTCCATTCAGCCCCACATGCAATATTAAAACATCATATAAATGGCAGGATACCCATTACATGGAACATTGACCGGGCAAGTAAGAGAAGGATATAAACCTGTCGTATAGCTGATTCAAAATTATGTAGTAATCACCATCTACAGTGGCAATTTATGCTCTGAGTGTGGCTCTGCCATATATATTTGAATGGTACCAAAATAAATTAACTCATAAATGGGGAACATAATACAAGCATACGTTGTAAAACAGAGTGTGGCTCTGCCATTGGAAGAGTGACTTCATTAGTCGTCTTCAAATGTTTATACTGTAGCAAGATAGTTAGTTGTTGCGAAAATCGCTAACTCTGACTTCAGCCAACTTGGACAAACCTTAACTGACCCAGCAACCAATTACTTCCATGATGTAATGTCTTGGAATCATAATTCTCAGCTCAACAAGACAGATAGGTGGCCTTGACAAATGGACTCTGAATAAACTATGTAATCCAAAAATAATGGTAGGCTGTTGGGTCCACCTCAGTTATTTCATAACAATCCCACCTCGGGCTCTTAAATTTTCCACTTATGGAACAAGGCAAGGTAGGTTAGAACATGGAACCATGGTTAAACTGAAGGATCCCCTTGTAATAGATCATAAGTTCCCTTAGCACTTTCGAACATGGTGGGCTCTTTTCATGTTACATTTAATCTGCCAAGTTTACTAGTCAAAAGATTAAGACTTTGGAGTGAACCTCTACTGAATTCCACCATATGCCATAACTTGAGTCCTTAAGTTGTAGAATTTTTAACATATATGTTCCTTTGGAAGAAGATGAAAGAGAATATGGAAACAGAGGCTTAGGATAATAGGCATTGAAATTCAAAATGTGCGACTTTGATGAAATACAACTCTACAACCTCAATATGACAGCAAAGTGGGAGTATGTCATCTTCAACAAGGGACTGTTCAGAGAAAAACAAAACCTCATCGAAGCTCAAAGATGGAAGAAATAATGCAGTTTCGTATTTTGCAGGTGGTGATGGGCTATAGAACACTATCAATAGGAAGACAAGGTTCACCACTAACCTCTTCCAAAATTTTAACTTCACCTATGCAATTGATATTTTTATGCCATAGGCATCCCTGTATGAGCATATTCTCCCATTTCACATTGTACTGTGCATGGAATGAGGAATGAGTGGCTCACATAAAGCACCAGTAGCCTTACATGACTAAACAATTAATTGGTTGGGGTAAGTTTATAAAAAAGTAAATGCAATTTGAAAACAAATTGAAGTGCGGTAAAATATTTTTAATAATCTGCTTCACTATTTTCTAATTATTTAAATATCTAAAATTAATGGTAAATCCCTCTTAATTTTTGTGGAGTGTACATAATGACTTACATTACGTATGCCCCTTGGGGGGAATTGAACCTGGGTCATCCCAAAAGGAGTGACATGCTCTCACCAACAAGCCATTACTTCACAGACTAAATCTGCTTCACTATTTTTGTTTTGCGATTAATATTTTCACTGTGTAATAATAAATAGTGTTCTTCTGGAATCAACTGTGTAATGTTCACTATTGTTTAATATTTGGTTAGGGTAGTGGTTCTTATGCATATGCCATGTCCTTGCACATTCATGGGCAGTTGCTGGTTTTACAAGGACATGACAAGAATCAAGAGGACACACAAATAGCTGGGCATACATCTTACTTTGCAGGCATGGATTATAGCATGGGAAAGAATGGACATCAAAAGTTATTACTTGGGTACAAGAATTAAATATTTTTATGACCTTTGCCACCATTTGGGATGGCCCGAAATGGGCGTCAATACTTTCTTGGCAGGGTGAGCACTAACTGTCAGAGTGAAAACCACTCTTCTATCCCCTCTTGTACACTCTTAAAATTTAGTAAACTTTGGTCCTTCGGAGCCTTCCATGGTCGATTCAAAGAATCACTCATTTATTCTAGATAACATATTTAGGAAAATTTATATATTAAGATATTAACTTTTTGCTTGATTTTTAATTGCGTGTAATAATTGATACTCGAGCAATCCTTTGAGGTCCTATTTCCTTGAGTAGTCATTTCTTGACCTTTCTCTTATTTACATTGGTAATAAATTAATAATCACAAGGCAAAGAAATTTATCTATGCAAAATGCATGTGGATTTTAAGCACCAATTGTGATTGATGCAGGTATCTGTACTTAGCTATTTGTTTGTTGTAGAATCTAGTTGCTGATTAAGGGCCAACATAATCACATGATACTCTGCCTCTTATTACTCGAGATTCCTGGAGTATAGATGGTTACTATATCTATAAATATCTAGTTCTCAGATGTCATTTGAATAAAGACAGATATTATCATATCATTGACGCTTCACAAGAAAAAGGCTTTTTGAGTTTATTTTTAGACTGCATGGATTCCATTCATCCCATAGAGTCCTTCCCTGAACTTCTTTCTTGTGTAAAGCACTTCATTTATTTATGGTGTAATTGAGCTTCCTAGCTATACCTGCCTCCAGATGACATACAAAGTGAAGCAATACATGTTTCTCAACAAATTTATTGTATGAGAGGTGGAAGGGTCAATTCCTGGTGTTTCCTTTGCAAATCTCCCTCTCAAAGTGTGGAAGAATTAGTCATGGATATTATTTTGTTATTTGGGCTTACAAAGCACTTTCTGATGAATCTGCAATTTTCCTTCCCAGATGAAGGATTTATACAGTTGGAGTGATGTTGCACGGAGGACAGTAGTGGTATATGATCGTGCTTTGGTTTCTAGCCCTACAAATCTGCTGCAACGCCTTTCACTGTAACTTTTAATGATTTATGTTATTCTTAACATCAAAGAAAACATATTGGTGTTTTGATTTCTTTAACATATTCGAATAAACAAGTTAATTGCACATGGATTTTATTTTTCTGAAACACTGTCACTCATTTTCAGGTATTATGAATGTGGTGCTTGGGCTGGAAAACTATTCTGCTTGGTAATGGTCCTGGATTTCATTATTTGGCACCTCATTGAATGGTGGCAGGTGACTGATCACTTTTTTCTCTCGTGTTTTTTTTCATGTATTTGATCTCAGATTTTAAGCGTTTCCTGTTTGGGGTTTCTAGTTTTCAAATTTTAAATACTGAGGGAGGATCTTATAACTATGTTTGGATGTTATAGTGCTGTAATAAAAGGCGCAAGACAAGAGTCACATTTTCCTATGATGATTTTACTGGATAAACTGTGAACTTCCTGATAGGATAGGATAGTGTTTGTATTCTCCTTTATATGAGAATTGGTTACCTCAACAAGAAATAGTACTTTGGTTTGATGCTTTTCATATTTTAATTTTATCCTCTAGGTGGAATGATTTTGTTTCGCAAAATTCAAGTCGGACTCAGCATCTAGGTGGAAAAATGATAAGATTATTTGTGAGGGTGCTGGATTTGAATTAAAAAATGCTGAAAAATGTCCATGAGTTCTTGATTTTCAAATCTTACTATGGGTAAAAGTTTTACCAGGGGCTTGTACCTGTAAGAGATTTTTTTTCCGCAAATCAGAGCCTTAAGGAAAAATTTTAATAGGGATGGTGGCTTGACCTTCTAGGTCAATCTTTGATGCCTATAATCCATAGACGGACAATTTGAATAGGGATGATGGCTTGACCTTAAGTCAATTATGGATGCATATCAACCATAGGCTTAGGATTGGGCCTGATCTGGGTTTTTGAATCTATCAAATTATTTATCTATTTTTCACAATTTGGGTTAACTAATAGAGTGTTCCATACACGGTTCCTTTTTTAGTTGAGATTATTTAATATTTTTTTTATTTTTATGATATAGTCTACCCGACTCATGTATTGTAAAGAGTTACCTTATATTTGGAGCTCTTATTTGCTATTTACCATTCGTACTTCATCCTAATGATGGATCCCTAAGTGTGACCTGAAATGTCGATCATTAAAGCTCTTTATACATGGTTTTCTCTAGGCATTCTTGTCTTAAAAAATTAATGATTATTATTTGATGGGTAATAACACCTGGTTACATCTTGCACCTTGTAAGTTTAAAAAACATTTGCAGATGATGCTTTTGATGGAAGAATCAAAATAATTCAAAATGAATCCACATGTCTTACTCATAAACATTTACAACTTTAGATGCCATACTTAAAATTATGCATGTACAAATTTGTACCAGCTGTGCAATAAGAAATGAAAAGTCCACAAATCATTAAATCAAATAATTGCCTAAAAAATAGTCTCTTGATTTTCAGCATTTAATGTTCATAATTTCATGAGGTATTTGCCATAGGCAAGCATATTTACAGATGTATGATTTATCTTCCTTAGGTTTGCTTCTTCCCTTGTTGATAATCCTCTCAACATTTGGATCTCCTCTCTCCTCTCTCCAATAGTCCTTTCAACATTGGTTCTATTTTTCCTTTGTCGACAATTCTCTCACTGTTAATCTGATTTCTGCAGCTGTTGCCGGGTATCTCACAGTCGAATCTTTCCCGACTACATCAATGGTCCTTTCTTCCTCTCATATTATGAGTTCATAGTCATTGCGTGTAATGGGGAGACCCCCCCTAGTGGGTACCGTGTTCAATGAATCTAATAGTAGTTTATTAACGTTTAGAGCAAATAACTCCTTTTAATGTTCTAGAGTTAGTGCTACTAGGTGGATACCACTCTTATTGTAATACCATGCGTGTAATACCACAAGGATTTTAGGTTTAGGGTTTGCCTATATGTGGATTCTATTTCCCCATTTTGTAATTCATCTTATTTTCATAGCAATACAACTTACTTGAGATATATTTTCACATATTTTGGAGAAGTATTTCCTCCAATCTAGTTTTTGGATGTGTAGGTGTCCCCATTTCTTGGACATTTTTTGGGGACACTGTCATTCATAGATGTAGATCCTTCCAATGGACTCCTAGAGTTGTCACACTTCAAGCATTGGAGATGGTGACCATTGGATATTTCCATTTCACACTTAGATGGGGACAAATTACTGAGACAATGTTTCTCCTTGCATATTGTTGCTAGAGTGTCCCAATCGCAGTTTAGGCGGAGTAGATCTGCCTTATATTGGTGTCAAGGGTCCACCATGTTTACAACACACATCATGGAGGTAAGTGTGCATTATTGGTTTCCACCGGAGATTCATTGACCATGGATGTTAGGAGAGGTTCTAGAGGGAGTCCTTGACTTCCTCCTAGGATTGTCCAGCTTGGTCCCATCAGCCCTAGACATTCCTCTATGAACATTATTAGATCTTGCATTGGCCCTTTTGCTATGATGGATGATGATGATGTTTGTTTGTTGAGCCCGAGCCTTGCTACATGTATGACATATGACATCAGTGGCCTCTAGTGATTTCTTGCTTTCATCTTCGTCAGTTGCATGCTTCCATGAAGGGTTTGACCCTCACAAGACTTTTTGCACATAGCTTTTATGATTCAAGATTTAACCATTTCAGGTTTACCCATTGTTATGTTTATGCTTCTTTAGTGCTTCCTACTTTTAAACTTTTCATTATTTAGGGTATCTAGTACTTCTCTATTATAATTGAATGTATCGTGAGTCCCACTGACCTATTTTTGGTCATTTGTGGACATTAGTATAGTTTCTTTCTTCTATGTGCTTCTTCAAAACTAGGTGGAAACAAGCCAAAATGTTGTCTTTTGACTAGCGTCCACTTGACATATTCATTCAAGACAAGAGTGCGGAGGATGATATTATTCACAGTTAGATCCTAGAGCGGCTAAGTTCTTCTACCAACTCCTCTTCCTTTTGATTAACTTTCTTCAAATTAGCCTTATGACCCATAATCTTTTTTCCATTTCCTTCGTTTCAATTTTCTTCCAAAAGGTAATGCACTCTAATGCCACAAAGACTACAGTGGCAGACTACAATGGAATTCTGATTCACACGAACACGATAGGATTTGAAATGGAAACAATGCCACAAATGAAGGGTATTAAATACTTAGCAACAACAAAGAATCATCATCACACATACACAAAGTAACAAAATAAAATATCTTCGTTTTTAAGTTACCAGTTCATCACTTTTTGCAAACAAATCAGGGTTGGGTTCGAACTAGATCTTGGTCTTGGTTTGGTACATGTCCGGGTTCACCCAAGGTTTGTCCTCGGCCACCCGTGTTCGCCTGGGTTCTTCTGGGAGAAGAACCTGGGTGGCCCAAGATGAACCTTGGGTGAACCTGAGCATAACTCACAGTCAAAAACACATTTTTATTTATTTTTTCTATTTTTTTATCATTTTTACCCAAAAAGCATAAGAATTTGGGTGGCCCAGGACGAACACTGGGCGAACGCAAGCAAAACCCACAATCAAAAATGAATATTTAATTTTGTAATTTTATAATCAATTTTTCCCAAAAAGCAACAACTTAAAATAATTAAAAAAACACTTTGTTAAACCCTAAAAATCAAGTGAAAGATAAAATAATAAAACACTTGCTTCTCATTTTCTCATTGCATACTTACCTTTCATTGTTGGTCTAGGGTTGAAGCTTCATCAAGCAACATTTTAATCATTTTCCTACGTTGATTGAGGAGCCCATTTGTTGCTAAGGTAAGATTTTAAACTTCTAAGTTTTAGCTTGTATTGTTTTGAATTTTTTTTTTGGTCATGTTTTTACAAGTTGCTGCCCTAGGATTTGTTTTTAATTTTTTTTTAGTAATTTTGTGTTTGTTTTGAAACTTGAAGTTATATATACTACAATGTCAATTAGTTCTACCTCCCCAGGCCAAACCCAACACAAAATGGATGCACACTCACTGCTTTGGAAATGTGTGACAATGGTAGAGCAAGTTTCAGGTGGTGGGGCCTATATTTGGAGATGCAATACTTGTGATTGTCAATATAAAAGCTCCTACAGTCGGGTGAAAGCCCACTTATGTCATATCCCTAGTGCTGGCATCAAAGGTTGCATAGGGAAGGATGGTTGCCCAGTGCCAAAATAAAAAATCCTTGAATACATCAAGGAGCAAAAAGAAGCAGGTGCTGTCTATGCCATGCGATCAAGTCACCCTCCTATCAAAGAAAGCCAAAGGATCAAGGAAGCCACTAGTTTCCTCAACTCCTCTTGATATTCATTTTTGGCAACACCCTCCATGCACGAAGAGGTTTCTCCTCTTTCAAACAAAAGAACAAAAGGACTACTTGAAAGGTCTTTTCGAAATAAGAGTAGGGATATCGTGGTTCAACATATCACACGAAGCTTACATGCAAATGAATTGTACTTCAATATGATTTGATCCCAATATTGGCAAGAAATGATTAGAGCGATCAATGATGCCCCAAAAGATTACAAAGGTCTAGATGAGAAATTCCGCACCACCTTATTGACAAAGGAGAGAAAACATGTTGAAGGTTCTTTGAAGTCAATCAGAGATTCGTGGGATGAAACGGGGGTCTCCATCATTTCCGATGGATGGAAAAATGCAAAAATCAAGCCAAGTTGTAACGGATAACACAAAAAATTGCAAGGCCGCTGGGATATTGGTAGAGGCAAGGTATGGACACATTTTTTGGACACCTTGTGCCGTCTACTCACTCAATCTCATGCTACAAAAGATGGGGAGTAAAATTGAATGGGTCAAGCAAGTGTATGCCGAAGCTGAGGAGATTCAAATGTTTGTCAGCAACCATCACCTCTCTCAACCCTTTTTTAGATTCTTCTCGACAATGGAGCTGCTGAAGGTACTTATAGATCTTAATATGAATTTTATTTTAGTTAAAAAAATTTAACTTTTTTAATCTAGTACCTGTATATTTTCATAAGTTTTTTTTTTTAATTTATTTATTTTGTAATATGTTGCTGAGACTAGATTCACCTCTCACGTAATCAGCTTGAGACGATTTGTGAAGGTGCGACAAACACTCAGTAGCATGGTCATCAGTGCACCTATGGAGTTATGGAGGGAGTCAAGTAAAGAGCGGGCCCAAAGAGTGAAAAATTGGATCTTAGATGATGATTGGTGGGCCTGTGTAGATTATTTGTTCAATTTCACTTAGCCCATTATGAGTACGATTTGTTTCATTGACATGGATCAACCATGTTTGGGAGAAATATATGATGGCATTGACTCAATGATTGAGAAGATGAAGGCCATCATTAATTCAAAAGAACAAGATCCCATGGTGATGTTTTTCAAACGAGTGCATTCAATCCTTGTTGAGTGGTGGTCTAGTGGAGCAAAATGACCACCCGGCTACATCTCCTTGCCTTTGCATTGACTCCTTGATTCTATAGCATGGAGATCCTTTCTTTGCGGAGTAGGGTGCCACCATATAGGGATGCCCAAGTGGCTAAAGGTATAAATTGGCATTCTTTAGGATATTCCTCGATCCTGAGATAGAAAACATGGTTATGAACGAGTTTGCGGTTTTCATTACCTCTCGAGGTCATGGTCTTGATGCTCTTCAGGACAAATGCAAGAAGGATGCTCATATATAGTGGTGCCTCCACAGCGAAGAATCACCGAGCCTACAATGTCTTACAATCAAGATCTTGTCACTGGTAAGTGTTTTATCTTTTAAATTTGTAAGTTTTTAACTTTCTTTTTGTTTTAAAAAATAAAAATTAATGTTCAAGATTTGAATTTTAACTTTTTCTTTTTATAAATTTGAATATATGTTGCAAGTTCATCTTCTTGTGAGTGGAATTGAAGCAGATACAACATCATCCACTCACGAAAGCGCAATAAGCTTGCAGCTAAAAAGGCTGAGGATTTGGTCTACATATACTCCAATTTACGTCTTCTATCGCACAAGAACCCAAAGCACAAAGAGGAGACGTCAAAGCATTGGGGATTTAGATCCAGAGGACGTTGACTTGGATGCTTCCATTTCCAGCCACTAATTAGTTGACATTGACACTCCTTTGACGACACACAACTTAGCTAGTGGGAGTGCTAGTCCATGTGGATCTAATGAACCAAAACATGATGTTGATGTTGATGCTTTCGATGAAGAGCAAGATGACTATGAATATTAATTTCATATTTTATTTTTAATATCAATATGCATATTGTGTGGTTAATGACAATGTCACTAATTACCTATTTATTAGGCTAGAATTTCTATATTTTTTAATTTTTTATATATATTTTGTATTGACGATCCCAAGGCGTACTCAAGGCAAAAAAATAAAAAATGCTGTACCGATGAACCCAGTTCTTTGAACCTGAAGCCAAAATGAACCAGTAACTTAGTATAAAAACAGACACAACATACACATCTAATATTTGGTCTGACTTAAGATAATGGTATGGCAATGGAATCTTGTTGAAAATCCACAATCCACTGCAAACAAAATTAGCTGCGACAGTTGAACCCTTAAACATAAATTAAATAAGATCCGTAAACACTTGTACACCATAGCATAAGCTAATGAACTCTTTATTGTCTTTTATTTGTACAATGTTTTTTTTTCAGTATGGCTATGTGCAATGGTATGACAAATCATGTCTACATGCTTTGCTAAAAATTAGTTTTTGGGTTCACTAGCTATATGCGTCGTACTCGATTGCAAAGAGAGATAGGGTGGCATAATTATGCATGTGTTCATGGTATTAGTCCATACTAGAATCTCTCTTAAAGCTTGTCTGGAGATTCTTCCTGAAAAGGGAAAAAATCTGGGGAAAAAATCTGCCAAGGCATAATGTCGACTAAGGTATGGATTAATGTTTTTATATTAAAGTATTAATAAAATTCACAGTTGGTCTGAACCGATGTGGTAAAGGTATCTGGCCAATGGGAGCTGCAATTGGCATAGGAGCATAGGACCAAAACACTGCAGAACTTTTTCTTGAGAAAATTTAATATCACAATTGTTTTTTGCAAAATAACATCCTACTCTTTAGCAATAAATGGAAGACAAGGCATTAATTTCCCCCTTAACTACTATTCCATTCGCCAAATAATATTTTTAAGAGCAGTAATGAAATGGAATTTTGAAATATATCAGAAAGAGCTTATGGAAAGAAAACATATTTATTTATTCATGACAAGCTTGTCATGCACTATTTTTTTGATAAGCAAAATGCGAGATTTATTTTAAATTGGGGAAATAAATAAAACTGCGCCATAACGGTTTGCTACTTCTGGAATATCAGAACTAGAGTCCTTAGATGCCAACTCTGATATCCTTGTAACATTCTGCAGTTTCACAGAAAAGTAAAACAAATCTTCTATCTGGGATGTTCCTGCTAGACTGATATTTTGTTTTGCTCATTTTTGTCAAAAAATAATAACAAAATAGTGCTTGACACAACAAAATATCATCTACCGCTATACCAGTAGCTTAGAGGACATAATGGTAGATACCATAATGGAGGCTCTTTCTCTAAGATCCCCTTGAAGTTTGTGCCATTTTTCTCATTTTTATCTATACAATTGTTTTTGCAGTGATATTGCAATGCAATTAATAACTGAATATTAAATTGTGGCCATGATTTTTTGTGAGGATTTAAAGACTACACGGTCTTAACATCTATAGTAAAACATAATTCAAATATAAAATAGACGAGAGCAGCAAAATGGAAAAGGAGGCATGCAAACACACACATTGATTTCTGTAACATACACAAAAAGGATATGATACTTGTTACTTCCCATTTGTCTCAGAAAAAGGAACAAAATTACACTCTGTTCTTCTGTATATGTCATGTCAAGTATGCTAATTTATTGCCTATTGAAATGTTTATGTTGTTTGCATGTTTCAGCCTGCAAAAAATATTGATTTGGTCCCTGAAACGGTTGTAAGTCAGAAGGATTGCAAACAAGATGCACCACCCATTCACTCTAGTAAAACCAGATAGCAACAGATGTTCATTTGATAGGTTTTGTGGAGTATATGATCTCATGAATTTGGACTCCAATGTTCTTGACATGTGCAAACACCTTCAAGATTGCAGTCATGCAGCTCATCATGATCATATAAGCAGAAGAGATGGAGGCATGTAAAGCATTAAGACAAGAATACCTCCCTATAAGTACTTCTGTAATGAGGTTTGTAATCTGTGTAGTGATGAAACAGTCGTCTTCATTACAACCTGAGAATATGAAATTATCATATTTTTTTCATTCAAGTTGTCAGTGATCTCTTTCTCATGGGCATGCACAAATATTTGTTTTCACTATGCAAGAATTTGTCCAAGTGCCTCTCTACGGTGTATCGTGTGTTACACATTTTAAACTGATTTACAATTATTTTAGAGATGTTTATTTTTCTCAAATTCTCTGGGTGATGTGTTGTCTTGAACTGAACGAGGAACAACATTTATAATATGCCTCTGTTCGATCCCAAGAGTTTTGAGCTATAGCTTTGTGACTGGCACATATTGAAACCTCTGTACTCCGGGAGTAACAATTTGAATTTGGTGTTAGAAAGCAATATCCTAGTTTCAGGTAGATTTAAGATGACTAAACAAAGTAAATGTACGTCTACCAGATTTCAACACGATTGCTGGGTGGTAATGCACTTTGTGACATAATTTGTCCAACACATAAGATGGTTGGATTCTTATGGTTTGTGATTTTTTAAAAATATTTTTAAATTGGTAGGAGAATTATTAAAGACATACAGTCCTTAAGGGGGATTATGTCCACGAAAAACTAGTGCAGGCATATCTTCCATACCAAGGAGGGTGGAATCCGTGAGGCCAAGGACAGCTAATTTTTGGTGAAGTTCAGTAAAACTTAAAGGCGTATCTTCCCCACCAGTGAAGTTGCAGGCATATCTGGTAGACGTAACATTTACTTTGTTTAAGCATCTTAAATCTACCTGAAACTAGGATATTGCTTTCTAACTCCAAATACAAGCAAAGAATAACATACCAAATATTTTATTTATTTATCCGGTGCACAGTTATCATTATCACCATTGAGTTGTATTAATTATATGCGCCCCAGATTTAACATTATACAAAAACTAAATCTGAATGTTAGGATATTCCGTTTGAAAATATGGAGTTCTTCAATAACTAGGTAAAAAATGCAATGCAAATCAAGAGTAGTAGTTAATTATACAGGTAAAAGAAAACTATGACAATTGCATATGGTTCAGCAAAGATGATATAATTTTTCATATATCCCGTGTAAGTTAACCATAGTTAAACGGCTTCCAAAGTTAAAATGGCTGGTATTCTAAAACTCAAATGTACATTCCCCTTGTGTATTTGAAGGACAGTAATAAATGGTCTTATCAGAAAGTTCAGACGTTGAAATGAGATTTTTTTTTAAAGAAAAAATGAACGGGAAAAAAGGAACATACATAATTGATGTTTGGAGAAGATTGTCTGAATTGGTGGTCATGGGACATTGGTTATGTGGTCTCCTTGGAATGAAATCTTAAAATTTATTGTTTTGATATTTTTTTGAAATTTGACAAACCCTTTTAAATTTTTGCAGATTACAAATTCTATTTACATGTCCTGTGAATGGAATTAATCTTTGGTCACTCATGCCATGTCATGCACTAATTTGAGGCAATCTGTTTTAATGTTATTATTTTCATATTATCATGTATAATTATTTGATAACTTCTATGATTTGCTCAATAAGTAAACAAAGGTTTATAATTGTCATATGCCTATTGGACGATACATTGAAATTCTATAGATAATTAACAGGGTTGATTTATTATGAGTTGGTTCCCATAGGTTAGAATATTAAGGGTTACATTCAATTGAAGAGTGAATTGAATACAATTGGAGAGTGATTCACTGTTAACAGTTACTATCTTTATAAATGCAACTCCTCTCTTTGCCTTTATTTTTTAATAAGATATATCTAATATGATTAGTAGCCTATTATTATCTTTGTTATTTTTTTATTAATCAAACTTTTATACTATGAGAGATTGTTATGGGATCCATCAACATTGACAAACATATTTTTAAAAATAGTATATTAATATTAATTATTAAAAATAAAAGAAAAAGGGAGTTCTTTTGTATATAAACAGCAAAACTTTATTTTGAAAATTATATTGTAAATAGTTTAATTATACTTGGTAAGACTTGTGCTCTTCAATTAAATTGAATTTATCATGAATTCTCCTCTTCAAATTTGATATTCATTAAATTAAAAAAAATATATATGTAATATAGAGTCACTTAAATTAATATAATTACATGAATGACTATTAATAGCTTAAAGTGAGCATTTGAATTGTTTAATTATAATTCAATTTTATGAATGAAATTTACACAAGTGTTCAAGTGGAAGAAGACATGAATAAAAATAAGTAGAGTTGGCTCTTAGGGAAGGCTTGGCGAAAGATTCACAATATAGGCTTCTCTTATCCCCTTATTGGACTAATTTGTTACATATAAGTTCAAACTTGCCAATAAGAAACATTGGATTGGCAAGCTTTGGTTAACATTTGATATTTGTCATGAGGTGGAAACCTGAGGGTATAGAATATGATCTTAAAACTTCTACTAAGCAAGTTGGGGAATGAACCATAAAGAGATTGATTTCCAAGATTTCATGGTGATGCAAGATGAAATTTAAGGCATGTTACCCTTAATATCTCAAAAGTGCTACGATCTCTAATTTTATGACATGCTATCAAAACTGTTAATTTTTCATACTACTTTCAATCCATCATTGTTGTAATATGGTTGTCTTAGGCACTGGGTTTGTGTAAGACAAGATAGAGAGAGTTTGTGTTTTAATGTTCACTAGGAGTGGTCAGGGTAGAATAGATCCTTACACAATGTGATTGGCATGATTTTAGTGCTTGTGCTTAACAATTTTTAATATGATTTCTATTGGTTAGTTCACAAATTTCCATTGGGGTCAAATTAGACCCGCATTTCTTGCATTGTAGGCCTATATGAAATTGGATATATGTGGCTAGATCTTTTGTTAGGTCGCTCAAGCAACTCATCGTCTTTTAGCCTTCAACTTGGGACACATACAAAATTATATGGATGGATGTACTGCTCATGCCAAAATTACCGTAAGGGGTCAATATGTACCTCATTATTAGGGGTCATACTTACTAGTAAGAAAGAAGATTGGACACACTTATGTTTCTAAGCTATTAACCTGTACAAATGCCTAAAAAGTTGCTCACCCTGCTCAGAATTGGCATTGTACCTCCTCAAAAAGCTACTAATCCAAAAAGTGCATCTCATTTAGACATGTTTAAATTTCTTGGTCATCGTTTGGAATGCTCATAAGTTGCTTTGCACGTGCATACTATTGAATGTAAATGCTTCATTTCTGCCATTTCAGTGTCATCATTAATTGTCAAATAGAGTTTCCGCACCAACAAATAATTCAATCCCCAGATCATATGAACATCTGAAATCGTCAAAATTAACTACTAGTTTTTCATGATAACACATCCTTAATTCGAAAAACGTACCACATCACGACAACAAATATATTAACAACATTCTAAATCAACTGGTTACTTTGATAATGCTACCCTAGTTCAATTAAATCAAATGATCAATCAAAAGCAAACATCACAAAGGTTACCACATCATCTTAATCACTATCTATTAGCTAGTTGACTTTGATTAGCTAATTAATCAATCATTAATAGAAAATTACATGGAATGAATATATCATATTTATCAAAATTTAAATAAATCCTAATTTCCTACATCACTCACCCACTTGGCAATTTAAAATCATTTTCCAAGAGTCAAAGTGTCCTTCTCAAAGCAAATTCAATGTAAAGTGTAAAGTGTGCAATCAAGG
Source organism: Torreya grandis (assembly GCA_037957365.1). NCBI lineage: Eukaryota > Viridiplantae > Streptophyta > Pinopsida > Cupressales > Taxaceae > Torreya > Torreya grandis. The sequence goes on along the minus strand of JARHVA010000240.1, from coordinate 3,692,462 downwards.
TCTATAACATGCACTTACACAATCCAAACCCTCATGAATAGATCTTTTTACAAGTTCTTGCACACTTCATGTCATAGCATTAAATGTTTATCTTCTATTATAGGATTGATTCTCCACCATTAATCTTCATATAAGATCAGCCGTCCACATTGGTCTGACAAACCTATGAATTAAGGAGCCCTCTCCTCATTCCAACAAACTTTGAATTGACAATGAAGTGTTATTTAAATATCCCTACAAAGCTTCAATCATCCTCATCAGCTATCATCCAAACATCTAGCTTGTTGTAATTACTTAAAAGTAGTATTTAGATGCTAAGAGTGTTGCTTAAGACAACCTATTCCTAGCTTAGCCCTAGGCCTATCTTTGAGCCTTTATCACACCTTTCCAGCCATTGTGCAAACCACAAACATTTTATGTCAATTCAAAAACAGTCCTAGAACAACATTCCCAGATCCTAACCCATTATGGCCAACAGTCTGCCATCTGGACACTAGCACCACATTAAGGGCATTAAAGCCACATGGTGCTAGTGTTCCCAACTTGGTGTTAGTGTCTCTTGCCCTAACTCTCTCGAAAAAATATATTTTCAAACGTGTGCCCCTTCTAAGGTCGGCCTACATACATTTTAATATCCGCACATTCTATGAATCACTATAAATACAAGACTATTAGACCTCTATCCACTAGATGGAAAATAGATGCAAAAAGCCTATTCAAATAAGAAACAAGTTGAGCAGAATCAAGGTAATTGATCCCTATTCTGCCATATTTCTGCATACTACCATCTATAGTTTGCCCTAATCCCAGATTTCAAAGATTTTCAATCTCAAGCACATTCAAGACATTCAAGACCACTCTCATTCTAGCATTCACTTGCACTTACACCAAACACTAGATGAGAGAACTACATCAGACTTGATCCCTCCTTGTAGTAATGGTATGTAGGCAACTCTCTTCATAGTGGGGTGTTGAGGATATTCAGCGTATCCTACTAACGAACACACATTTTCATCTCATGCCATACTTGCAAGGAAGATTAGGGTTTGCATACTAAATCAAATAATCCAAGCACAATACAGAGTTTTAAATTTTGTGTGCAGAGGAACATAACCCAGAAACACAGGCATAGGTGATCCCAAAAAATAGGAATAATCCCACAAAGAAGACACTAGCATCATTTTCAGGACACTAGAGCTACATGGTGCTACTATCCAGGTGGGGTGCTAGTGTCCAGTGAAGAATCTAACTTAGGGACCCTGTTGATGATCTCAGACCTGTCCGTAACTCAGTTTTCAACACCTAGATATTCTATGACAGTTATTTGCCAAATAAGTCTCTATTTACACATATTTATTAATATTTTTAGAAAGTCAAAGCAAGCCAAAATCTATAATAAATCAATGGTTATTTAATGTATATTATTTCACTAATTTAGACAACTTATCCCTTTAATCTAACTTATGATTTACATTTTTAAAACCCTAAAAGGTTAAATCATTTAGTGAACCCGACTTAGGATATTGTTGAAACCCTAGTTTGCATTTTTATGCAATAAATTAGCGCTGCATACTTTTAATTTTTTGATTTTTCTAGACAACCTAGCTCATTAAATCAATTTCATATTAGGGTTTCAATTTATTTATATATAATTTAAATTATTGCAAAGAAACCTTAAATTCAAAAAACCCTAACCCTAGACACACTTAGGGTTTGTATCATTTTTCTGCATATACTTAGATTTTACTTCCAAAATATCAAATTTGTTGATATATTTAATTTTTGAAATCTTTCTTAGATTAACATTTTTAAAAGGTTCAAAATATACAAAAATTGTTTTCCTACCTTCCAAACTACAATGGCATAATTTAACAATAGATTTGACAAAATTGATAAGCAACAATTACAAGAATTTGTGTCCAAACATACGGATATCCAAGATGACTTCATCAATATTCTTTAAGAAGAAATCCAAAAAATAAATAATGGTCAATCTTCAACTCCCCTAGTTAATAATGTTGTTACACCTCTAGTGGGTCCAACTCAGCCAACTCAACTAGCACAACTTAAGATTGTAATTCATCAACCATCAGTGACAACTACACATATTGTGGCTAGTTCCTCCACTCCAGATGTACAATCCCCTATGCACGAGATTCATACTCTGCAGTCTAAGGTGTTACATCTCGAGAAGGGAGCCGCTGCGCCATCACACACCTTGGATTTTAACATTCTTTTACATACACCTTTGGCACATCACATAGTGACAATTCCCTTGCCATCCGGTTTTGTGGCACCCAAGCTTACATTATATGATGGTAAAGGTGACCCAAAACATCATCTCAAATTTTTTTATGCAACATGCTTGGATTATGTCTCTAACGATTGGCTTCTTACGAAGTTATTTTCATGCAGTCTCAAGGACTCTGCCCTACAATGGTTCTATGATTTACCAAATCAATCTATCATGACATTCAATCCTTTAGTCGACATGTATATAACACACTTCTCTATCAATATCAGTGATAAGATATCATATGCATAAGTGGCATAGTTAAATCAAAAGTCAAATGAGCCTATCATAGATTATGTCTTACGATACAAGATAATATTCGCTGAATTGACTAGCCCCATGGTAGAAGAGAACTTTAGGATATTTAAACAAAGTCTCTTACCAGTATTGTATGGAACTATATTGTTCAAGAAGTTTCTTACATTTATTGATTTATGCCATACAGTCAAGGAAAGAGAGGTTAAGCTCTTATCAATGGGCAAACTCAAGTATACAAATGGATCAAAATCAACTATTAAGAGTTCAAACAAACCACCATACAATGTAAAGGCCACAAAATATAAAAGTGATCAAAAGGCCACAGTGAACACAGTTTCCAAGCCATCTCCTAGATTGGTTTTATCTGTTCCTCAGCACAAAGTCTTCACTAATCTTCTAGAGTCATCAACATGGGTTATACAATATCTCTTGGAATGCAATGCCATATCTCTCCCTCCCATTAAAGAGGTTGATATGTGTTAGAAACATGTGCTACCCTTTTTCTTTACTTTGTTAGTATAATAATTGTTATGGACGCATATGCTTTGTAAGTCATCCTGTGAGCATTTTGTTTTATCCCACATTCATGGAAAGTAATAGTTGCTTAGAGTAGACTTAGTATATAAGTAAGTGTTGAGGACAATGAAGACATCCACAAATTTATTGTATTGAGCTTGCTCAAAGGAGGTTGCCCCCTCGAAGAGGCCACCGATTCTACAATTCAACCATTGTAATTCAATTTTACTTATTTGAGCTAATATATTGTTAATTTTTATAGTTTATTTCATGTATTTGCAATTATCTGCTAACTTGTTTAAGAAGGATCCTCTCATCTGAGATCAAAGTGATTTTCAAGGCCATTTTTTTTTAAAGTGTTTTTCTATTTAACTACATAATTCATTTAATTATTTTTTTGTATCACAATAATTTATTTCGGACCAGGCTAAAAACCTATCTGCATAACTGCAGGAAGTGTTTGGGTGAAAGTCCTAAAAATCATTGTGAGGAGTACCACAAGAACCCCAAAGTAGCTGGCCCATTGAGAGGACCTACCAGCAAAACGGGCAACAACCCCATCCTAATTGACTAGTTCCCATCCATGAGGAAAGCTAAAAGCTGTCGTTTAGAGGTAAACCTGTGGCCAAATTTTTTTTGGAGAGCGATACTCGCTCATACGACATTGGTGGTCAAAGAGATATATTTAAACCTTTAAGCAACTGTTGAAACTTAGAGCCCATTTCTATCAGTTTCATAATATTTCTAGCAGACTATCAAAAAAATTAACTAGCAACAGAGCATCCAAAGACTGTTAGAGGACTTGCAGCTAGACATTTGATAGAAACTAGAAACTAAAAAATCTTCATCCTATCAGTTTCAAAAAAATATCTACAGAGTATCAGACAACTCTCAGAGGACTTGCAGCCAAACATGAGTAATTTGTTTTCATTTTTTTGCCATATCTCTCCATTTGTAGCCCCGTTGATTCTCAAAATTTATCTGGACCCCTAAAATTCTATTCTCCATGTTTTCTTCCTTGAGATCCAATATCCCGATTCCACTCCTAATTCCTGCAAATCTCAATTTTCTTTTTTTTTGGGTTTTGCCATAACTCCATGACTTATTTTGTTTTTATCTATTTGCCTCAAAAACATTCATAGTGTTCATCTCCCTTTTTTATCCTTTGTCCCTCTTTGATAAATTTTCCAATTTTTCAATTTTCACCCTTGAAATTGTCCTCGCCTTTGTCAACCATACTCTCACTATGAAAAAAAATTAGTAAAAGTACCTTCACCCCTTCCAATTTCACCCAAATCACAAACCTTCCTTATTAAATGTATCTTAACTCTATTTTTCCTACCCATTGCAAAAAAAAATCTCTTATTCAGGTCATGGTAGTACCCTGAATAAGAGGAAAAAAATGGAGGATGAAATTACCGCCCTCAAGACACACATCAAAGATCTTGATGAAAAATTCTCAGCTTCAGTCTTCAACATACCACCTTGAACAACAGACGACATCCAGAGTCCTCTTTTGACACCGGTTTTTCTTCTTCCATCAATTTTTGTGGGCTGAAGGTTGATTTTCCTTAATTCCATGGTGCAAATCTGACTGGATGGATTTATCAGGCAGAACAATATTTTTGTCTGCATAAAAATTGTGATGTCTACAAGGTTCTGCTTGCATCCTTTCACTTGGAACTTGAATCCCTTCAATGGTATCATTGGTATACCAAGGCTCATGACAAGCCAAGATGGATCGATTTTTGGACCCTCATTTTGTAATGGTTTGGCCCTAGTGCTTTTGATGACTTCACGGGAGCACTCATTAAACTTCACCAAATAGGAATTATGAGATAATATCAAATAGAATTTGAAAAATTAGCCAATCACACAAGATTGTTCGATGAATTCTTTAGGAGTTGCTTTGTGAGTGGACTGAAGGATACAATTCGATTTGAGGTGAAAATGTTTTGACTAAAGCAGAGATGCGAACCCGTAGAGAAAAGGGACTATGTTATAATTGCGATGACAAATTCACTCAAGGACATCGATGTGTCAAACAAAAGCTTTACCTATTGGATGTGGACTCTCTGCCCAAAATTGAAGATTAGGAAGATGTTCAGGATACAATAGATGATCTGGAAGAAGCTCAGTCGATTATGGAACCTACTTCTTAGGAAGACTAACCAAATATCTCTCTCTATGCCTTAACAGGAGTCACCACCCCAAAAACCATGCAAATTAGGGGTTACTTCAAGAAATTCCCTCTCACAATACTCATTGATTCTGATAGCACTCATAACTTCATTAAACCTCATATCGCCACACAGACTGATTATTTTTTCTATCCTTGCTCCAACTTTGAAGTCATGATTGCCAATGGGGGCACATCACATTGCAAAGTGAAGTGTCACAATGTGCATATCTCTATTGGAGATTATAACTTGCACTTTGACATGTTTTCCTTGCCCTTAGATGGATGTGATGTTGTTTTGGGAGCCCAATGGTTATGTACACTTGGACCCATCTTATGAGATTTTGTTGAACTTTGGATGCAGTTTTTAGACAATGGGCAAAAACACACATTGAAAGGCTTACAACCAAGGTCTCTCAGCATCATCAATTCACATCACATAGAAAACCTTCTTAAGAAGAATTCACATAGCATCATTGGCCAGCTCCATTCAATTCAAATGCAACCATCAACGGTCTCCACTCTTCCTTCTGATCTACAAACCATTCTATGTGGGTGTCTTTGCCAAACCAGTGGGATTACCACCTTCATGGCCAAAGGACCACCATATTCAGCTCCTTCCTGTAAACATTCCTCCTAACATTAGGTCCTATCATTACCTATTTTAGAGAAAGACTAAGATCAAGATGCTCATTCAAGACTTACTAAAGCAAGTCATTATTCACCTTAGTACCAGCCCATATTCTTCCATAGTTATATTTGTTAAAAAAAAAGATGGCTCATGGCACCTTTACATTGACTTTCATGCACTTAATCACATCACAATCAAGGATAAGTTTCTGATCCTTGTTATTGATAAGCTTTTTGATGAGCTTCATGGTGTTTTTTTTCTCTAAGTTGAATCTCCACTCTAGATATCACTAGATCTGGCTTCATGAGGATGATATCCCTAAGATAACTTTTCACACGCATGATGGCCACTATGATTTTTTGATCATGCCCTTTGGCCTCACTAATGATCCTTCAACATTCCAAATATTTATGAATAAAATATTCCAGCCCTACCAACAAAAATTCATTCTAGACTTCCTCGATGACATCCTCATCTATAGTAAAACATGGTCTGGGCACCTCCAACATCTGGAGCTCGCACTACAACTTCTCTCTAACCATCATCTTTGTGAAAAATAGTTCAAATGTGCTTTTGGCTAGGAAGAAGTGGAGTACCTCAGGCATATTTTTTAAACCCAAGGGGTTTGGGTGGATTCTCCAAAAATAGCTACCATGACAAATTAGCCTTATCCTTAGACACGTAAGAGCCTTCATGGTTTTTTGGGGCTGACTGAATACTATCATAAATTTGTCAAGGATTGTGGGAAGATTACAACTCCATTGACAACTATGTCCAAAAAGGATGCTTTTACATGGACACAAGCTGTTGAGTGTGCATTTGAAGAATTAAAACAAGCTATGTGTACTACCCCTGTTCTAACTATGCTAGATTTTTCCAAGACCTTCACTATCGAGAGTGATGCTTTCGGCAATAGACTTGGTATTATTCTCCTCCAATAAGGACACCCCATTGCATTCACCAACAAATCTCTTTATGATAATAATTTAGTACTCTCTACTTATGAGAAGGAAAAGATGGCCATTTTGTATGCAGTACAGAAGTGGCAACCATACCTATTAGGAAATCATTTTTGCATCAAAACTAACACCAGAGTCTGAAATATTTTCTGAAATAATGAGTCTCTACCCCATCACAATAAAAATGGGTTAGCAAACTCATGGGTTATTGCTATGGGATCACTTATAAGAAGGGTAAGGATAATATTGTGGTTGATGCTCTGTCTCACATATTTGTAGACCAAATTTTCATTTTTGCTATTTCTATGCCTATTCCAAATTGGTTGGACTTTGTCTAGGAGGGGTATGTTAATGACTCCTTATTATCTCAAATCATTCAATAGTTGGCCACTAACCCCTTTGATGTACCACAATATTATTGGGATGGTGCTTCTCTATGATACAAGGGTCATCTGGTGCTTCCTAGAGCACATATCTTCAACATACTATATTCTATGAAATCCATGCTTCTCCATCCGTACGGCACTCAAGATTTTCCAAAACTTATGAGCATGCACGATGCAACTTATTTTGGAAGGGAATGAAAAAGACAATTCAATAGATGGTGGCTGAATGTGATACTTGCCAATGTAATAAGGGTGAAAGCACACTCATCCCTAAGTTGCTCGAACCCTTTCCCATCCCTACTAGGGTTTGGATAGATATTTCTATGGATTTAATTAAGTGGATCCCTAAATTTGGAGGGAAAACAATGATCTTGGTTGTGGTTGATCGCCTCTCCAAATATAGTCATTTTTGTGCCCTCATCCATCCCTATATTGCCTCCACAGTCGCATAAAATTTCTTAGACCAAATTTTCTGTCTTCATGGCATTCCTTCATCCATTGTCTTAGATCGTGATACAACCTCCACTAGCCATTTTTAGATAGAACTATTTTGATGCACTGACACCCAACTGAAGATGAGTTTTGGGTATCATCCACAAATGGGTGGCTAGATTGACATTATCAACAAATACTTGGAAACTTTATTTTATTTCTTCACCTCAAAAAAACATTAGTGGGAAATGTATCTCCCCCTTGTCGAATGGTGGTACAATAGTTCCTACCACACTTCAAATAAAATGAATCCATATGAAGTAGTCTATGGTCAAGTACCACCAGTGTTCCTTCCATACACCCCCAGTAGTTCATCAGTTCAAATAATCGACATGATTCTTCAAACCCAAGATCAAATCCTCATCACCTGATAGAAGATTGGGTCGGTTGCTTATAATTTGGAGCTCCAACCTTCTTCCTGAGTTCACCTAGTATTTCATGTCTCTTGTCTGAAAAAATTTCTTGACATAAACATCAAAGTGTAGAATATTTTACCAGAGCTTGATAATGAAGGATCCATCCTTCTTGAATTGGAGACAATCCTAGATAGTTGCACACACCAACTTCACTCCCGTTCCATCACAGAGGTTTTAATTTAGTGGCACATAATGCAACTAGAGGATGCCACATGGGAAGCACTATTTCATTGTCAACATCAATTCCCACATCTGAAGCTTTGAGGATAAATATTTTTCTAAGAGGGAGGGGATGTTAGAAACCCATGCTACCCCTTCTCTTTACTTTGTTAGTATAATAGTTTCTATAGACGCATACACTTTGTAAGTCATCTCATGAACATTTTGTTTTATCCCACATTCATGGGAAGTAGTAGTTGCTTAGATTAGACTTAGTATATAAGTAAGTGTTGAGGTAAATGAAGGCATTCATGAATTTATTGAATTGAGATTGCTCAAAGGAGGTTGCCCCCTTGAAGAGGCCAATGATTCTGAAATTCAGTTCTGCTTATTTGAGTTAATATATTGCTAGTTTTTATAATTTATTTCATGTATTTGAAATTATCTGCTAACTTGTTCAGGAGGGATTCTCTCAGTATGACACAATCTCTTCCAATGAACTATGATTCAAATGCATTATGAGACTATCACAAGGCACCAAGGCACACAACAAACAAACACATTAACCTAAATCACAAGATACAATATCTCATTGAGGCTAATATCATTGATGTGGGCACACCCACAAAGGCACCAAAACCATAATAAACATACACTAAAGCACTAAAGATATTTTTAGATCCTCTCCCAAAGCATACAACTAATGAGGTAGGGGGCACATCAGGTGTTCACTATCTGTACTAGGCACATCCACCAATAGCTTCATATCACATAGTTACAGAGAAAACACATGCATTGCATAACATTATTGGCATGTACCATAATACGATGCCACCTAGTCCACTTATCACATTTTCAGAGTAGGAGAATGTGGATGATGACACATATCTACATGCACTCTTCATACAAGCATACATAGACTGCCATCCCATTTGAAGTGTTATAGTTGATAAAAGGTCAAGCATAAGCATGTGCATTATGACACTCTTATAACATTTGGGCTACACAAAACGAGATATATTCCACATAGATATAGTCATTAGTAGTTTCAGTGGCCACGTTCAGAGCTCCATCATGGAGATTATAATTTCATTATAGGTTGGACCAACACATATCACCACTCAGTTCCTAGTAGTACTTAGTGCAGTACATTAGATATATTATTGGGTAGGCCATGGTTACATCAGCTCTGAGCCATCCCATCTATAGTACACCAATGCTTGAAGTACATACATACCAATCAGATGGTTAAAGTTGAGGGTGTGCCATATGAGTATCCTCTACGCATTCCAATGCAACCACCAGTTACAGTTCCATCACCATTACTAGATATTACATGGTTATTAGTTACAATTGAGTATAGTTCCTATGCATACATCATAGAGTTCAACAAAGCCACAAGTTAAAATGAAGTCTAATCCTATGATATCGACATGTACACATACTCTCCCATGGAGATCATTATTAGAGAGACTAATACATCATCGATATGTCACAAATTCTAAAAGACCTTACTCTAATCAGTTTACATTGAGATTAGTACTATTAGGTTATAGGGGTTCTCAACACAAGGCACCTACATCACCTACAACTTATTTTTCAACCAGATGGGTTCCCAAGACCCCTAAAATTCATAGGGTATCACAGTCAGTGCCATAAATTCATAGCATCATTACACATATAGATTCAAACACATATTACTCTGTATAGTAGATTATGGGATCATAGTTCCCCTTTCACACATCACACATGATCACAGTTCTATTATTTGACACATGTCATGGTGATAGTGAGTCTCCCATGAGATTCATTAGTTAGTATGGTTTCTACCCTTTGTACATACTTATTTCTCTCTCACTCGTAAATAGTTTATTTTCATTTGCTTGTACATAGCTTATATCCAAAAAATACAAAAACAATATAACATGTCCAAACACAAAAACATTCAAATATTACTCAAAAAACACAAAATTTATAGATTGTATGCATTTCATTTCTATGTTTACATTTCTTCTAATTAATAGACATTACATATGCTAGCTATCTTATTATAGTCAGTTTTATCATACATATATGCTTTACTTGTTCTTGTCAAGTGTTTGCAAATTACATATAGGACTCTGGTCCACCACACTAATCCAGACTTGCTATCATCTACCCACTGGGGGCATATACACTGATCCAGGTTTAATCATTTGATACATCTGCCTACTTAGGGGCATCTCATACATAGTTTCTACTACCAATTTCTATCCTTACATTTTATACATTTTAGTTTACTCATTGATATATCTTGATGTTGATCATTGATACCTATACTCAATTTTTTTTTTACTATCACTAGTTTAGACTTAGCATATGTACATCCTAGTATTTACATAAATTTGTACTATACAATTACACATGCTTTCATTTCTAACTTTCTTAGTTTAGATTTGATTGTGTTTCCTATGCTTCTCTCATTTTGAGAGCATTTGAATATGCCATTATTATTTGGCTTTATGCCACTTCTATATATGTATGCCTTGAACATGTGCCCATGTCCCTTGTGTGTGATGATTGTATATGCAGACATTTGAACATGTCCTTTTATGTGGATCTAAGTCAAACTACTTGTTGCTTGCATATGTGGACATTTGAACATGTCCTTGTATATATTCATTCTTAGATTTAGTGACATATGCCCATGTCCCTTGTATTGTGTCCCCTTGACCTACTTTTGCATGTCTCGTGTGTTTTGTATGTATGCTTACTTGTATGCATCTTCACCATGACAATTGTCTTTGTTTGTTAAACACACTAGTTTTTGATGCCATGAGGGACCTCATGCATCTACCCTTCTTACTTGGCTGCCATGATGGACATCATGTTCCATCCCTCTAGGTAGATACTCAGATTTACTATTATACACAATGATTACATCTATCTTGACACCATTGTGAAATGATAGATTAAAACATACATCTTATACTACATACTTATGCTATCATAAATGCTCCAGCTAACATATTTTGTAGAGATATTTTATTTTGAGGATAATTCTTACATAAGTTACACAACTACCCTCAAAAGAGGGGGCATTCATAGGGGTTTGTCATAGAGATCAGGCTCATATATTTCTATTCATAGATCATTTTCAACACACAGGCTTAGTTTCATAAATCAGACACAGGTTAGGCACAAAAAAATAGGGACTCAGAATGCAGTTCAGTCACCTAGATTTTAGACTAGATAGACATTAGTACCCAGATTGGGACACTAGTGCCACGGGTGCTGCTATCCACTACATGGTGCTATTGTCTAGTAGCCCCAACTTCAATGCAATCTAGATTAGAAAAAATAGTATGTCAGGTACAATATAGATTTGCATAGGTATAGTCATAGGTTTGACAATTATGTTCAAATTTTGCTCAGGTTTGACACATTTTAGCTTAGATTGATACAAGTTATTCATATTATGGGAATCATGCATGACATGATCACTCCCACATTTAGTTTAGATACATAGATATAATTATTACATACTCGATTTAAAATCAATATACTCAGATATCAGATTGGGGGCATGTGCATGGCACATAGTTTCCATATGCTCAATTATGCACAAGTTGATAAAATAGAATGACAATCTCCATGTCATTCTATACATTGTATATATTTGCTATCATATTCTAAGTTATCACCAGTTTCATGCCTTACTCCATCTATAGTGGTTGGCATTATCGAGTGGCCTAGAGCCACCTAATGTACTTGAGTGGTCATGGAGTTGATATAGATAGTTAGATACTTTCAACACTCATTTTCAAATGCATCTACTACACATGGGTGTGCAATGATGGATTCATAACCTACTTGATTTCTTGAGCCACCCACATGAGAGGGTTAGACACATTTACAATCTTATCTAAGCTATTCAAAAGTCATGATCCACTGAGCAAGGGTGGGCAATGATGGAGTAAAAGTTGGATTGAGTTCTTGAGCCACCCACATATGAGGATTGAGAAATATATAAACTCAATCCAAGCTCTTCAATGATTTGATCATTATGTACACTCATACACATAAGTTGTCACAAAGTTCATGTATTGGTTTGTGTACCCAATGAGGTGTGTTCATTCCTTTCCTCTTTCCTATCTCTTTACTTAGCTTTACTTAGTACTTTATTTAGCATAGTCTTTTGATTTTGATAACCTCTTAAGTAAGGATTGATTTCTACATGTTTCATTGCAGGTCATTGCCTTAGATCATGTTTCACATACATAAACCTAGATTAATATACTCAGACTCAGCTACACGGACTTCACTTCTTAGGTAAGTCCAGAGACACTTATTTTTCCTTTATATTAGTCATTTCACTTTGTTGCATTTCTATCATAAAGGGGGGACAAATGTAATCACCTAACAATGGTATTTGGATGTTAAGAGTGTTGCTTGAGATAACCTATGCCTACGTTATTCCATAGGACTATCCTAGATCCTTTATCACATCTTTCCAACCATTTTGAAGATCACAAACATCTTCTGTCAGCTCAAAAATAGTCTTAAAATAGCATTCCCAAATTATTACCCATTATGCCCAGCAGTTTGCTAGCTAGACACTAGCACCACATGAAGGACACTAGAGCCACATGGCATTAGTGTCCCTTGACCTAACTCTCTTGAATGGATATATTTTCATATGTGTGCCCTTATTAAGGTTAGCCTAAGTACAACTTATTATCTGCACAAGATACATATCACTATAAATACAAGACTATTAGACCTCTATCCACTAGATGTAAAATAGATGCAAAAAAACTATTCAAATAAGAAACAAGTTGAGCAAAATCAAGGTAGTTGATCCTTATTATGCCCTAATTTTGCATACTACCATTTACAACTACCCTAAGCCCAAATTTCAAATATTTTCAATCTCAAGCACACTCAAGGCATTCAAGACCACTCTCATTCTAGCATTTACTTGCACTTGTACTGAGCAATAGATGGGAGAACTACATCAATCTTGATCCCTCAGAGTATTGGTATGTAATCAACTCTCTTCACAGTGGGTTGTTGAGGATGTCCAACCTATCCTACTAATGAACGCACATTTTTATCTCATGCCATACTTGTAAGGAGGATTAGGGTTTGCATATCAAATCATATATTCTAGGCACAATACAGAGTTCCAAATTTTGTGTACACTAAAATATAACCTAGAAACATAGGCATAGGTGCTAAAAAAAATAGGAACAATCTTGTAAAGTGGACACTAGTGCTATTTTCATGACACTAGATCCATATGGAACTATTATCTAGTGAATAGTCCAACCTAAGGACCTTGTTGATGACACTCAGAACTGTTCATAACCCTATTTTCAACACGTAGATCTTCCACGATAGTTGTTTTCTAGATAACACTCTATTTACACATATTTATTACTATTTTTAGAAAGTCAAAGCAAGTAAAAATCTATAAAATATCAGTCATTATTTATTGCATATTGTTTCACTGATTTAGACAACTCAGCTCTTTAATCTAACTTAGGATTTACATTTGTAAAACCCTAAAAGGTTAAAACACTTGCAAGGGGTTGCACTATCAGATTACCTAAACGTCTTGTACAAGTCTTTTTGTCACTACATCTAAACACGTCATGAATTTAGGTAAGGAGATCACAAGAAAATGTATAACAATTATGTTTTCTTACTTGATAATTTGATTTTTCTTAGTCTTGTTCAATCTAATGGTGCACACTTATATAAGTAGTATGTTTTCAATTGTTTTGATTTCATACTAACCTAAAACTAATTTTCGTAATCATGTGTTACATATAACACACCTTGTAGGACTAACACCCCACAATCAGCTTTGAGGACATATCATCATCATTCTAGGCTGAAATTTAAACTAATTTCTCTTATTTTATTTCAAATTTATCAATTTTTTGTTTCCAACATAATAGCAGAAACACTTTGCTCTTTAGAAAAAATGCTCTAGATAATAGCGATATCATGATTGGAAATGATGAAAATACTTTATATTTATCTATCTATTTTGAAGAATCGATGGAAATATGACAATGAAAAATAATAAAAACACACTACACATTAGTGGAAACACCTTTCTAACCGTGTTTGCAAGGATCGATGAAATCACTCTGCACAATAGCAAAATTGTGGTGCATAATGATAGAATTTTTTTTTGTTATGGGCGACTATCTATTTTATAGGATCAATGAAAACATGGTTAGAATTGGTAGAAACACTCACGCATTAGCAGTATTGAGACTGTTAATAGCAAAAATTCAATTTTATGCTTTCTATTTCTTTCTTTTTTGTAGTAGTGAAATCGTTGTTCATATTAGTGGAATTGTGATTTACAATGGTGGGAATGCTGTTTGTTGTAGTAGATTTGCTAACCTTAATAGTGGAAGCACATTTTTCTATTTTCTATTTTATGTTTTTGTAAAACAGTGAAATTGACTTGTAGAGTGGTAAATTCGCTCTATAGAATGGTGGAATCGCTTGTAAAATAACAAAAAACATAGATAAAGACCTAAATCATTAGCTTTTGATACCTCATTTACTTGTCAGAGATCACATTTGAGACTACTAATTTATTTGCTACATATTTCTACTTGTCTAAGATGTGATTATTCAACCCAGCATCTCACAAACATTCATTTTGTTGTATTTAAAAGGAACAAACACTTAGATTTGGTGCTTAAAACAAATTTGTTTGAGTTTGATTTTGTACTTGTGTATTTATTTACAATAGCTTGATGTGTGTATGCTCTCCCCTTGTATGATATAGATATCTTGGGTGATAAAAAATACTTAAGTTATCATTTCCCCTTTCTTGAAGAGACATTATGTATGCTCTCCTCTTGCCCCTCGTGAGACTTTGAGGATCATAAATAGTTCATATTACTTTTTTTATTTTTGGTTGCATGAATTGGACCTTGATCATAAATCATAAATCCTTAGGGCACAATGACTGAGATTTCATACCCCAACATATGTACCAACTCCATGTTCTGGTGGGGTATATAAATTGAAAGGAGTTGTCGACATTAACCAAGTTAGTGTGTGTTTTAAGCATAATTATGAAGGTAAGGAGTTTTTGTCTAACACTAGGATCAAACAACACTCACGAGGAATAATTTTCAATGACACTCCACTAAAATATTACATCTAGATGTTGTAAAGGGACTAAACCCTTCATAAAACCTGTTATTGGCCTCTTCCATGGACTTGGGCCCCAACATATCACAAGGTATATAAGGGACAAACCTAGGTCAACCTATTTATTCATAACTTAAGACCTTTGGCCACAAATGACATCCAATGCAAGGGAAATAACATTTTTGAAGATTACCCATCACATACAGATGCTTAGTGAGGGTTGGGAGACTAACCTATTCATTGCTTTGCATGAGTAGATCAATGGGTAGATGGTCACATTTCACATCCATTTATTACTAACCATATGGTGTTTAACCCTAAAAATCTAGGTATGGGGGAATCTAGTATTAAAGGGATAGAGATTAACCTAGGGCACAAGATGGTAGACTATCTCTAAATCAGGTCAATTATTTATGAAACTTAGATAAATTTATACTAAATTTATTATGCTAATATATGCTAAAAATAAAAAGTATATGTATGTTAGATATTACAATGATAATGAAATAAGGATAGTTGGTTTTGATGCTAATATAAATCTAGATTTGGAATATGTAAAAATTAGACTGGATCTAGATTGTAGAATAGTCACCTGATTCTAGAAATTGTACCTCTATAGCTGTGGACACTTACGTCAACTTAGAATGGTTGTATCGATGCTACTATCTAAATTGGATGTAGGTATCTAGTTTAAAATACCTATTGAAACTAGATGTGATTACCTGAATGTTTCTAGGTTCTATGTCACCTTAAATCTGGGGCATTAGATCTGGGTCATGGACTATCACTTCTTGTTAAATAGTCAAACCCTAGTTATTCATCTTCATAGTGGTTGTGGGAAAAATAGGTTAGTGGGAAGACATTGTCATGCAACACCAAAGACCCCTTTATCAATGAGTACTTCCTACATGGCCAATACTCTAAAGAATGTCTCAAACTTATGTAGTTCTCCCGCACATGTTGGCTTGTGTGTGAATCATGAAAAGTGTGATAAATAAGTACAACAATAATCTAGCTTTTAAATTGGTAAATATAACTCTTGGACTACTCCTTCAATATTTTAGACCTATATATATGTTGTTCTTATCACTAATATGGAAATATGAGAAATTAGGGAAGCTTTTGCTCAGTTGAGTGCCTAATAGATGCTTTTGGTAAGCTACCTTGTGAGTTGCTAGGTGTTTCCAAGTCTTTTTTAGGTGAAGAATTAATGAGGGTTGATCTTGTATTCATACCAACCCCTTTGGATGGTATCCTACATTAAAACACTTAGTCTGAACATAAGAATATGTTTCATTTGCAAATTTGATGACTTTAGGACACTGGACAATTTCATTGGGATAGGACACTTGTGTCAACATAGTTATCTGGGTCTAACATAAGTGTTCAGGTAGTTAGAAAATAGGTGTAGGTCTAAAACTTACAAAGATGGAAGATAAGCAGGTTTATAACATTTTAGACATGAAAGAAGGCTTGGGTCATCAAAATAATATTGGTCAGACTAAGAGATAAGCAATTAAGCACAAAGAGATAGTAGATGTGAGCCTTTTGACAATAAAAAAAGGTCTAGAACTGAGAGGAATATCAAAGGTATGTATATTCCAAGTGTACAAGATTGATGTGTTATATAATTTAAAAATAGTGTATACATTTACCCCCTTTAATATAGTAATAGAATTTCTAGTTTAAAGGAAAAATAATGTGTATATGGGTGTGTATAACACAACTTGTCTTTGCTTGAGTCCAACTTGCGTGCTTTATTGGTGGCTGACCTACAACTGAGAGCATGTTACAATATATAATCAGTGCATATAATCTAAAATTGAAAAGCATCGAAATAATTGAAATTAAAAGATAGTAAGGTTAGGAGTACACCTGTGTATCAATGCAACTACCTTGACTTTTAGAAATTTGATTTAAAATATGTATGAATCACTAAAACTAAGAGTATGATAAAATATAAAATCTAGAAAGTGATTGTATCTACAGAGATAGAGAGAAATTATTGGACACATGCCCCTAACCTTAGAGAAAATGTAAGTTGCCACTTGATAGTTGAGATTAGCTCAACCATGTAACACAATCATACTTATAACCTAGTGAGTATGAGTGAACCAAGTTAACTCACACTATAAATTAGTGAGGCTCAATAATGTAATCAATTCCAACCTATAAAATTGGCAAGATTGAATGATTTAATCACCTCAACCATACTGAAAAGTGAACCAACAATTGCAGTAGATTGGCTCAATATAATTTATAACAGTCTAACTTGCTTGGTGATGACAGTCTGTAAAAGTGTTTTAAATTTTAAACTAAATTTTATTGTGCAATATTATGTGCACATTGCATAGTATATATACTTTAGATATGTCTCATACTAAAACTATGTAAAAAAATGGTACCAATGTATATAATTCTACCACAAATATGTATCTAAATCATATAACTATGCAATTTGGCTAAATTGAAACTATGTAAGTGTGGAGACTATGTTTCTTAAGCATGCCCCCACTATAATCTGAAACTAAAAATTGGTGTAAATGCCAATGTGGAGGACATGTTTTCACAACGTGCCAACACTATAATTTGGGTATGTTGAATACTGAATAAGTGTGTAGAACATGTTTCTAAAACATGCCCCTACTAAATATGAAACTATGACAAATATGGAGAACATATTTCCAAAACATGCCCCCCCTTACAATCTGAAACTGTGAAGCAGTGTGGAAGTCATGCCTCTATAGGATGCCCCCTTTGATATGCCCCTCCCTTTGAAGTGAGGGTAAGTAGTAACCGATGGTTACCTTACCTTAAAAGGATAAGATAAACATATAAACTTTGAATGTATCATGTAGCATATAGAGGGAACATGTCTAGGTAGATAAATCATTGAAGCACAAAGAATGTGATCATACTAAGTCCTATGATGCATGATGTATATCATGGCAACATCTAGATATTAATAGTAAAAGCTCAAAAATATATTCAAACATACACATAAGAGCATTCAAAAACAAATCAAAAGACAATGGTCCAAGAAGACCTCAAACAAGGGGCATGTTCAAATGTTGCACAATCGAAGGGAAATGACTTAGTCAAATGTCCACAAAACAAGAATGACATATTTAAATGTCAATATACAAAAAATAATGACATATTCATATGTCAACAAGGAAAACAATAGCATGAGCATTGCAAACAATGGGGCATATTCAAATTCTCAAACAAGAAAGATAATAGTAAGGCAAGACACTCAATGAAGTGCATAAATGTGAGTATAAGTAACCAACATAAACATATTATACTAGTCCCTGAATGTATGTGTTAGTAAAAAATGTTAAGTACATAACATATCAAGTACACTATGAAAGATTAAGCATGGATAAAGGTAGGTGTAATACATATATGAGCTCATACATAATAATGTAAAGTGACCATAGAAATGATATAACTTAATGTATCATGATCATAGAGGTGGATGCCCCCAATTTCCTAGTGACATGAGTAGAGGGAAAACCCAACATCCAAAAGTGCATGGATCATGTATTTTTGTATGCCTAAATCACACTCAAAAGATTCATGAAACACATGTTTATATATAAAATACTTATGTGTCATCTATTAAAATGGAATTGACAACATATATGCCAAGGAACAAATAGAACATGTAAATGCTGAAAATATTTTGGATTTTTGAAGTTTTTTATGATTTTATTTTGGCATTTTTGGAATATGTTAAGCCTTTCAACCTTACTTTGGACCCTTTACGATTTTTGAATCATGGTTGGATAAGTGGTAATGGTACATAACATGTTCCTCCTCACGTTTTACATGTGCAATAGAAAAACCACTGCTATCATTTGAGATATAGATCAATTCGCTTCATGAGAAAAAGAAATACCTTGGTGATTTTGATCAATTTTTACTTTCATTTGATATAACCAAAGACCGCCCAATATAAATTCATATGAAGAGGTTTGTGCATAACCCAAACCTATGTTTTAATGAATTTAGGACCATAAGCAATTGGTAGTGTTATGTGGCCTAAGGAGTCTTTCCAACTGACTTTTCTTTGCAAGTTTTTTAGATTAAATCCAAGCTATTAAAACATCTTACATTGCAAGTAGGTTTTATTTGTTTAGGATCAATATGGTTATGCCAAAAATAAGCACCACCCATGAATAAAGTGATTGTTAATTCTTTTTGGCGTGGATGCTTTTTATGTTGTTCACCTTGGGGTGTTTCCATATCAATTAAGCTTTGTAAAGATCCCATATAAATATTAGGAACTCCACATTTTTATTCATAATGTTCATTTGGTAATTCATCTCCCTCCTTTTGTGTGAGGAATAAAACTTTGGTATTTATAAGGGGACATGTTAAGCTCCTGTAGATGAGTAAGTATGAATGAAGCATATCTATGCAAACCCACATATAAATGGTTAAATGACTCATATTGTTTATGCAATGCTCTTTAGTTTGATGTAAAAAGAAGACCCATACTAAAGATTAATTTTAACTCCAAATTTGAAGGTCTAAATGCTAGCTCATATGATGTACTTTTGAATCAAATGGTATAATCTTGAAGGGATTCATCATCATGTTGTTTGAAATTGTGAAAATGTTCCAATGTAAGTTTTGGCACCTTATGGATATTGAAATCCATGAAGAATGCATTTTATAATTGTGTAATAATGGTTAAATAACCTTTTGGTAGGCTATAAAACCAATTATGAGCCTAATAAAAAATGCTCATATGCAATACTTTTAGCAATAGTTTTTCATCTTTTTCCCATTGACCAAAAGAATGTGTATATTTAATCATGTGGTCAAATGGGTTCTTATGAATAAAAAATAAAGTTAAATCTGGTAGTTCAAAATCTTGTGGATAAGGATATTCAAGTATACATCTTGTAAGAGGTTGATTGTTGAATGAGTTAGCATGTGCATTAGTATTATGGAAAGCCATTTGTTTGAAGTCAATAAACTTATTTTTAAAGATCCCTAATAGTGATCATCATATAATTAAGACAATCCATGAGAATGGTGGTGCTTGGCCTAGGTGTTATCATTGATTCTAATCTACCATCTCTCTTAAATCTAGGCATATGAGTATCATCATCCTCATGGATAATAAGTGCAAGCTCTAAATCACTGAATTTAGGATACTTCGATAATCGTATTGGATCTTTGAATTATGGTATCCTTGGTATATCATTTGAATTACTTTTTTAATTTACTTTTGGTATAGATATAGAAATTGGTATTGGAGGGAGCTTTTGTAAAAACACCTCTTTTGGTATGGTATAAACCTTTTGCATGAATGAATTTTTGGGGAGATAAAGATCCCTTGGTGTAAATACCTTGGTTGAATAAATTAGAACATTAGGATCCTTTAGCACTTTAGGTTTACAATGCTTCCCACTTTTTGGTGCCTTAAATATACTTGGTAAATATGCCATGATGTCTTGGTTAACATTTTGAAAATTCTCAATGTCAAATGAAGGGAAAAGAGAATCATCACCATTGATAAGAGGGAAATTATTTGGAAATGTTTGAATTATGGGGGTTTTAATTAATTTATTTGAAGGAATATCCCCCTTATAATCAATTTGTCAAATCAGTCATAATTTCCTTATGTACTTGTTATAACTTTTGACGATCACATGAAGGAACATCTTGCTTATATGCATCCTTTTTGGTGGTAAAAGGTGCATGAAGGGAATTATTAGATGACTTGACTCATTGGTGATGCATGGATTTTTTTGAAAATCCCAATCCTTGCCTAGTTGTATTATTTTTAAGAGATATAAGGTGGGTTATGCCTTGTTCATTTTTCCCAATCCTTGTCCTTTGTATCCATATTTTAGTAAATATCAAAGGCTAAAATCATATGATGTTGGTGTATGAAGTAAGGGTAAATTCTCTTTTTCTTCCTTAAGATATATCAACACATCTCTTGAAAGGGGGGAGTATGGACCTGATTAGAGGAATGGTAGCTACCACCATTCAAAGATTTTAGATTAGATGCTTTAGCATTTAAAATAATACAAGAGTAATAAATTTTTATCCCTTCTTTGATAGAAAGTTGTAGAGTTTCATAATCATAGTCATCAAAGCAATAAATATCATCCATGATAAGAAAGAGAAAGAACAAAAATATTAGGATAAAGTAGGTAAAAAACATCCTAAATGGTATGCTTATAAATGTTTAACCCTAAAAATATAGATATGGGGGAATCTAGGGTTAAAGGGGTCAATATTTGCCTAGGATAGAAGGATGTTAGACTATCAATATCTAAAGAAGGCCAATTATTTTTGAAACTAAGATAAACATAAACTAAATTCATTATGCTAAGAGATGCTAAAAATATAAAGTACAACTATTCTATATATTGTAATCATAATGAAAACAAGATAATTAGTTGGTTTTGATGCTAATACAAATATGAAACAAGAACAGGTAGAAATTAAACTATATCTAGATTATGGAACAATCCCCTAATTTTGGAAATTGTAACTCTATAGCTATGGACACTTAAATCAACCTAGGATGGTTGTGTCAATGTTACTATTTGAATCAAATACATGTGTTGAATCAGATACATGTGTTCAGTATGAAATACCTAATGAAATTAGATGCAACCACCTGGATTTTTTTGGGTTCTATTGCTTTCACTCTAGTGCATTTATATTTGAGTCATGGACTGCCACTCCTTATCAAATAACCAAACCTTAATTATTCATCTTCATAGTGGCTATAGGAAAAATGAGTTAGTGGGAACACGGTGTCAAGCTACCCTTAAGAATCCTCTATCAATGAGTACTACCTACATATCTAATACTCCAAATATGGCCTTATACTTACGTGGTTATCCCCTACATGGTGGCTTGTGTGTGAATCACACAATATGTTATAAGCAAGTACAACATCGACCTATCTTGTAACTTAAAAGATGTAACCCTTGGGATGCTCCTCTAGTACCTCAGATTTAGAGATATGTTATCCTTATGATTGATATGGAAATAAAAGAAATTAGGGAAGATTTTTATCACTTGAGTGCTTAATAGAATGCTTTCGGTAAGTTGACTTTTGAGTTGCTAGGTGTTTCTAGGTCTTTTCTAGGTGAGAAATGAATGAGGGTTGATATTATATTTTTACCAACCCCTTTGGATAATGTCTCACATTAAATCACTTAGGCAAACCATAATAATACATTTCATTTGCAAATTGGATAATTTTAGGGCACTAGACACTTATGTTGGGATAAGACATGTGTGTTGACATAGGCATCTGATTGGGATGTAAGTGTTTGTGCAGTTACAAAATAGGTGTAGGTCCAAAATTTGTAGAGATGGAACATAAGCAAGTTTATACCATTCTAGTCATGATAAAAGGCATGGATCATCAAAATAACATTAGTCTAATTAAGATATAAGTACTTAGGAATAGAGAGATAGTAGATGCAAGCCTTTTAGCAGTAGTAAAAGGTATAGAATTGAGAGGAAGCACCAAGGTATGTATTTCCAAGTGTACAAGACTGAACTTCTATATATTTTAGAAATAGTGTCTACATAGGGCTTTTAATTATGTGATTGCTTGTTTGTTGTTAATACAGTATTTTCTATTATCTCATATACCTTAAACAAGTCTAAATTTCTTAAGTCTAACCTCGTCACATATAATTATAATGTTACGCATTAAGGTGTTACTCTATCAAAATCAAGAGTCATTATATCAAATAGTAATATTATGTTGTCCACACTACACTATTACTCTATCCATTTGAACCGTGTCCAAAACATAATCAAGTCAATTTTGACCAATATCCAATTCTAAATCAATTATTCAAATCTGGTCCACCTTTTCCAAATCAAGTCAACTCCATCAAAGTCAAACTTCAAATCAAGTCAACATATTCAAAGTAAAAAAACAAAGTCAAACTTTTCCATGGTTAACTCTTGAATAATAAGTCAAAGGTCAACTTAAATCAAGTCAAATTGTGTCAAACCTTTTCAAAGTCAACTCTTGAAGTAAACCCAAGTCAAAGGTCAATCTTGATTCAAAACCTAAATCAAAATTCAAACAAATCCAAACATTGAAGTGTGTTCTAAATGATAAAATGTCCAAAGATCATCATAAAGTCAAAAGATTAAGCAAGGTTGTTCAAACATCTCAAAATTGAAAAAAGTGAATCAAGATCAAATGCTAAAGCATCCTATTTTGAAAAGTGCTTAAATCAAGATCGAAAAGTTAACTCAATTTTTTTCCTAAATATAAAAGTTAACTCAAATTAAATTAGACAAGTATATCAAAAATCCTTATCCAAATTTGACATCAAACTACAATCAATTCAACAATTAGTCCAATCTTAATCCAAAAATGAAGCTCGTAAACATGCTTAAATACATTAGAAGTGGGGCCTCTAATGACATTTGGAGTTACAACCCACTTATCCAAAATGTTGAAGATCAAACAGATAGTGGGGTATATCAACAATAATATGAAACCAAACCAACTCAAGTAGGGCCAAAAATGGAATCAACTGCCAAGCAAATTGATCTCCGAAGAGCCTAATTCGAACAAGAACTCTTTGAGAGTAAGGATGATGTCTTTTGGTGATTTTTAGAACTAGGGGACAAATTTCCTATAGGGTATCCCATAGAAAATTTACCAACCTTTGCTCACCCACATGATAAATTAGTCTAAGGCCACTGACAAGACAAGGACATTTCTAGCTAAACCCAAAATTAGTATCACACCAACATTGAAAACTTGAGCCTTCTATCAAAGGGAAGGAAGTTCATGTAGAGCCACCACATCCTAATAATGATAAAATAGTGATTGAGAAATTATAAAATGTGATGCAAATTCCAAAAACTTTAGCCTCTACCTTTCATTCAACTCAATCCAATCAACATCAATGACACCAAATCCCACTAAATTCATCAAATCATCAACAACAACGAAACCCATCTATAAATAAAAACCCACCTAGTCAGCAAATTCTCCCTATTCAATAATAAATCCCCATCAAACCCAATGGCCAGGTATTTATTCCCTTTAAATTGTATTTTACTCCACCTCAATCTAATCCACATTTTTGAATCCAATGAAATGCATTACATTCATCCTAAAACCCACTTTTCTCTCAAGAGTGGCAAGAGATGAAGGATGTTATTCAAGGACTTATAATGGGAAACCAATAACAAATCATATTTGAAGAGCCATTTGATACAAGTATTCTTTAAGTCCCTTTCCTACCGCATTTTGAGGCACCAAATTTTGATAAATATAAAGGGAAAGGGGACCTAAGAGAGCATATTAAAGAATTATTTGTGGCTTGCCAAGAAGTGGCATATATCTGCATCTATTTGCTTCATCTATTTCCCTACAATTTGGGTAGCCAAGCATTAGAATGGCACCTTTGCTTTCCAAAAGGATCAATTATAACATTTGACAATTTATCTGAATGGTTTGTTAAGCCTTTCTCATATAATCTAGAGCATAAATTAACCATAGTTGACTTGTGTAATACCAAACAACAAAGTGGGGAAAGCTTTGTATCCTTGTTATAGAGATGGAGAGGCCTAACCCACAGGTTTCCCCATTTTCTCCTTGAAAAACATCTAGCAAACACCTTTTCCACTAAGTTGAATTCGGAAATGACCTTTCACTTATGATTATATTGTGTTAATACCTTTGATGAGATCATTGAAAAATATGTGTAGATTAAAAAGGCCTTGATTGAAAGAGAGAATAAAAATATATTCTCAAAATCAAGTTCAAAGAAGTACCTCATTCAAGAAACCTAAGGTGTTTAATAAGAATAAGAATGCATTAGGTGATGGTGTGACTGAGGCAAGGCATGTGCAAACATTTCAACCACTATCTATTCAAAAAGTTCCATCTACACAACCAATCACACTTCAAATACCACCACCTAAAACATAGTATCAATGAATAGCATTCACCCCTATTGGTGAGCCTATAGAAGCTGTGTTCTAGAAAACTTTAGCAGAAAACATGGTTGTGTGGCCTATTAGCAAACCTTTTAAGGAGGGTCAACCAAAGCCCACTTGGTATAGAGACAATGAACATTATGATTAACACTGCATCAAAGGTCATGTTACACAAAAGTGTATGTAATTTAATCATTGTGTATAAACCTTGCTTAAGTGGGGAGAAATTATACTTAATAATGATGTCTTGTGCTCTAATCAAAATAATAGAAACCTTTAAAAACCCATTTCCAAGGCATAATCATAGAAATAATCAGACCAATCACAAGAACCATCCACATAATCTACACAATCTAGGTAATCTTTAGCATCAATAACAACAAGATCCTAATCAAGGTCAACATTCCTGCACCAACCACATAGATTATTAACAACCAATATAATTATGATAATGTTGTGGGTTACAATACTGATAATCATGTGGCCACTATCAAGATTAATCCCCATCATCCATCTAACACCAATCAACATGTTAGGATCTTAATTCAAGAACCTTCCACATCGCATCCTGTTAACCCTACTCTAGTTCAAGATTGTGTTGTTACCACTCGATACCTAAAGGCTACAATTCCAAGTTTAAGAATCAAACACAAGGCTCTTCTCCTTCCAAATCCAAACCATCCACTTCATCCAATTAGAAGCCATATGACCTTAAATAATTGGATAAAAATCTAGTGCATATATCCATTTTAGACATCTTACAAACATCTAAAGTTCACAAGGACATCTTATATAATCTTATTCAACAATCCAAAGTCCCCAATGATATTGATCCATCCCAATTCGAAGCACTCGTAGGACATTTGTTCTCGACATAAAAAATCACTTTTGATCAAAGTGACATGTCATTGTAGGGTCTTTCACACAATAATTCCCTTTACATTGAGGCTAACATTTCCTGACATAAGGTCAAGAGGGTACTCTTAGACAATGGCTCAGGATTGAATATTTATACTCTCATATTGGTTACACACATGGGATATTCACTGGTAGATTTACATGTCGATATTGTCACGATCAAAGGATATGATAATATATAATGAGAATCAACTCACATCATCAATTTATATGTCCTTATTGGGCTTGACACCTGTAACACCCTTTGTCATTTCATTGATTTATAATTATCATATAATATGCTCCTTGGGCATCCATGGACCCATGATATGCATGAAGTTCCATCCACATTATATCAGTGTCTAAAATTCACACATTTAGGCATGGACTACAACCTTACCAATATTTCAAGAACCTGAACACTAAAAATGGTACCAATAATTGTCTTAGCATAGATCATGTCCCCCAAAATGATAAAAATGTAGTGCCCAAGTCTCCCAAATCCTCATACAAATATCTTGATAGTCTTGCTTCCTCATCCAAAAGTCTGCATCCCAAAGCATCATATCATTTCACAATCAAAGAGAAAATTTGTGGAGAGTACCTAATCAATTATGCTTTTCACATTGTCAAACTCCCCAAATCACCTAAATCTCATGGTAGGCCCAAGATGGGGTGATGTAGAAAAATTGATTCGTATCAAGTGGGTCCTCTAGTTTTTGCTTAAAATGGTTTTTTGGTTCATGAATAGGTCAATATTTTGGTATATTCCTAGTTAAATAAATATTTATTTGCTTCATGTTATCATAATAACAAATATTGTATCCCCAAGAAAATTGTATAACATTTTGATTATAAAGGCAAAGGATCAGGGGCAAAATAACAAGGCATTCTTGAACCCATACCCCCTATCAAACAAAAAGGAACTTGAGTTGTTGGATACAAACCACCTAGGGGTGACCCCTTAGATATCAAAAGTGATGACATTACAATATTTAATGATGACTATCCCAACATTGATGTAGAGTCTTATTATAACATTTATAATGAGCTTGCGTATACAAACCTTTTTAACACCAATTCTATCCTAACCATTCACCTTGACATCTATTATCCTGAACTCATTGACTGGACCAACAAGATTGCATACCATTGGAGGAATTCCAAATTGATGAGGTTGTTTCATAATTCTTTGGGATTAGAGATGGTTTCCCACTTGGGGACCATAAATGGGGATTCAATATTTATTTGGACCCTATTGCCTCCTTTGGAGAATAGGTGGATTTCCTTAATCAAGAAAATAAATAAATTAAAAAATTAATGTCCTCTAGAAAACACCTCTTTGAAGCGCTATGACAAAAGAAAAAATAAAAACTTGTTCATTGGTGAAAACCTTTTTAAGAATGGACAAATAATTACATTCTCTTCATAGAGAAGCACAAAGTCCTATAAGTCCTTGCATCATCTTTGACACCAATGTCAGTTTTGAAGAGTAACACACATTTGAATAATAGGTCCAAGAGTTTTTATAGACATTCAAATATTGGCCATTACATGAAATGAATGATTTTGATTCTTCTTATATGGGTGATCTTGATGAACTAATCAGGGCACAACCAGATGAAGATTGTCAATTCCATTTGATACCTACATTATTGAAGGATGGTTCCATGTTACTTTTGGAAGACACCATTAATGTTAACCTCGATATTGAGGATAATCCACTCATCATTAATCTCGGTGCCTCTATCACTGAATAAAAATGCAAGGTCATCATTGTTATCCTCAAATAATTCATTGTTATCTTTGCATGGACTTATTATAACATGCCTAGGTTAGATCCTTCCTTGGTCATCCATCATCGTATAGTGCATCATGATGAAATCTTGCAATTCATAAATTGCATAAGACACACCCTTGCATTGCCATTTTGGTCAAGAAGGAATTAGAAAATATCTTAGAATTTGGGTTCATAAGGCCTATTGATTATTTAGAATGAATATACAACACCATTACCATCATCAAAAAACCTAAGGGCATTTGACTTTGTACTGATTTATGTGATATTAACAAACCTATTGAAAAGATAAATTCCCATTTCCTAACATTGATATGAATGTTGATTCTATAGTAGGGTATGAAATGCTATCACTTCTAGATGGATTTTATAGATACAAGTAAATTAAGATAACACCTAAGGACTATCACAAGATAATGTTCACCACTCCATGGGGGATGTTTTGTTATTAGGTCATGTATTTTGGCCTGAAGAATGATAGTGCTACTTATTAGAGAGCCATGACTGCTATCTTCGATGACATGATGCATGGAATTTTGGAAGATTATGTGGATGACATTTTGGGAAAATATAAGTCCCATGCAAGACACCCATCAATTTTATGCCAAATATTTGAGTAGCTAAGATAATATAAGGTGTACCTCAATCCTAAAAAGTAAATTAAGATATAACCTAAGGACCAACACAAGATAATGTTCACCACTCCATGGGGGATGTTTTGTTATCAGGTGATGTCTTTTGGCCTGAAGAATACCAATACTACTTATTAGAGAGCCATGACCATTATCTTCCATGACATGATGCATGAAATTTTAGAATATTATATGGATGACATTTTAGGAAAATCTAAGACCCATACAAGACACTCATCAACTTTATGCCAAATATTTGAGCAGCTAAGAGAATATAAGGTGAACCTCAATCCTAAAAAGTCTGTGTTTGGTGTCAAGTTTGAAAATTATTGGGTTCCATTATCTCATGATGAGGTATTGAATTGGATCTAGCTAAATTAAGGGTCATCACTGAAATGCTTCCCCCATCCAATTTAAAATAGCTACGTAGTTTACATGGAAATATTTAGGCTATTCATTGATTCATTTCACAACTAGCTGATTATTTTCATCCCTTTACACACTCCTAAAATATGTACCACATTTCAATGGAACAATGAATGTTAGGAGACATTCGGTCAATTAAATACCTATTTGGGTAATCCACCAGTGCTTTCCCCTCCAACGCTAAGGAATCCTTTATTACTTTACATTTTGGCAACCCAACATGTCTTGAGGGCACTTTTGGCCCAACATGATGATCAAGGAAAAGAACATGTTATTTATTATTTAAGAACATTGGTCTCCTATAAACATAAATATTTACCATTGAAAAGTCATGTTTAGCAGTGGTATTCACATCTCATAAGTTACAACATTATATGCTTAACAATAAGACCATAATCATTGTTAAAGTTGTTCCACTCAAGTATCTTTTATCAAAATCAATTTTGGTAGGTCACATGGACAAATGGATTATGCTCCTAATTGAATTTAATATTAAATATACCAATCAGAAGGTGATTAATTGGTAGGGATTTCTTGATTAATTAGCAGATGTTCCATTATCAAACACAACCATTGCAAATTGGTTTTTCAAATGAGTCCATTTTCACCCTTGATGAATCATGGTAGTAGAAGCTCTACTTTAATGGTTCCTTTACATCTCATGGATTAGGGGAAGGTATATTTTTCATCACACCATAGGGGGATATTATCCCTAAGGTATTTTACATTGGGTTTCCATGCATAAACAATATTGAAAAATATGAGGTTCTTATTGTAGGACTCTTTGCAATCTAATGGAACATTCAATAATTGGCAGTATATGGTGATTCCCAACTTATCATCAATTAAGTCACTGACCAATACCAAAAAAAAAATGATAAGCTTGTACCTTCTAAGTGCATGGTGGAAGAATTCAAGCAATACTTTGAGTATATAAAATTTGAGCAAGTGCCATGAGCTAACATCAAATTAATAGATGCCATGGCTACTATTAGGTCACTATTAGAAATGTCTTCCAACATCCAACAATATCAATTCTTCATTAAACAAATATTCATGATAGTATATGATTATCCAAAATTAGAAATTATATATGAAATCATTGGTCCTAACTCACCTTGGTACCATGACATATACACTTACTTTTAATATGATACATTTCCTATTGACTCATCCCATACCTAACAAAAATAAATTATCCATAATGCCTCTCGTTACACCTTACTCGATGGCATTTTCTATCATATAGGTTATGTTGGGACACTCTATTGTTTAAATTTAGGAGAAGAATAATTAGCTATCAAAGATGTATACAATGGTATTTAGAGGTCCCATACTAGCAAAATGATCCTCATTAAGAAACTCGTTCATATAGGGTCTTATTGGCCAACAATGAAATTTGATGCACATGCATATGTTAAAAAGTTTGTTTCTTGTCTGAAGCATGGAGATTTAATCCATGCTCCATCACAAGCACTTCATTTATCATATCTCCTTAGCAATTTTTAAAATGGGGACTCGATCTCATAGGGAAGATAAACCCCACATTATCTCACAGTCACAAATACATCCTTACCACTACCGAGTATTTTATTGAGTGAGTTAAGGCCATTCCACTCACTTATGTAATCAACAATCAAATTTACAAATTCATCCTTAATCACATAATTTTATAGTCTGGCATCCCATCCACCATCATTTATGATAATGGCAAGTGTTTCAAAAATAAGGACGTTAAAGCCCTTTCTATCTAGTTTCTTGTTAAACATACATGGTCAAGTCCCTATTATCCTCAAGGTAACTGTCAAGCTAAGGCATCAAAGAAGACCATTATGAAAATCCTCAAAAATATTATCAATTATTCTGGTCCTTATTTTTATTTTCAATTATTTCTTGCTTTATGGGCTTATCAAACCAACATTCACACTCTTACAAGTGCCACATCCTATTCCTTAGTTTTTGATTAGAAGTTATCCTCCATATTGAGATTGAGTTGCCCTCCATGTGCATTTCATTGAAATATTTTATTAATGATGAGGATTATAGAGTAGCCTAGCTATAAAATTTGGACCTCTTGAATGAAAATTTTCTATCTTCCTTGAACCATCTCAAAGCATATCAAAATCAGCTACGTTGCAACTATAATAAGTACATCATTTCCAAAGACTTTGAAGTTGGTGATTGTGTGCTTAATGAAAATCAACAAAATACCAATGTAGACCATGAAAGTAAGGGAAACCTTTTAGCCTAATTTGTTGGATACATTTATCATCATATCTAAATATGGTTCTAGAGCATATATATTGGCAACAAAAGATGGGCAAGAGTTAGATGAGATTATGAACATCATGAATCTCAAGCAATTTTTTGTTTGATCCAATAAAGCATTGTCTATGAGTGCCCCTACTTAGGGGAACCCTTTCAGGTCCTTTAACTTCCCTTCCCATCCATTTTCCATCTGTGAGATAATCCACATTATGTCCCAACTTCCCTTTCCCTTGTTGACCTTGATGGTGATCTACAGGTAATACAAGTTGTAACATATTTTGGTAGGATTAGAATGTGATAATGTCCTTATAATAGGACATCAGATGGCCACATGCAAGGTTTACATATATTTTATTCATTAGAGAAATTCTTTTCATTGAATCCTCTATCCCTTCATCCCATTATTTTGTCCACTTGATTCTTATCTTCTTTCCTGTATCCACTACTTGAGTTGGCTTTCCCTTTGCTAGTCACTCCTATATATGTCTTAATTTTTCCTTGTATTTATGACCTCTTTATTTTGTATGTACATCTAGTTTTTACTTTGTATATCATTCTATAAAATATTCTTGTATATACTACTTCATAAAAATCCAAAAACATTATAAAATTTGAAAAATCCCTAAAAATTTAGAAAATTCCCAAAATCCTAAAAATTTGAAAAATAAAAAAATCCCAAAAAAGAGATATAAAGCTACAAACTCTTTATCCACTTTGTCATCATGCCCAATTTTGAATTCCAATAATTTAATTATTTGGGGTGACATCATTGTGAATGTTAGCCTTCATCCCACTCATGTGCATTTGCACACATTTTTTGGGAGGGTATATTTCATATAATCATTATCATCCTAATTAACATCATCAATTCCAATTCCTCCAATATTGGGAGAAATACATCGACCTAAGGTCCACACAGACTATGTAGGTATCACTCAGTTACATGGGGTATTTGGGGTCAGCTCAACCACCATCACACCATCCTTCATCTTCCCCTTTTTTCCTATTTTTCATTCAAGTTTCCCACATTATCATGGCATACACTTGTCTAGATTTAGAGACACAACTACCACAAATTTTTATTAAACACTTTCATGCAATGATGAATTTTTATTATTTATTATTTATTATTTAAATATTATGTGAATGATTGCCTAATTTCTTGTTTGTATGTAATTTTAACTTTTTGAGTCTTGGCTTAATGTTTATATTCCCATAGTGTCTTCATGATTTTTTATATCATGATGTGTGATGTCACGTACTCATATTTGAGATAGTCCCTACACAATTGGCACATATATTATCATGATTTATTTTATAATTATGGTGCATCATGTCAGCTACAAAATCAAAAGTCAAGTTACAAAGACTATTTACAAGTGCGTCTTGCTACATCTATCATCATCATGGCTAAGTGTGATATCACGATAATCAAAATAAAAACATAAATTATCATAATGGCTACATATGCTAACATGATCCCATCATACAAACATGCATATAAGAGTTGGTCAATCATCAAATACATCAATATTCTACCTAATGATTCACATCAAAACATAAACATAAAAACATGAACATCACCATAAACCTCAAATCGAGACATCATATCAATCAAAAGAGCATCATACATACATTAGATCTACATTAGGTATAAAAAAACACAATCAAATGAGCATCATACACATACATTAAAAATCCATGAGTACAAATGAATGTACATATATACATCAAATTATCTATACAACACACATATATGTACATCTCATACATAAAAAATGATGATATGCAATCAATGAATGTCTCATCAACTCTCGCTATGTCCATTGGGAAGAGAACTCCCTTAAGGGGATTTGGGCCTAGGACTGCCCTGATGTGAGCTCTATTCTATGCTATGTGGAGGTGTCATTTGATGAGGCCCCATCAAACCTATATGTGGTGTTGGTTTTTAAATTTACCTCTAGGAGGTATATATCCAATGTGTCCTCGAGGATCAACCCTACCTCTAACTACTATACTCTTGAAATTATGGTGCCATATGACCCTAAGGCATTGCACTCTCATATAATTTCATATAGTAACTGGACACATCCTTAGCCTACATCCTCTCTAACCAAGCCTTGGCAGGCCTTGTTATGTCAAAATATGTCTATTAAGTCTCACTCACCATGGAGCCTATGAACATTTACATAGACTCTATCCTACTCTCCTATCAAAATGGCTACCTCGGTATTTCTTATAGCCAACTAAGCCTAGATGATTGTCATTTGGGTAACTTGTCTCCTCAGAATGCCAATATTTTTCTCTCAAGCAATAATCAATCCCTATAATCTATTGGTCTCCCCCTGATCCCCTACTAACAAAGCTTGTAAGGTGGCCACATCCTACTCTAATCCAGATGTCTCTGATATTTTGGATATAATCTCTACCTGTAGCCTATCAATAGTGGCTTGATCCTCTACTAACCTAGTAGATGTGGAGGGTCCTACCATGTCATTTGGCCCCACTCCCCTCTTTGTTGTGGTCACTATAAAAAATAGATCATATACCATAGTGGCATGGCTGATGTATACCATCATCTTCCAGGTCACCAATCCTACATGCTCTGGAGTATTTGAAATCTCACAAAACTATGATCTCCCCTACCCATATTCAACCTATACTATATCCTACCTCATTTGGCCTCCATCATGAGCCCCACTATGCCTACTGATATCCTACTAGGCCCCATGTCCTGATCCCTTTCCTCTGTCCCCTCCAATATCAATGATCATCATAATAGATTGATCAACTTAAACTATAATATGTGTCTACCCTTTGATTGCACCTCCATTTTTTTCCCTACCTCTATGCACTCACACTAGTTTCCCATGTGCATCTCTCTACCTCTACTACTGAGGATATTCTTGGGTTATTGCTTGTATATATTACCTAAGGGCTTGAGTTATTTTTGGTTGTGGTTTCATCAATATAATGGGATTATGTTACATAGGGAATACAACATATGCACATATAATGCATGTATTTGCCTCTCCATCTACATAAGCCCAAAACACTACTGGAACCATCAACCAACTTGTGACTACCTCTAATTTAGGTACTGGTGGTCCCCACTTGCTTATATCTTGTGTAACATGAGAAAAATTATGAGGACCATCTAACACATCCTATTTCATGTCAAACTACCACTGCACTTTATCAGGGTGATATCTCCTAACTATAAATTCATGTCGACCAGTGATGTAACAAATAATGGTCATGAATGTAGTATATTCATCATCCTCAAACCATCCGAACTGTATATGCAAGTAAGGATTCTAAATCAATTTTTCATTTGTCAACTCATCTATAGTCTGATAATAGAAGTAGAGGTCTCCTTGATTCCCTCATTGCCCCTCTACAATAATATACCATTCATATGCTAGGGGCTCATATGATGCTTGGTGTTTCCTCTGGCCTAAGGGATGCTCAATCGCTATATGTTCCCATGACCACACCTACAAAAGGGTCAATGGTTCAAAGCTCTAGCCACCTCATTAAGCCATCATGTGCATATCTCTATAAAAATGAGTTAATACCATGTCCCTAGGCAAATATAGCAGTATCATCATACATGTCTCTCAGCACTCCTCTAAGGCCCATATAAAATTACTAGCCACTCTTCTTAGGTGGAAAGATTTCATTGATAGCATGATCATCAAGATCATGAGATCTTTATCAATCATTGGCTTTACTACTAGTGCATAGATGTTCACAAGTCCATCCCATAGCACCATATTTTTCATCGTATCTAGTCTCTCTAACACCATTAGTTATCCTTGTGTTAGCCAATTTAGGGCTCACCCTTGCATATGAATGCACAATATCCTCCACACATCCTCCATAGTGTCAGTGACCTCCCTTGTGAGAAGCAGAAAGGTGTTGGTCTCTAAGTACCATTGGTCAAACAATGTAATAACAAGTGTTCTATCCACTTGAGTGATAGGCATCCATGCGACATGTAGTCCTATGGCCTTTAGCAGACCCATGACATCATCTATCTAGATCTATGGTCCATTTAGCACAAGTGACCATTGTTCTTGTGCTATAACAACCTATATCCACTACTACAAATAAATTCATGTTAACACACTTATTCATTTACTATCAATCAAACATTCATATACACATCCTAAATGCATAATTTCATCATAAAACATATGACTAATTATCTAAAATATTAGAATCAAACATCCAATCAGATAGTCACTTCATAAAAAATCAATCACTTTATTCTTCTTGGAGATTTGGCCACTACTCAGAGCATTTTCACTATTACATAGGGCTATTTGACCATTTTTCCAAGTGATTCACTAGTCCACCTATCTGATTATTTTTACACTATCAAGTCATTTCTGCCACTCCAAACCATGTTCTCACTGTTTATCAAGATATTTTTTCCATTTTACCTTACAACAGTGAAATCATAATTTTACCTTTTAGGTGATTTCGAACCTATTTTAGTGATTTTTTTTGTTTAGGCACTATCAAACACACTTCAATTATTTTTTTTAAACCATCATGATTTCTTTATTTAGGTGATAGTGAACCTAATTCTATGATTTCTCCATTCGAACTAGAGGTTTTGCTATTTATAGCAATATTGCCACTTTTTTCACTATTTCATCATTTTGAGATGCACTTTCATCATTTGTGAAAGCATTCCACCATTTGTGTGTGAAATTTCACAACTAAAATTTTTTCTTTTAGTGGAGAAACTAATACAAGTCTTAATTTCATTAATGACACTTAAAGTGAAAAAATTTAACCAAAAAATTTACATACTATTTCACCGCTCCAGTTTGGTCACCTGTACTCTCTCAAATGCTTTCCAAGGTGTCTATGGTGTGGGATACGAGCCATTTGTTGCAACACTCATGCACAAAAACCAGAGCTCTAAATTCAAATCAAGGAGGCTAAAAATGAATTGTTTTCACCCCTCAAGGATCTATTTATAGCCCTTTCAAAAAAATAACCCCCCTATTACATCCAATTTATTCCCTATAGGCCTATTTTTGGCTCCTTTCACTATTTTTCCTTTTGTTTTTACCCAATTTCTTTGTTTTGTGACCTCTTCCATCATGATACATCACATTTTCTTCCTATCAACGGATCATCTATCAAATTTATTTTCCATCCACTCCCTCAAGGGGTAACTTGGGACATATTATTTCAACTAGGGCATCTTGGTGAGTCCATTTTCAATAACAAATCATCAATTTCAACTACATTACTTAGAGCATGATTGTATTTTATTTAAAAATGTAGACACTTCATTTGCCACTTTGGTGTCATCATTAATTATCAAATTGAGTTTCCACACCAATGAACAATTCAAACACCAGATCATGTGAACATCTAAAATTGTCAAAATAATTATCAATTTTATCTTGAATCACAATAACACATCATTAATCTAGAAAACATACTCGTCATAACAAATTTATCAACAACATTATGAATCAACTAGTTGTTTTGATAGTGCCATCTTAGTTCAATTAAATCAAATGATCAATCAAAAAGGAACATTACAAAAGTTACCACATAATCCTAATCACTCAATATTAGCTAATTGAATTTTATTAGAAAATTAATCAATCATCAATGGTAAATTATATGGAATGCACATGTCATATTTAACAAAATTCAAATAAATCCTAATTTTCTTCAACACTCACCCACTTGGCAATTTAAAAATCATTTTCCAAAATTCAAAGTGTCATTCCCAAGATAAATTCAATGCAAAGTGAGAGGTGTGCAAGCAAGGTTTATGGCATGCACTTACTAACTCCAAACCCTCATGAATATTATTTTTATAATTTATTACACACTTCATGTCATAACATTAAATGTTTGTCTTATGTTGTAGGATTGATCCTCATCCATTGATCTTCATCTAGGATCAACGATCCACATTGGTCTGATAAATCTATAAATTGAGGAGCCCTCTCCTCATTCTAGAAAGCTTTCAATTGATAATTAAGTAATGTTTCGATATCCCTACAAATCTTCAATCATCCTCATCATCCATCATCCAAACATCTATCTTGCAAGGGGTTGCATTGTTAGATTGCCCACTCATCTTATATAAGCCTTTTTGCAACTACATATGAGCACATCACAAATTTCAACAAGGAGATCGTAAGAAAATGTATAACAATTATTTTTACGTACTTCTTTATTTGTTTTATTCTTAGTCTTTCTCAATCCAAAGATGAATGCTTATATAAGTGGTATGCTTTCAATTGTTTTGATTTCATCCTAACCCAAAACTAATCTTCGTAATCATTTGTTATACTGAACAAGATAATAAATTGATTGGATTGCTCAATATATGCACCTAAATCCACTTGCCTTAATTATTATAATTAATCTCACTAATTTATCCCCTTCCTAATCATTTATATAATATCCCCTGTCAATATTTCTTCATTTACTAACCTTATTCTATTAATTCCCCTAATAATCTCTTAATCCTATCCTAATCGATCTTATCCATTATTTTGGAATTTAAAATTCCCATGCCCCACCTACCCACGTACTAAGCCTATTCTTAGGCTCTCCTACACCCCTAGTCCCTAATCACTCACCTAATCCCCTACCTAATCCTAATTAATCCTTAAGAGGATTCTAGAATCCTCTCTAACTTAGCCTTCTCCATCTAGAACCCTCTATTCTAGAGGTTTCTAAGGAATTAAAAATTCCTTAAAAATCTTCAACCATTGATCCCAATGGCCTAAGATTAAATTTTAGCCATTGATTCTTCCCTCCATTTTACATATAAAAGATCCATTTCTTCATGGCTAAGCTAACCGAAAATCAAGAAGAAATCTACTAAGTCCATGTTAATCTAATCCTAGAATCCATCATCTACATCCTTGATCATGCCAACACAATGTCAAATTTCTGAGTCTAAGATAATCTCAATTCAACCCTCTTATTTTTTATCTGTTTAATATTGGTTTGGATAAAATAGATCTAGGATTAGAATGCTGGTTTGAATTGTGTATTCATCTATTTGCATTTGATTCTAATGGCTCTAGATCTTACTTAGGTAGTTGGACATTTTGAGTTTTAAATTGCATGATTTAATCCATTGTGCTCAAATTTCCTACAACATTTTGGTGATCACGGTAGGACTTCTCCCTAAATATAACCTCTTGAGCTCGTTGGAAGTAATTTAGAAGCTTATAGGTAAAACTAGATAAAAATCAAAGGCTGTATTTTTAAAAAATCACCACATACAAGATAGTTATGATTTTGCACTAGTATTCATGATATTGTAATAATTTAAGCAGTTTTACATTAAGCATCCAACTTAATCGCTAATAAAAAATTTCTAACAGACATTTTACCCTTATGTAATAATATGATTCAAAAGTTGTATTTTTGCATCAAAAGTAGTGATTTTTTATTATAATCAGTGATTTTGTGCTAACAATGTTTGCTTAACCCTAGTAGGTTCTTAGTTGTCTACAAAACCACTACTTCAAGACTCATGGTATTGACCTACAAATTGTGGTATTTCAACTACAATCATGACATTGTAATTTATCCCAAATCTGCTAAAGTTGTCCTCTAACATCTTACTTGTAAGTTCAGTCTTGTCAGTTTCTGCCTTTCAAGAGGACCAATAATTACATAAACTAGCATATAAACCCTTTTAGAATCTTATTTAATTGGTTTTTAGATCTTAAATCATATATGTTTTGTTAACCACAACTTCTAAGGGGTTTTTATCTGTATAACCTATTATGTGATTGATTGACAAGGTCAACAGGAAAAGGCAAAGGCAGGATCAGCTGAAAGCAAAATATCATAGTCTTAACTTTTTTTTATCTTTTACAAAACTGCTAATCACATAGTCACATTATTGACTTGAGAATGGTGACATAGCACTAACATTAAAGATATTATGATTTGATCATTTTAAGGTTGTTTGTTTCTTATTTAATATCTTCAAAATTTAGAAGGAAAATTTTTAGGACAATTTTAACCAGGAAAACATCTTGATATGGTTCATGATTTTGTCTGTTTTGATAAAAATATTGCCTTAATGTCTTTTAATGAAATTTTGATGCATAAAGTTTTAAATCTACCATGACTCTTTATGAATAGGAATTCTTAAGCATCTAGGTAACCTGTCACAATCTGTCTGAGCATCTCTTTTGGTCAAAAATCAAAATTTTAAAGTTTTATCAAAAAATTGCTAATCTTGAAATCATGACACCGCTCTAAGAGTCACGATATTTCTCTAACAGTCATGGTTTTTCATTAACTATCTATCTGACTATCATGATGAACTATCTGTGGCAAAATTGTAACTCATGAATTATAATATTGCACTCGTAGTTACGATATTGCAGTCTGAAGTTGTGATTTTGCACTAATTTTTGCCTTTGATTTTGTCTTTTTGAGTGTATTGTTAGAGTCATTTTTAGTGATTTTTTAGTCATTCCAACATCCCACAAGGTCCAAATTGCCTTTGGCATTGGGATCTCCACCCCTCGACCCTACCATATGTCATGATAGGGAACACACCCAGGGTACTACCCCCAGACCCTACAAGGGGCTTTTCCCCTTAACCCTGTTGAGCGTTGCCACCCTTAGACCCCTGCATCATGGCCCACTCACCCCAAAGAAGTTATAGATCCAAACCACAATTTTTTTAGGGTGTTTTATTAAGACATATTGGACTAACATCTTGTTTATCACAAGGATGAATCTAGTGGCAATTTCAACTTGCTAACATCTTCTTTTGTAGGGTATATTTTAATCTAACATTTTGTCTTACACATTACCCTTAATATTTTTAATTGAAACTACTAATCATCATCTTGTAGGTTACCTCATTAAAAGTGCCAATCAAACTACTAATCATTTTCTTACAAGCTACCCGTCAAATACATTTTGGCATCTTAAAACTCATTTTTATCTAAAATTATTTTAATCATTTTGTGTAAATCATGTACATATCTTGTATATTATTGTCTACCTTTGATCTTGTATAAATATCACATCTTAATTAAATTGGTTAATTAATCTCCTTTTTAGTCTACTTGTGTGTCACCTGAGGGCTATAGTGGTGTATGTTCTCCTCCTTGCATCCTTACAATGATTCTTACAGGATCAAAAACTACCTACAAACCGTCCCATTTTTATTTTCTAGAGGAAATATGATGTGGAATTTACACCCACACACTTTTAATAGCCTTAGGTGGATAGTGATCATGGATTTCACCACCACGCACTAGTCCAAACTCTATGTTCTGGTAGGGTATAAATATTAGGGACAACTATCATTGGGATAATCAATTAACCCCATATAGTTTATCCATGAAGGGGAAGAGTTCATTATTTTAACTAGGCATTAGAAAACACCTTATATGGACTTGGGCCCCATCATACTTAGCATATATCAAGGATGCCCTTAAAGAGTCCATTCAGCGTAACATAGGACCTTTAGGCCATAACAGGCCAATTTCTACTACATTCAACATCAGCTCCTAAGTAACCATCAAGTGAAAACAAGGTTGAGATATTTTGGGAGATTCTGTAATGGGTCACCAACCTAAAATCTCACCTAGGAAGCTGTTAGATGGTGTAGTCATCATTTTACACACCCACATCAATTTACTAATCTTAGGTTTATGGTTTACCTAATTTAGTGTGTGTTGTGCTAGACTTGTGTTGTTTGTGAGCCAAGTCAACCTTTCACCTAAACCTATACATTCCTATCTAGGTCTTGTACATATATCATCATCTTGTATATCCTTATCTTATTATCATATCATCCTCTTGTACATATTTATTCTTTTGTACATCCTTTTAAAAACCATTCATAACCTATTCTAGTCTCACCAATCATTATTCATACCCCCATCACTTACATAATCAAGCCTTGTCATCCCTCTATCATATATTACTATAAGATCACCTCATCCATCACACCTCACCTTGACTTAATCTCCTAGTCCAAACTAGTCGTGACCTTATCTTATACATCATATTTATAACATAATTATAATCATCCCCAACATCATCCAAATCACCTCTTAGTCTCATCACCTACATATCCTAATCACATCTTGTCATCTAAATATTTTCTTAATTCCCTTTAATCCGTAACTACTCATTTGTCTTGATCTTGTCTTGCCTAGTCACCTTGTCCTCCTAGTCCTAATCATAGTCCAACCTGATTAATCCCCTTGTCATCCCATCAAGTTTATAGTTATACTTTAACCATTATCCACTTTGGTAAATATCTATTATCATATCAAGGTCATCATCATTATCATGCTTGTGTCTAATCAAGTTTGAATCATAATCATAATCCTATCAATCTATCCTCTCATCTTGATCTACTCTTAATCTAATCAACCCCCCATCGAAATCAATCTCTCAGGGCAGTCTAGTCCCTCATCCAATCTTAGAGATTATTATAGCTCTCCTAGTCTAATCCCATCTAATCAACCTCATTAAGGTCTAGATCACATCCTAATTTGGTCTACTTTGTTGAATATCACATCACACATCTAGTCAAACTTGAAATTAGACCAAATCAAGCCTTTATCCAAATTTGTTCCACAGATCCCATCTTCATCCCTTAGTCTTTTCATTCAATCCCCTGTACCTATCGATTGGGGTTGGTAAATCACATCATCTATACTTTCTCCCATCTTTATCAATGGCATCCAAAATATATTTGGTCAATACCTTGATTGAATAATGCCTCATAGCCAATAGGGATATGTTCCTTTATCACCTCCTTGAGATAAACACCCAACATCCTATAGAATTTGACCTCATTCAAACACCATTAACTCTAGTCCAAACCCATCCATGAGAGTCCCATTTAAATCTTCCTTCCACTAGTCATAGCTAATCATCTACCCCTTCCTACACTAGCAAAGGGAATCCAATGCTATCCACCTCATCTGCTACTAGTCCACTCACTCGATCACATCAACAACCATTTGATATAAATTATAATGCTTCTACATCTAATTTAAGAGGTGAAAATAGCCCCTATACCCATCTTCTTATATCCCTAGAGTTCCACTTTCACCAACTTGTTACCACTAGCATGATGGTCTATCCACCCATATGATATCTTAACCCTACCAAGCCTAAGCGCTCTTGGTATAAAGCTAACAAATATTGTATATACTATCGAACATGGGGGTATAACTTTAATTGATGTCATAAATTTCAAAATTATGTCCAAGATGTAATGAAATTACGTAGATGTTCACACAAAATGATTTTATATCACATAGAATAAGAAAATATGAGAGATCACACATAAATAATTAGCAGTAGAGTAGAATATTGGATAATATAGCAAAGCCACTTTGAGAGGGCAACCTCCATAAAAATGCACTAATAAAAAAATACTTAACATAATGAATAAAGACTAACCACTACCTCCTATATATAGTCTACTTAGCTAAGGTTATTCCATAGGCTGACCTATCGAAGAACATAGAGAAATGTAACAAGTAAATAAAAGAGTTATGTAAGCCACAAGTTGGCCACACATATCCCTCAACACACCAATGGTTAAGGGTGTAACAAGCCCCTCCCTTTCAAAACAACATTATCCTCAATGTTGTGGCAACTCTAGATGTTGTTGCACAAATGCTTCATCCTCCCAAGTGGCATCTTCACATGGTAGATTCTTCCATTTAATCAGGTACTATGTAATTTCTCTAGAATGCAACTACTTAGTACACCTATGAAGGATCACTTCAGGATCAAGAACAACTCTACCTTCCTCATCCAATCCTGGTTACTCTATTTGAATGGCA
This sequence comes from Torreya grandis, assembly GCA_037957365.1. Taxonomy (NCBI): domain Eukaryota; kingdom Viridiplantae; phylum Streptophyta; class Pinopsida; order Cupressales; family Taxaceae; genus Torreya; species Torreya grandis. Next base: position 3,649,170 of record JARHVA010000240.1, on the reverse strand, counting down.
ACTCTATGTCCAATGACTTTTTTCAGGCATGATACATGAAATACTAGATGAATGCAAGTGGATGAAGGAAACTCTAACTTGTAGGCCATACTGCCAATTTTATACAAGATCTGATAAGGCCCATAATACTTAGGGGACAACTTGTTATCCTTTTTTTGTTAATTCAATGACATCTATTTGTATGGATGCAAGTGAAAAAAGACCCAATCACCAATGTCAAAATAAATCTCACTTTTGTGTTGATCTACCTATTACTTTAAGCGATTATGGGCCATAGCTAAATTTTCATGCAAACTTGCAAGGACTTCCTATTGATGGTGAATATGTTCTTCAACTGCATGAACCTTAAGGTGGAACTTCAAGGTTGAAGTGATGGATGGAGGGTGGTATCCATATAATGCCACAAAAGGAGACATTTTAGAATAACTATGAACAAAAGTATTATACCACCATTCAACAAGCGATGACCAAGAACCCATTTATCCTGTTTATAAAAAATAAAATAACGGAGATATCCTTCTAGACATTTGTTGACTACCTCAATTTGTCTATCAGATTGAGGATTATAGGATGAATTATGAGCCAAATGGGTGCCCAAACATGTAAATAACTTAGTCCAAAAATTACTAGTAAAAATGGGATCTCTATCACTGACAATTATCTTAGGGGTCCCATGCAGTTTCTGAACTATATTGAGAAAAGCAGTAGCTACTATACTAGCAAAAAATGGTTGAGATAAAGAACAAAAATGAACATACTAAGATGATCCACAACAACCATGATGACATTTTGACCATCAGATCTTGGTAACCCTGTAATGAAATCCATAGATACCTCTTCCCAACGTTGGCTAGGGATGGATAAAGGTTTTAAAAGACCTAGGGTTTTGGTAGTTTTGCCTTTGTTTTGTTGATATATCATACATTCAACCATATATTTATGGACATCCCCCTTGAGACCTTCCAAAAAAAATCCTACTTGATTCTGTGATAGGTTTTCAAAAATCTTCAATGACCCCCAATTGAAGTTGGATGAAGTTCTTGAAGGATTTTTTGTTTAAGAAGAGAATTCTTATATAGGTACAATCTATCCTTATACCATAATGCATTACTATTCCATGTGAATTTTTCAAGTCCACCTAAACCTTGCTAAATATTTTGAATCAAATCATGGGTAGCATTATCATGTTCCCATTCTGATTGTGCTTCATCTAGCCAATCTTCTTACAAAATGGTTATGGCACATATCAATGCCTCAACTGATTCATCTTTTTTGGATAGTGCATCTGCCACCACTATATCCTTGATTTTTTTGTAGACTATTTCAAAATCATAGCCTAACATCTTAGTTACCCATTTATATTATTTTTTATATGACAATCATTGTTCCAAAAAATATTTGAGACTATCATGATCAGTCTTTACCTAAAAGTGATGAACCATCAAATAAGGTCTCCATTATTTGACTGCATGCAAAATGTCTATCATTTCTTTCACATAGATGGGCTTGTGACAATTTTTACCCTTTAGTTGATGACTTTCAAATTCAAGTGGTCTACCTTCTTACATGATTGCATCACCCATACCATACCCAGATGCATCACATTCAACAACAAAAGTCTTGGAAAAATCAGGAGTGGCCAATACTAGAGTAGTACACATAGCCAATTTCAATTATTCAAATGCCTAGGTAGTTGCACCATTCCACTAAAATGAGTCTTTCTTTAACAAAGAGGTGAGTGGGGTTGCAATACTACCATAATTTTTGACAAACCTACAATAGTAACCAATAAGCCTCAAATATCCCTGGAGTTGGTTGAGTGTCATAGGAATTGGCCAGTCCACCATTGCTTGGATTTTTTTAGGATCCACTTTCACTCCTTCATAAGACACCAAATGACCCAAATATTCAACTTCACAAACCCCAAAAGTACATTTGGAAGGTTTGGCATACAATTGATTTTGTTCCAAAATGGAGAGTACCTGTTTCACATGTTGCAAATGGTCTTCCCAATTTTTAATGTAGATGAGGATATCATCAAAGAATATCAAAATAAATTTCTTCAAAAATGGCCTAAAAATAGGATTCATCAAACTATGAAAAGTAGATGGTATATTTGTTAGACCAAAAGGCATAACCAAAAAATCACAATGGCCCTCATGATTCCTAAAAGTGGTCTTGGTTATGTCTTCATCACGGATTCAGATTTAATGAAACCCAAAATGTAGATCTAACTTGGTAAAATAAAAATCACCATTCAATTCATCTAGAAAATCATCAATGATAGGAGTATGAAACTTATCTTTGATAGTGTACTTGTTGAGTTCTCTATAGTCAAGGCACATCTTCCAGGTGTCATCTTTATTTCTCACCATGACAACTGGTGAAGAATATTCACTTTGACTATGGTGAATGATTCTTGCATCCAACATCTCCTATACCATATTTTCAATTTCAATTTTTCTAGGCATAGGGATACCTATATGGCTTGATGTTGGTTGGTGTACTGCTAGGAATAAGTGTGATATCATGATCATGCATGCATCTAAGTGGAAGTCCTTTTGGCATGTCACCAAAAATAATAGAATGGGCATCAATTACTTGTTGCAGATCAAGACATGGAGATGACTGAGTTGGTTGTACTACCATGGAAAACAAGTGAGCTACAAATCCCTCAGCACCCTTATGGATAATCTTTGTCATTTGATGGAAGCTAACAAGTTATGGAGATTTAGCTCTTAATCCCCTTAGCTCAAATGTCCTTTCTTCAGAGTGAAAATGTATGAATAATTCTTGGAAATTCATCTCAATAGTTCCCAAAGTGGTGAGCCACTAGACTCCCAACATAATATCAGCTCCACCCATGGGAATAGAAAACATAGGATAATATAATAAGTAGTCTCCCATGGCTAGCTTAATACTATGACATTTTCCTAAAAAACTGATAGTACCACCATCTACAATCATAACCTAAAATTTTAGAGCTGGATAAATGAAACAATTCAAATGAGCAACCAACTTACTATGGATGAAGTTGAGTGTACTCCCATAATCTATCAAGATAGTGACCTTCTATTTCTTAAGGAAACCCATAACCTTAATAGTTTGGGGAGTATTAATACATGAAAGGGCATGACAAGAAATAGTAGGTTGAGAGTCTTCAAATTCCTCCTCAAGAACTTATGCTTCCTCATCATGTATTTCTTCATCATCATTGGCACCTTCAATGTAAAATGGCTTCTTTTTAGCACAATGATGGTCTTTGCTCCATTTTTTGTCACAACCATAAGACAACCCTTTAGCTCGCTTCTCCTCAATTTGTCATTGTGTTAATCTAATGGGCTGTGGAAATGATGGTGCTAGAAAGGTGCGATCATGACCAATAGTGAAATTTTTCCTTTTGACCATCTCTTTTTCTTCTACCATACGTGCCTTAGGGATAGCTTCTAATACATATTTTAGGTTAAACATTCAAACCTCAAATTTGATGCTATCTTTGAGGCCACCCAAAAATAGATTAGTCAAATTTTCATCAATGATATCTTCCACCCATAAAGAGAGATTCTAAAACTGATGAATATAATCCTTCACTACCATAGCTTTGATAATTGGTTAAAATAGTTCTCAGAGACATTATTCTGATAATGAGCAAATAACTCCTCAGTGAAAATAGACCATGTAACATGAGCACCATTCTTTTTCTTTTGAGCACATAACCAATGATACCAAATGAATTGTTCAGGTTCCAAATAGAGGGATGCCACTATCACCTTCTAAGAACTAGGGGTTTGATGCAGCTCAAACAAATTCTTAATTTGGGTAATCTAAGTGAGAGGATCCTTACCATCAAACTTACACATGTCCATTTTTGGCAACATTAGTTTCATACCAGCATTGGAGTTGTTGAGAGGAGGATTTGAATGCTATAATGGAGGGTTGTTTGGCTAAAATTGAGATGTAAGGGTAGCTAATTGTGTAGTGATATGTTTTAATTCATTATTAACCCCATTAATGTCTCTTTGCATCCTTGAAACATCAATTTGGACTACAACAAAGTCATCATGCCTCACCAAGTTATTTATGTCCACCTGAAGCTAAGAAATCACCGAATTGAAATTTCCAAATTTCATGTCATCATCAGGAGTCTTAGGAGTTTCTTGCCCCCTTTTCTTCCCTAAGTACCCAGACCTACCATATACAAACCCTAGGAGGGTTTTTACACCAAAAAAAGTGTACCATAAAATGGTACCATTGTGATCTCCTTGTCAAGATGAATCTAATGACTACCTTTATGCACTAGGGTAAAAATTTTGGAACCAAAAAGTGTACCGATAGAATATACCATTGTGATCATCTCACCGAGACAAATCCAATGACTACAATTGTGCAAAGTGAAAAAAAAATCCCAAACTTTTTATAAAAAAAAAAATTCAAAAAGTGTTTCGAGCAATACTGTACTGACGAAAAAAATTAATTCTTCCCAGATTACAAGTTATGTTTTTTCACTCCCACTGCTCCCAAAATCCATGCCTCACCAGATCCAAAAAAAATGCCACAGAAAACTTGCCCAAATCGAAGATATGATACCACTTGTAATGAAATTACTTAGATGTTCACATAAAATGATTTTATAACATACAAAATAAGCAAATATGAGAGATCACACAAAAATAATTGATATCAGAATAAAATACTTGATAATATAGCAAAGCCACTTCAAGGGGGAAACCTCTATAATAATGCACTAATAGTAGAATACTTAACATAATGAATATAGACTAACCACTACCTCCTATATATAGTCTACTTAGCCAAGGTTATTCTATAGGCTGACCTATCTAATAACATAGAGAAATGTAACAAGTAAATAAAAGAGGTATATAAGCCACAAGTCAGCCACACATATCCCTAGACACACCAGTGGTTAAGGGTATAACACAAGCTCTCATTAACCATGGTGATATAGAAATTGAGAATGAATCAAATGAGTCTTCATCATTTGGTGAACAAGAAGAGGAATGCTAAGATTCCATTCCTATCATGATCAAGCTCTTCCCTCTCCAAGCTAAGGTCAAGACACCACGTCCCTTTTCCATGGCCCCCATATTTGACAAATACTCCATCAAATATGACTCCAGTCCTCATGCACCTAGTCCTCATGATTCCTTCCATGGGCCTATCTTTGTTGAATCCATTATTCCTCCATCATTTTCATCTCACCCATCATATCAAAAATCCCATGTAGAGAGGTCACTTGCAAACAATAAATCTTCTCCTAGCAACATCATGATAGAGTCAACATCAAAGTCAATACAAGTGTTATCTACATTAGGGTCATGTTTAACACCAATATCTGAGTTAGATTCCTTGTCAAAATCATCATCTCTCATAGATATTGTAGTAGATGGTGACTATGCCTATCCTTTTGAAGATATCTCTAATTCAGATGTCAATCAATCACTAGGCATATCTTTTGATCCCAATCAAGATAATGAAGTCATAACAGATTTTTTACAATCTTTATCTATCATAGATTATCAAAATGGATTTGATCCTACCCTAGATGCATATATTACATCTAGTCCTAGTGATCCTTTTGCTAATCTTGAGGAGATCTTGTCTGATGTTTAATTTAGGTCTCCTAGTAACCCCTACAAAGACTATGCTACCCCATCACCACTTATTGACCTCTTCACACCATCTACCCCACCTTCATCCATCATAGACCCCTTTCTTCCACTCAACAATCATTTAATTACCTCCCTCCATAAGGATGAATAGGAACATACATCATTGGACTCTTCCTCAAGACATATAAGGTGCACCACAAATGTAGAGGTCCAAGACCATATCCCAAAAGTCATACATGATGATCACATCATCTTTGATCCCATAAATAAAAATCAATATAGGTCAAGTCATCGACCTAATCCAAAAGTGTCTTCCCCTAGTGAAGCCCAAAATCAGGCACTAGGGGATTATCTATCATGTCAAACAATAATCCCCTCTGGTGAAGCCCAAAATTAGGTACAAGGGGGTAATGAAAGTAAAATCCAATTAGAAAATCAAAATAATATCAAAAGCACTATTAGTATGGTTTATCATCCATCAAATAATTAGATCAGAGATGAACCATAAATTCAAGTAACTTGGATCTACTACACTCTTTTGTCAACTCCAATGAGGTATGTGATTACTAATCCCACTTCCCAATCATCCATCATATTTTCCTCTCATGATACTACCATCTATTAAAGTATAATCTACCCCCATCAACATCAACATCTAATCCAATCCATACCTCACATCAACTTCCTAGGCAACATCATCTCTCATAGGGGTGATGAAGATACTTAGTCTAGATATCCAGAGGGGTCTCAATCAAGAATCAACGAAGGTCACATGGACCTTAATGCATCTAGTAGTGATAGCAAGGTCAAAGTAACACATATCTCTAGAACAAGTGTTGACTAAAAATAATGAAAGTGACAACATTCCTACATCTCTCCCTTATCCAATAAATTGATATGCCCAATAGTCAAAAGCCAAAAAAATTAAAAAAGGGTCAAAAAAGTCAAACAAAAAGTAAAAAGGTGAAATAAAAATCATTCTTCCAATGGTGAAAACTAGTATTCCAATGACTTGACAAGTACCATGATGAAAATTGGTTTCTATCATCATGGTAAAATAATCTATCATCCACATTGTATCTCAACACTCAGAGGCAAAATCCATTATCCATCAAACCCATCCTTTGCCAATCTTATACCCTTATCCATCTAATGATTACCATCTTGCATCCTATTATGTCTATAATTCCTTCCCATATTGACCTTTGTAATGGAATGGAAGATGTCTAGAGAAATGTTCTAGAACCATCTTGGCATATCTTCTAATTGAAATCAGGCAACTAAACATCTGGTTCCTTCATGATGTGGTCATTGGCACTCCCTAGTCCCATCTTTCTTGGTCCTCATGCCCTTTTCCACACCACCATCACCCTTTTGTCATCCCATTCATTATTTCATTGATTTGTCCTTATCTTGGTTGCTCAACTTGGTATTCCCTTTGCTAGTAACCCCCATTTGTATAGTGTACATACATATTCCAAAAAACCATAAAAATTATAAAATTCACAAAATCCAAACACATCTAAATTGTATTATCACATGTCTTCTTTTCCTATGTCCTAAATGTCCCAATCCTCCTATCTAAGGTCTTATCCATCTTATCCTCTCATCATCTTGCCTTGTCACAATAACCTAGTCATCTTCTCCTCTTGTCTTCCACAGTTTAATCCTCATCCAAGTCCCTCATCTATTCCAAATCCATATCCTTATTCAAATCCTTATCCTCATCTAAGTCCACATATCTAAATCCTCATCTAAAGTCCCTCACCTAGTTCAAAATATATATCCTTACCTAAGTCCTCATCCTATTCATCATCAATCTATTCCAAATACTAGTCTATCCTGAATCTATAATCACATCATGATAACCTTAGTCCATCTCATCACCCAATCGATCATCCTATCATTATACAAAACATAATGACATTACATGTATATACTTGTGTGTGTTATTTGGATGCTCTATGTTGTGTGGCTTGTTTGCATGTTTTTTATCATGTACATATTTGATTGTCTGTGTCTTTCAAGTCTGTGTTTCATCATGTCTCTTTTTATCTATTAGGAAATGAATAATTATGTTATGAGGTCACCAAAGCTACAATAATGCTTTTAGGTCCCTTTGATGATGCAGAGTTTGCTATTTTCCCACACACTTTGGCACAATGTCCTCTTGGTCATACTTATATCATGAGGTATACTATCAAGTGACATATCTATTGGATTGCTTAGACTATGATGAGCCTTATTAAAATTGTGATGGCTTGATCATATACACTCTCCTCATTCATCTAATCATTTAATCATCCTTATTTCTCATCACTAATCTAATCTTTTTGCCCCATTAAAATAACATCCAATCTTTTGTCTTGATCATTTGAGTCATATCCTCTAATCACTAACATCATCCTCTAATTGCTAATCATCATTGTCATCATCATATTTTACTCCATCAATTGTCATTTATCCCTAAGTAAGAACTTGATCAACTTGAGGTCTTCTAAGACTATATAGGTAGTACTTGGCCACTTTTTAATGTCCAAGGATAGCTTGACCACTCTCACCTCTTTCCTCATCATCCATCATCGCATATTTCCTATCCATCATCATCCTCCAGTCTTGCATCAATCAAATCCTTGAGCTACAATATCAATCAATCATCAATTGGTCTATTGGTCAATCAATATCCCCATCATTAGCTCCTTACTCTTTTCATCAATTGCATGTCTTATTGATTGGGCCTACTAAATCATAACACCCATCCTTTCTTCCATATCACTGATTGGTCAAAGTTCACAATTCCATCCCTTGAATGGGGCTTGACCAAGACTGTAACTTTATCCTCAGATCATGGTTCATTGATTTGATGCATTACAATCCAATTCTTCCCCTTCATCTTTTGGTCACTCGATCATATCATTCTTCTTTTTTATCTCTTTCATCATATTATTTGACTGTAGCCTTGATCTATAATTATATATATTATCAAATCTTTATCTTATCTAAGCCAATATATCTCCCTTGCATGCATCCTTTCTTGGGATACATCAAAATCTTATAGCCTTTTATCCTATCATCATGTTATGGTTGATTTCCACTTGGGATGTGTCAAAAACCATGACATGGTCATATCTATTCCTTCTGTATAGTGTTTTCTAGGGGAACCATCAATTTGTAACTCATTATTCAAGTCAAATTCATATTATTCATTATCTATCCAATGTATATCATCCCATCCCCTCATCTATTCATCACATCTGACCTCTCATTTCTTCTTTTGAGTGGCCATCTGTCTCATTCTTCCCTACATGACCCCTTGAGGGGGCATCATATCCATTAACATCATTTACTAAAATTCATTCATGAAATGGGTTTTCTTTGAAATACCATTACTCCTTACACTTCGCTCCACTCACAATACCCTTTCAAAGAGGGGAAAAATGTATGCACTTAAATCTATTTGCCTTAACTATTCTAATTAATCCCGCTAATTTATCCCATTCCTATTCATTTATATAATATTCCCCATCAACATTTCTTCATTTACTAACCTTATTATTTTAATTCCCCTAGTCATATCTTAATCCTATCCTAATATATCTTATCTATTATTTGGGAATTTTAAATTTCCATGACCCACCTACCCACCTACTAAGCCTATTCCTAGGCTCTCCTACACCCCTAGTCCCTAATCATTCACCTAATCCCTATTTATTCCTAATTAATCCCTAAGAAGATTCTATAATCCTCAAGTTCTAGAATCCTCTCTAACTTAACCTTCCCCATCTAGAATCCTCTATTCTAGAGGTTTCTAAGGAATTAAAAATTCTTTGGAAAATCCCCAACCATTGATCTCAATGACCTAAGATTGAATTCTAGCCATTGATTCTTCCCTCCATTTTCTATATAAACAAGCCATTTCTACATGGCTAATCTAATAAACAATCAATATGAAATATACTAAGTCCATGCTAATATAATCCTTGAATTCATCATCAACATCCTTGATCATGCCATCATAATCTCAAATTTTTTAGTCTAAAGTAATCTCATTCCAATCCTCTTATTTTTTATCAATTTAATCTTGGTTTAGAGCAATTAGATTTAGGATTAGAATGCTGGTTTGAAATGTGTATTCATCTATTTACATTGAATTCAAATGGATCTAGATCTTACTTAGGTAGTTGGACATTTTAGGTTTTGAATTACATGATTTAACCCATTATGCTCAAATTTCCTATTGCACTAAGATATGTGAATTTGTATACTTCTTGGCCTACATGTTAGTGCTCAAAAGCTACTCTTATGATTCTTGGATTATTAAAGAAGGAAAAAGAGGAAATTTCAAAGGATTTAGTAAGGCAAGTAGATGATTCAAATTTGATGCATGGTTTTGAAAATGAATGGGTTATTTTAAAATAGGTAATAATACTTAGTTTTAGAATATTACACATATGTAGAAAATAACATATAGGCAAGTAGGTGATTACTTTTTGTTTCAACATTGATGTTATTAGAGATTATGTCATATAATTAGGTATTATGATGTATGATAATGTATTTACATCTAGAGGCATTGAGCCTAGATATTTAGGAAAGCCAAACACTTTAAGTACACAATGTAGATAAGTCCATAAACATTCCTATCCTTATAAATCACTGCCCCAAAAGGACCCCATATTATCATCATGTTAAGTAACTTTTAAATGACAGATTTACAAGTCATAAATCCAAAAATTATTTAAGTAATCAAAACACTTTAAGTACACAATACAAATAAGCCCATAGAAATACATATCCTTGTAATCATAACCCCAAAAAGACCCCATATTCTCAATGTATTACCTAACATTTAAACCACACATCCTATCCCCAAAGGACACCATATTCTCCATGATAACTAACATCCTCAAGGATTTAATTTAATGAAATTATTGACATCAACAATATCAACTCAAGTTAGAGATCCTCCTCACCTAAGGTAAGGAGGTAATCATTTCATAACTAGATCAAAGGAAAAGTTTCAATTTTTACTTTTCCTAGTACTACATATTATGCTCTCTCTTTTTTTAAAAGGTTTAAAATTATACTTATGGGAAAAATGTACATGAAACATGATCTTATTTTTATAACATATGAATTAACTAGGTTAGTTATCCGAATCTAACATGTCCAGGAGAAAAGGGTATAACATTATCTTTTGTCTAGCAGAGTACAACAAAAGGTCATCATAAACTATCACATGATCCAAGAGAAAAGAGTTAAAATTTAAGAGCTAAAGAATTGCATATAGATATCAGTAATATGCATGATCTTTACATTCTTACATGATTTTTTATATTCCAAAATAAATCAACATACAAAAAAGTAGTAAGATTGAGGTGGTGAATATTTGAATAAGAATCATTAGGATGGTGACGGTAGGAGCGGTGATGGAGGAGCAGAGTGAGGCTTGTGAAGAATGGGTAGACTTTGAAGAACTTAAATGGGATTGTTCAGAGGGAGAGGAATTTGAATACCAAATTTTTTATGAGTAGGTTGAAGAGGATGAGTATGAGGCACTAATTAAGGAAGTGATGGCAAGTATATTAAATAAAATTAAGGTTTTTTAAGGTTATAACCTAGCACAAGATAAACACCCTAGTTTGTTTATGGCTCTAAGCAAGAATGATGCCTTGAAAATGTTGAAAAATAATCACCTTTGGATAGTGGTAGATTTATGGAAAAGGGTATGGGGGATGAAGGAGCTTGGGCTAGATCTACCTTATTCTAATCTCGAGCTATGCTCAGGGGATGAGTTAGTCTCTCTTAATGTTGTTCATTATTTTTATTCTTCTTTGATTTTACCCATATAGAAGGAGTAGGAATCTAAGAAGGGGATATAGGCATGAGGTAAAAAAGCTAGAAGATGGGTTTTAAATCTAGGCACTACTTTAGTGTTAAGGGTTGTAGATGATGTTGATCTATTTTTTTTCCAAACCTAGGATTTCAAAGGATCTATTTGGTTTGATTGGCCAATAGAGTGCTTCGATCAAGATCTTAGGAAGGGTTTCACTTTTCTCCAACCGATAATGACCTCTCTTTGGAATTCTAGTTTTTCTATTGAATAGATCAAGGTCTTTTGAAGGTGCAAGGTAAAAGGTGGTAATGTTGGGTTTTGTTTGGGCCTTAGCTACTTGGGCCTCTAAACTTTCATTTTAACTTGGTCAAGGTAACTTGGGTTTACCTTGATGGTTGTTTTAGGGATTTTGTTCATATGATTTTTATTGGCATTTTTGGTATGTAAGATAGTTTTTGTTACTGGTGGAACTTTATTTACAAAAAAAAAATAGCATTTTTATTTTTGGTTTTTTCTATTTCTATCTGGAGGGTTTTGGCCTTGGATATTATTTGATTTATTTGATGATTTAGCCAAGGGTGTTGGTATTTTGTTTAGCTTTTTTAAGTATTCCCTTGAAGGGAAGTTGTAGGTTTAGTCTGGTTCTAAAAAACTTTTTTATTAATCTTATTGGTCTAATGCCTTAACATGGATAGATGTTAAGCTAGACCATTTTAGTTCTTTATGATATTTTTTTAATAGGGTTAGGGACCCAGTAATTCCTTAGTATCGATCCAAACAAAAAGATTGAGGTGGTGTCTTACTAGTAGGCCACACAAGAGAGAAAATTAGACATTAAAAATATTTACACAATTATAGTCTTGTCCATCGATCTACATTTTTCTTGATGCCCTTTTCTTTTGTGATTGATATCCAATTTCCTAGAAGAGGCACCATTTATTGAGTCAGATGACCCCGTTGTTATTGATTTTGTTGGTTAGGCACAGATGGCATAACTCAAATAGTTCTCTCATTGGAGGTGAAGGTACAAACAAGGTTGTATTTTATTATTATTATGCCTCTACTAGGTTCCTCTATGTTTCAAACCACTCCTCCAATAATATTTTTAATAAGATTAAAAAATAATGCATACTACACTATTGATATTACTCAATAAATAATAACAAATCAGAGGATCTTCAAAATATAAATCTAAGCATGTTAATTGTATGACATTTTTAAAAATTGATGTATAGTATATAAAATATTAGCTAACAGATCATGATGAAAACATATGTTGAATAATATCTTTCATTATTTTCTTTTGGGATTGGTATTCACTTGCCTAGAAGAGGCACCATTTCTTGAGTCAATAAACCCCATTGTTGCTCAATTTATTGGTCAAGCATAAATGGAATAACCTTAATATTTTTTTCATTAAAGTGGTAAGTAACAACAGGGATGTACTTTGTTATTTTTGTGCCCCTACTGGGTTCCTCTATGTAATAGGATCAAAAAATAACGCATTTTACACTACTAATATTAATCCAAAAAAAAATTTGAAGATCCTCAAATTGTAAATTCAACCATGCTAATTGTATGACATTTGGAAAAAATTATGTATGTACATCATATATTAGGTGATAAATCTTTATTAAAATATATGCTGAATAATTTCTTTCTCTATTTATTTTTTGGAGTATACCGTATATAGAATAAAAAATTACATGGACTTTTAATACACAAAAAATGGTAGTAATAACATTTGATAGTTGTATTGACCATACAAAGAGTAGGCCTAACTTATCTCATCTTTAGTTTCATCATCATCATCATCATCATCATCATCATCATCATCATCATCACTTTTTATTTCAACATCTAACCTATTACTCTAGCCTTCATCTTGTATACCTTCATGGTCATCTTCTATTTTTTCACTATCTTCTTTTGATTCTCCATTTGCAAAAAAACCATTTCTCCATATGTTGGGTCTAGAATTATCATTCTTGTTCTGATCAAATACTACCAAACACAGCCACGGGTTTAATGATGTTTATTTATCTAAACTTTTTTAAGAACATAAATATCCATGGATGGGGTGAATAATAAAAATTATCAAATTCTATCTAGTTGGATTGTGAATATTGAAAAAATTGAAACTAAAGAATAGTAAACTTAATTCCAAACATGAATACAATTGACTAGAAATTTCATGTCATCCATCATTTTAGAAAGTTTAAATGGGAAAAAATATGTTTTACCTTTGTGAAAAAAAATTATGATGACTTAAGGAATAAATGTTGACTAATTTGACCGCAATTCAAATTAGGTCAACCTCTTATATAGTTCAAACTTGTTATAGGGTCTCTAGGTTATAAATTGGTCTACCATGGTCATAGATGAGGTCAAATATTATGTTTTCATCTTTGGTCATATTTGTTAGTTTGTCTTATGTCATTCTAAGGTCACCTTTTGAGTCATTTGATGGAGTGTTATATTTTTCATGAAATACAAAAGTTTTAAGAATTGTAACATCCCAAATGTCAAGAATAGTCAAAGGAACTATTATGAGACTGACAAATTGTAGGTTCAATATACATCCAAGAAGATCAATCATTTTTAGGTGGTTTTAGGTAGTTGTACAAACTATACAATAGTTATGGAACTTAGGAAGACTTTAAAAGTGTCTCTTGAGATCCCCACAACTCACTTCCATGCTCAAGTATCTTTGACAGGTCCAAAATTGCAAAAATCCAACCTCTCTCTCATCACTCTCTTGGACAAGTCAAAAGGTCAACCAGAATCTACTTGGTACAAACAAGAGGGGGTGAGTTAGAGTAATTTCACTTGGTGGGTGGTATTAATCCCTTTTTACTTACATTTCATGGTAATATTCATAGGATTAGTGATCTATACTCTATGAATAATCTCTAAGATTGTTAGCTTCTCACATCCCCAACACCTCAATTTTCCTTCTTTATTTGCATTGAACTGAGTAAGCCAAGTGTTATATGTGATATTAAAGAGTGTGACCATCATTATCATATGAATCTAAATCTATTTTTCATGTGTGGATATCAATAAATAAGTATGACTACCTCATCTTGCTAGTAGAAGACACTATGGAAGTCTACAGATAGTGTTTCAACAATAGTTGAGTTTCACCCTTCTATAAATGATTTCAGTCAAAGGTTGTATGTTGTTTTCAGATTCTCCATGTTTGGTGATCAATCTCTCCTTTTAAGTTTTAATCTCAAAATATCATGGTTAGAAGTGCAAAATCTATGACACTTGACACAATCAAGTAACCCTGCAACAGTCACCTATAGCCAAGTAGAACTTAGACTTGAATAGTCATGGTGATGAAACAAGAAGGTTTAAAGGTTGTGAGAAGACTCCAAAGGAAGAAATAGTAAGATTTATCTATTAAAAGAGGTCATAGGTTGGTTGTGAATACAAATTCAATATACACAGTCTGATATCATGCAAACCTACAAGTAGTATCTAATAGTGGTCTGAGGGTAGTTCAAAGGAGGCAGAGAGTGTTGAGATGAATATTTTTGAACTCATTTGAGACCTCCAATCAGGTCTAAGAGCATAGAGAGGATCTAGATGATAATGGTAAAGCATTACATTGCAGATGGACCTGGGTCCTTGTTCTTAGTTTGAGGAAGTTGTAATTGGGAGAGTTTACCTTAATCTCTCCAAAATGGGATTCTTCCTCACAAAAAGTCACCTCATGATGGAGTGTTTTGAGGTATGGAAAAGCCTAATTATTTCCATATTATAGCCCAAGCCTAGAGACAAGGTCTTGACATAATAAGGTGGTTATTTGGTCATGATAAGACAGTGTAAATAGGCTTCCATTTCAAGCAAGTTTTCACTATAGACATTTACTAAGTTACAGTACTCATGAAGCCAAAATGGTCTTACAACACAAAAATGACATAATGGTTATATGACTCAAGATTAAGTGACCCTTTTTGGGTGTAAGATGACACTAATGACCTCAAAAAATCAAAGGAGTTGAGTTATAGGTATCTGGCATTGATAAGAACCTACAATAGTCTTTGAATTCTCCTAAATTATCACCTACAGTCTGACTACAGACCCATTATACATTGGTAGTATTGAGAGATGATAAACATAGCTATAAGACAAGAATGAGTTAAACCAAGTGTGGAATGGTCTTTGTGACCTCAAGAGGAACTTATGGCATAAATTACAATGTTATAATAGCCATCACTACATATAGGGGATCCTTAAATTCTCTTTGATTATCACCTAAAGGTGACACAGTCAACATAGCCTAAGGACTAACCTAAGCAAATGGATAGATGGTTTGTATGGTTGGCAAAGGTGAAAGGTAGGTTAAAACTTTGAAACATTATTCACACTTGTCCAACACATATTCATGAGATCTTGATATGCAAGTATAGAGCAAAGATAAGTTTCAAACCATAGCCTATAGTCAGTTCAAAATTTGTGTATAGTCATTAGTCCTATAATCTTGTCTTGAAGGATTTGAAGTTTTGAGGGGTCTTGGAGCATGACCAAGCTTTGTAAATTTGTGAATATTGTCTTCATGACCTAATATATCTTCTCATGGTCTCATTCTAGCCAATAAAATAGGGGAGATACCCTCTATTTTGTCTCAGACAAAGCGCACTCCAGGAGTAAGATGACTATAGGTTTGGTGTGTAATGGTGATAGGAGGAAAGGGAAAATAAAGAGACATTGTAGAATAAGTTGAGATATCAATATTAGGATTAAGGAATGCTATGAAGTATATGTAGATGTTGGAAACATTCACAAGTGGCCATATGTCTAGACACATAGTTAGGCCTATTAGGCCTAGAACTAGGCCTAAACCCTCAAGGTGTCTAGTTCCACTTATATTACTACATGATCCTCTTAATATAATTTAAATCCTTCAAGGGGAGGTATAAGGTTGATTATAACCATTGATTTATAGAGGGAATCATGAGAATTATCAATTTGGCCTAAAACTATATCAGAACCACCCAGAATGCAAGAGAAAACTCGAGAGGCCATTTTCAAATGCTCATATCTATATAGATAGTGTGCATGGTTCCTCAAGGATATAGGGGTAGTTGAGGAGGTTCATATGCTCTATATTTTTGGAATTGATTCAGGGATTGAATGACTATATTTTATGAACTATTACTAAGAAGCAAAACCTCCTAGAACCCTTATTAGACCCAATGGAGAAGAAAAATATGGAGATGCATTAAAAAGTGGTCAAATGGCCTAGAAATTGATTTGGACTTTTCTATCACTCCCCCATGCTCCTTTCCACCCAATTGGTCTCTACTATCATGTGTACAGACAGGCCTATTTTAGGTTTTTCTACAAGTTTTGGGGTGTTTCATAGGTGCAAAAGTGAATGAGTAGATGAAATTCATTAAGGAAAGTGTATATGGACTTGATTTAACTCTTAATACTCATTTATAATCATAGTGATGCATGAAAGTACCTCTGCCAGTTCACTATAGGTAGTATTGGATAGATAGTAAAAATGACAAATGACTACCTAGTGAGAAGATGAAAGGGATGATATTGGATCTTTCTAAGGTCTAAATAATGGATCAGAAGACAAAGAGACTTTTAAAATATGTCCTAACACCTCTCACATGGATTTATTGAAAAACTACAAGTCACCTTAATGACAAATCTGAAGATTGAAGCCAAGAGGGCTAATAAGTGACTACAGATAGTGAACACAAGTGTCAAGAGGAAGGCTATCATTTAGGGGAGTATCTAATGAATATCACATATTATTTCCAACCTTCATAATATAATTCATAGGTTTCAATACTTCCTAGTTTAATTTCAAGTGGTCAAGTGATGCTTCATCATGAGGCCAGTTTCAAGAAGGCTAATTAAGGTCTCTACACCAATTTCTAGAGAAGGATTCAATTCTAATGGAAACTTGTCCATGACAACCTCCTGGCTTCTTTTTTTAATTCTTTCCCTTGAAATGTAACTTATTTCCAAGTCTTGACACTTGGATTTTTGACCCTTTCACTTTGTTTCTTCTCCCTCCTCTCATATGCTCTATAAATGCAAGCCATTTTGGCTTTTATAATGAAATCCATACCTGGTATGGCAAAGCCTTATTGGTTTGAATACTCTATTTTCCTTTGAAATAAATATTTTAAATCTAGTTTTGAGTTCACAAGATTATTGTCTAAGTGTGTGAAGTAGTGCATAGTGAAATGTCAAATGATAAGTATCCATCCTTGCCTTCTCTTTATTCTTCCATGTTTAATGTAAGTAGTTCTCCCTCTAACAAGTCACATGAAGTGTAGCTAGTGTATTTGTCTATATTCAAGTGTAAGGAGTATAATTAGTGTCTGCTATCTAACCTCATGTTCACTCACCTTGAGTATTGCAATGCATATCACCTCCATGTTTGAATCCTTATGTTAGAGTAATTTAGGATGTTGAGACTAGTATTGTGAGTCAAGTTTCATAATGCAAGTGTATGGTAGTCTAGTGGAGATCATTATAGTGTATCACCTCATTAGCGTAGGTTATTTTCATGTTCCTTCTTACCCCTTTTAATTAAAGCAAACAAGTAGTGTAGGTGATAAGCTATCAATGAGAGATCTAGCGAGATAGCCCTTAAACCTAGAGGTTTACCTCTGCTATAGGCAACCCATAGGCCTAGAGGTATTCCAATTTTTCACTCAATCTAGATAAATCTTGAACAAACTCTTTAGGGTGTAATATTGAGTGACAACAATTTTGGCACACTTAATAGGATAATTATCTCAAGTACATCTTGTCAAGATGAATGTTGGTATCGATAACATCATAGTTGCATATGGTGTTCTACTCAACGTTTGGTGACTCCATTTAAGGTAATATCTAGTTATATATCAAGTTGCATCATTTATTTATTCATAATTCATGGTCTTTAGTAGGTTAACTACTAATAGAGGAAATTATCCTATAGATCCACTCCTTTAACCAGAATTCCTCTTAAATTTCAAATCCTCAGCTTATCTTGACATTTCAAGATCAAGAAGACTTTGTGAGACAAAAATATCAAGAGAGTGAAGAGGAACTTGAGGACAACATAGCTAGACAACATGCCTTCCTAGCCTTTAACACTAAAAATCCTATACACCTCAATATATATGATGATATACCTCCTAATTCTACCAATAGTGTTCCCACTTTCAATGGGTAAGGTCCAATCACCCCAAGTGAGCATATTAGGGACATCTCTAACTTTTGTAACATTTACAATGTCACTAAAGTCAACATTGTAATTAGACAACTTGCCATGTCCCTTAGAAGAAATTCCCTTGACTAGTATATGACATTTCCAGGAGGATGTATCACCACTTTAGATGAGTTTGGGGAGTTTTTAACCCAAAGGTTTGAAGATAAAAGTGATCACACATCACTCATTCATCATGTGTCCCCTTGTAATATTTTTTTTCCCTACATACCTTAGAGATATTGGAACTAACATATCCATCATGTTGCATTCCATGGGTGGATACACTTTACCTGAAGCCTATGACCTAGCCATTAGAGCTAAGAATGGACTAATACAAGTTGGTAAACTCCCTCTGAAATTCTCCATGCCTCTTCTACCCAATATGTATATTGATACTTCAAGTGCTTCCCCAATCCCAAATTCAAATACCAATTCCAAAGTTGCCCTAAATATATCAGAAGATGCCATTACTTTGGATGTAAAATGCAAGGCCTTATAAGCTCATATTAAGCAACTAAATCTATAATATGGAGTTAAAAAAAACCCCTATCCCTATCCTTCACAATAAAATAGGTTCCCACCTTATCAATATGGTCAAGGGAAAGGTAAAGGCTAGCCTAACTTCAATAGGCCATCCAATGCATATAATCCAACTTCTACTTCCAACATAAGAGCCATGGTCCCAGTTCATAGTAGAGGAATGATAGAAAAAATAATATATGGATGCCATTGAAGGTGATGGATAAGCTTTGGTATATCAATGAGGACCTTCTCCTCAATTTACAATAGAAGATGAGAATTTCTTACAAATAGAAACAAATGAAGGATGGCATCCCCAAGGAATGAGCTTGATAAACTCTCAAGTGGAAGACACATTTGTCCTAAACCAAGGTACTTCAATTGTAGCTAATACCAAATCAAAGAGAAAGGATTTGGTATATGTTCATGGTGTTGACACAAGTTTAAATATCCCTCCTACAAGTTGGTAAGGTGTGAATGTAAGTATGATAGTCCCTACAACTTCTACACCTCTCTAAAATCAAAATTTTGGAAAGGTAACTCAAAGTGTTCCATTGTTTCAAGCTCAAGGCACTTCCTTTCCTTCAAGGATATAATAAAATTTTTGGGTTCTTGATTTGAATATTATTGATTATTTTAAGAGTGCTAAGAATAGTCTCTCTCTTTCGTAAGTGATTCACATGCCCAGTCAAAAGGAGCTTCTTCAAGAACAACTATCCCAAATTCACATCAATCTTCAACCATCAATACATGGTGATTTTTCACTCACTAATGCTCCTAATCACATTTTTGAACCCTCTACCAAATCTGAAAATCCTCCACCCTTCTACCTCACTCTCATTGTGGGAGACAAGCTTGTTCATAATTACGTTTGGATAGTGGGGCAAGCACCTAGTGATACCCAAACTTGTGACAGATAAATTAGGTTTGAAATATGAAAAAAAATAGTAAGGTAGTGTTAAAACTTTATGGAACACCATCTAATTTAGTGGGGATCATCAAAGGTTTGAGATTTTTCTTTCATGATTGTCTAAGTTTTCCTATCCTTCAAGATATAGTATTAGCAGATCTACCTGCTGACTTTACTATCTGCCACTCAAGGGACTTTATCACAAAGATAGGAAGCTATCTCTCAACTGATTGGTCCTTCTTGGCCTTCAAAATAAGGTATGAATCAAAGGTAACCATTATAACATAACCATTGGATAAGTTTCATACTGAGCCATATGTAGAGGCAAGTTATAATCTCAATTATACCATTAATGATCAAGAGGAGTATGTTATGGATGATGGAGCATCCTCCAAGCTTGAGGGTATCTTTGATATTTTCCTAGATGAGTATATTTTTGACACTTATGTACATCATCCATACATTTTCATTGAAAAAATTGACCTTGGTACATACATCATCCATGAGGAAGGTGATGGGCAATCTGAGGTAGGCATTCATAAAAAAATTCCACAAGATGTTGAGCATAATTACCTTGTTCATATGCATGATGATGATGGTTTTCAAAGTATGGTATATCAAGATAATGAATAGAACAATACCATTCTACCTACACAAGATTGAGGAGTCTATTAAGGTGATAGCCATTAAGAGTAAGATGATCTATGATAATAGTTCCATGTTATAGTTCAAGAATATGAACAATTGAGTAAGTCAACTCCCCCTCGAAGAAGCATGACTCTAATAATAAGGTTGTTGATGAATCTCCTAAGCATGAAGGAAAGTGTCCTAAAAAGCATGAGAATGAGTTTCTATTCACTACCAAGAAGGCTATAATCATGAAGGAATCCAATGAGGCTAAGGCAAAAATTCACGTGTTTAAAGAGCAGTCTTAACCTCAGATTGATATTGAATCACCTTCAGGCATGTTGGAGTAGCAAGAAGATAAGCTTGATGGTTATAGAGATCAAGTGTATCATGTTCTAGAAGAGGGTAAAGTTGATACAACTTTAATGACTCCCAAGATTCAATTTTATAGGTGTCAATTGAACATGATATAATTCAATCAAGCTTTAAATTCAAATAAGACTCTTGGAGGGATAGATGAAGTATTCATGAGATCTCCAAGTGGCACACTTGTAGTCAACATAAGATATAAAGATGGTAAGTGATTTGACTATCTACATAAGTAAGTGTTCATTGACAAGTATGCATCACATGAAGGTATGTTTTCTTGGAGAAACAATGATATAAGGGCATTGTCTTTGACCCCAGTTGAAGCAAATTCTTCTTCACCTCAAAGTTTTTGAGGTCTTGTACATTTTAGGATAGGTGTGTTTTGTTGATGTTGTGTGTGTTTTCCCTAAGTGTTATTGAGAACACAAGTGCGTTTGCTTTGGTGTGTTTTCTTGTGTGTTTTGTTTCCTATGGTTGGTGTCTTTAAAAGGCAATTTAGTGTCAAGTACAGTGTATAGGTGACTTCATGCCCAATGGAGAGGACAAGGTTACTGGTCTTTATCATAGCTAGCTTGTTACCCATAGGAGATTACCAAAATGTTGACTAATTTGACCCCAAATCAAATTAAGTCAACCCCCTATATAGTTAAAACTTGTTATAGGGTCTCATAGGTTGTAAATTGGTCCACCATAGTCTTAGATGAGGTCAAATATTATGTTTATAGCTGTTAATTTGTCTTATGTCATTCTAAGGTCACCTTTTGAGTCATTTAATGAAGTGGTATGGTTTTCATGAAATAAAAAGGTTTCAAGAATAAGTGTAACATCCCACATGTTAGGAATAGTCAAAGGAACTATTGTGAGATTGACAAATTGTAGATTCAACATCCATCCAAGAAGATCAAGTAGTTTTAGGTAGTTTACGACCTTTACAATAGTTAAAACACATGAGAAGACATAAAAAGTATCTCTTGAGATCCGTACATCTCACTTCCATGCTTAGGCAGGTTTGATAGGTCCAAAATTTCCAAAAATTGACCTCTCTCTCTCATCACTCTCTTGGATAAGTCAAAAAGGTCAATCGGTTTCTACTTGGACAAGAAGAGGTGAGTTAGAGAAAGTTCACTTGGTGGGTGATAGTAATCTATTTTTACTTACATTTCATGGTAATAGTCATAATATTGGTGATATGTGCTCTATGAATAATATATAATATTGATATCTTCTCAAAACTTCTTGCACATCCCTAAAACCTCAATTTTCCTTCTATATTTGCATTGATCTTAGCAATCCAAATGTTGTACATGATCTTGAAGAATGTGACCATCATTCTCATATGAACCTCAGTCTAGTTTTCATGTGTGGATATAAATAAATAATCAAGACTACCTCATCTTGCTAGTAGAAGACACCATGGAAGTCTGTAGACATTATTTCATTAGTAGATGAGTTTCGCCCTTATATAAATGATTTATGTCAAAGTTGGTATGTTATTGTCAACCTATCCAAGTTTGATGATTAGTCTCTTCTTCAAAGTTTGAATCTCAAAAGATCATGGTTATAAGTGCAAAGTCTATGACACTTGACATATTCATGTAACCCTGCAACATTCCCCTACAACCAAGTGGAACTTAGCCTTAAACAGTCATAGTGATGAAACAAGAAGGTTTCAAGGTTGTGAGAAGATTCCAAAGGAGGAAATAATAATATTGAGATATTCAAAGAGATCAAAGGTTGGTTGTGAAGACCAATTCAATATACACAGTTTGATATCATGAAGACCTACAGGGAGTATCTAATAGTCATTTGAGGGTAGGCCAAAGGAGCCAGAGAATGTTGAGATTAAGATGTTTTAACTCATTTGAGACTTCAAATCAAGTATACGAGAATGAATAGGATCAATATTGTTGTACCCAAAAAATGTCACTCATTTTTAGGACAACATATAAGATATTTTGGTCTTGCAGGACCACAATATCTCTTCCCATTTCAAAAAATTGTTCTAAGCTTTCAAAATTGGGAATTATTCAAGATTTTTCAAGGTTCAACAGGTTCAACGAGGCTCGTGTCAAAGAATCTTGGTTCAAGCGATCAATAGAAACAAGGGAATGAACCATTGAACTGTTGAACCAAAGTTGGTTCAAATGGTTGGTTCAAGCGACAAGTTTAAAGGAGTGTCCCAAGTGTCAAAGACACAAGTGCCCTTGCGAAGGGAATTTTTGAGGCAAAAGTGACTAAGGAAGGAAACAAATAGACCAAAACTAAAACCCGACAGAACCCAGTGGATGTTGCCACATGTCATCTTCTGAGCCTCATTTCATTTTATTTCTCAGAGCAGCGAAAGCTGCCTTGTGTCCTTTGTAAGTTAAGCTAAACATGCCAAGTGGCATTGTCTACATGAATCCAAATGAGTCTCACATGTTTCTATAGTATTTATATAATTTCATGGAATCCGCCACATATTATCTTCTGTAGGACACTCAAAAGGCATCCAAATATTTTACAAGTTCAACGGATGCTGCCATGTGTCCTCACCTATTTCACAGTAGATGCTGCCACGTGTCACATGTTGAGATTCACATAAAATTGACTAAGACAAATAGCCCTTTTGGAGGACACTCAAAATCCGAAGTGAACCATTACAAAAAAATCAAAAGGCTAATTTGGAACTCAAAAAACCCTTGCAGAGGGTAGGAAAGAAGCAAATGGACCAAAGGGATTTCCTTCGAAAAAGTTCCCCTAGCAAAAGTGACAAAGAGACAATTCCTTCAGACAAATTGTTTGAAATAATTCCTTCAAACTTTTTATCTGAAAGAAAAGTTTGAATAAACAGAAAATCCGCTATGCTATCATGTGTCACCTTCAAAGTCACTACGAAATTTGCCACGTGTCTTTGTCTGTTTTGCAACAGAAGGTGCCACGCATCAATTGCTAAAGACCATCAGGAAGTGACTAAGGAACAGAGCCTCGAATTGAATCTAGGACCCGATTCAAATAACCAGAAAAGGAGGAATGATGAAGAAGGACCAGAAACATTTGCGCATCGGATATGTTTCTAGAAGCAGATCACCAGGTGGACATTGAAGGATGCAAACATTTAATGGCATGACTCGTTTCTCTGCATTGAGAAAAGCAAATGGGTAAATGCCCCTAAATTCCAGCATGTCTTCTTAACAGAATTCAATGCAACATGATGTGTTACTATTCTTGAGTCCTTCTTGAAGAGGCTATATAAGGGACTCTCTTTAATTATTTGGATATATCTCGCTCTTTGATTATCAGAAACAAAACTCTACCCAAATTGGAAGACAATACTGAGACTTTGAGCTCAAATTGTTGATCATATTTTGTTATTAGAATAAGAAAGCAAGTGACTTTTCAGACTTTGTGCTATGATATCTTTGTTGTTGGGGAAACTGTTCTTATGTCTTTTTCCTTAATATATTATTTGTTCCTTTAATTCAACAAGTAGAATTAGTGAAAGTAGTCAAGAAGGTGTCCTGAAGTCAACTGTGGAGAGACTTTGTGCCCCCATAATTGTCTTTAGTGTGTTTTCTTTTTGTTTCTGTGTAAAGGACCTTGGGATGACTTTGTGCCCTCATTGCCCTTCGTATCTCACTCTTGGGCAATTCAGATTGAGACTTTGTGCTACATCTCAATTTGCTAATTACTACGTCCTTGGTTACATTTTGCAATTACTACCAGGAAGATTCTTGTGGTTTGTTGAATGGTACTTCTGAAAGAAGAGGAGTGCTTTTTGTCATTATCCCTAAGATTTCTCCCTTGATTTGCACACATCATCTCTAAAAAAGAGAGATGGATGGTTTATCTTACCCTTGAGTATTATTTTTTGTTTATATATATATATATATATATATATATATATATATAGGGAACCTCCCCTTGATGAGAAGAGAGATTATTCCCCTTTTGATGTGGTAAAACTACACATTTGGCTGACCAATCTTTATACTTTGGATGATCAAACTTATTTTATTTATCAGTACACTGATCGACAAAATATTCAACCAACAATTTTTGGCGACTCCACTAGGGAAGAAGTTATGGGCATTCTGAAACCTCAAGTTTCAAATTGAACCAGTCTCTACCATTATCCATTATAGACTCCATTCCATTTTTGTGTGTTACCCATTATCATTACAACCTTACCATTCACCTCCACACCAACTGGAAAAGAATGCGCAGTTTAAAGCCTCAAGCTTCAAACTAAAGCAAGGTTGATTCTTTTCCATTTTTGTTTCACAATATGGCAGATTCAAGGTATACACGAAGCCAAAGGGCCAAAGGTATTGTTGACCCTATATTCAAGTTGGTACAGCAAAGTAATTTTGATCTATTCCCTTCACCATCTCGCCTCTAATGAACCAAGAGCTTTCCTCCTACTAAAGTCAGGTCTCCATTACCAAGTGAAGTATCTACTTTTGTTGTTGATAAAGCTTTGCCAATAATTGCCCCTCTGAGTTTTGTTATTCCTTCTTTTTATAGTCATATAATGGTAGCTCAAGGCCCCTGGGGTAATTATTTTGGTCCTCTCAATCTTACTCCACCTCTACATGAGCTCCCACGCAGTTCAAAAAATAATTTCCCCAAATTCTATGGTGATGGAAAAGTTCATCCTGATGAACACATTGCAGCCTTCAATATATCTTGTGGCATAATTGGAGTAGAATTTGAAGACGTAGCAGTTAGGCTATTTATAGAAACATTACAAGGTGCTACTGTAGATTGGTTTTATCATCTACAGGCTCAGTCAACAACTGATTAGAATACCCTCAAAGCTAAGTTTGAATCCATATTCAAACCTGCAAAAGATGCACATGCTCTTTTGGCTCAACTCACACAGATGAAGAAATAACCTCATGAACCAATGAGGGACTTCATAGCCAAATTTGACAAACTAAGGAGCAGAATTCATGTAATTGCTTGACCTACAGTTGAGAATCTCAAATGCTTCTTCATTAATTCTCAGTTACCTGAAGTGAGTTTTCTTTTGAGACGTGTTGGTCAAATAGATCTTGTTGTAGCTCAACATTTGGCCACTGAGGTAGAAGATGATCTCATATTAGCAGGGAAGATAAGAAGAGATCCAAATAAAAATAGACCCTCATCATCTTTTGATTATTGATTTACAAACACTACTGATCCAATGGTGTAGAAGTTAGCACATGAATTGCTTGCTCTCAAATAGCAAATGGCGCAAGGAATGTCTTATGCTCCTTCATACAGAGATATGCCAAGAAGGACATTTCTAAATCAGTCATATTAGGGCAATGTTTCCAAGAATTAAAGGCAACAAAATCATCTTCCTCCCCCACAAGGGAAACTTGCCATTGAAGCTCCTCCAACCAATTCAGCAATGGGATATCTTGAAGTAGAATCAGATTTCTCTTTCCAGTCTAAATTGAATCAAGAAAATGACGCTGATCTCCTTGTAAAAAACCAAGAAGAACCAGTTGGTGACTCCCACATTGGTTTCCTGAATTACCAAGATGAACCCAGAAGCAAAGGAGAAGCTATTGATGGATCATATGAAGTGTTTACCAGATCCAAAAACCAATCAATCCAGCAAGTTGATAAAGGGAAGACAGAGGAGCAACCTCAACCAGCAATTATAATTGCTAAGCATGGAACCACTCTACCTTTCCAGTCAAAAGATATGGTGATCACCCAAAAGGTAAGTACATAAATTTCACCTTCACCTTCTACTTTAATTTCACAAACCAACCCTCCTCCCATCCCTCCTAAAACTCAAAAGGTTGAAATACCTATCTCTGTACCTAGCCCAATTCAACCATTTGACATAATTGATCATGTCAAAAAGATTAAAATACAAATGTCTGAATTTAAATATTTGCAGTCCAATCTTAATCAATTGGATAAGTTGGTCCAATGTGTCAAGAACCAAACCATCCCTACAAGACAAGAAGCTAAAAAGGTAACTCTTGATCCCCTAAAGAACATGCCCATTCCAAATAATCTTGTCATTACTCCTTCAGCTGCCCCTAGAAAAATATAACCTTTCTATGTTTCCCTGTTAATAAATGGTCACAAGCTAAATAATTGTATTATAGACTCAAGTGCATCTGACAATGTCATGCCTGTTAAATTAGTTGATTCTCTTGGTCTCACACTGACCAAGACATTTGAGAGATGTTTCTCCATGGAGAACAAGTAAGTACCATTGTTGGGGAAAATCAAAGATGCCCAATTCGCATTTACAGTCTTTCCAGACAAGAGAATCAAGATGACTATCTTGGTGGCTGACATCCCAACATCCTATGGCATTTTGCTTGTACAAAATTTTTGCAAGGACGTGGGAGAAGAACTAAGCATGAACCTGTCTGAGGCAAGGATCCCTGTCAAAAGCATAATGAAGAAATTACTCCCTGAAAAAGAGGTAAAATACGTGGTCACCCAAACATCAGCCCCTGAAGCTCAAATTCTTTTTGAATCCTCAGGTATGGGTAACTATTTTATATTTATAGATGAAGTGCATGAAGCATTTGATAAAAATTTTGAAAGTGTTAACCCAAAAATCAATTCAACTAGAATATCAAAAGAACTAGTAGGTTGCAATACAAATGAAGAAGGATCTTTCCTCTCTAATGAAGGAAAATCCAAAGAAAAATCAGTATCTAATGAGGTATGGACTCTAGAATTTGATGGCAGATGCTCTTCTACTAGTTCAAGAGCTGGGATTGTGTTGATATCTCTTCAAAGAGATTTGTTTTCTTCATCTTACAAATTACAATTTAGCAACACTAACAATACAGCTGAATATGAATCTCTATTATTTGGATTGAAGGTTACTCAAGACAAAGGCATCAAGTTCCTTCATGCTAAAAGGGATGTTAAATTAGTGGTTTATCAGGTGAGAAACTTATACCAAACAAAGAATGAAAGATTACGCCACTACCGCAACCTAGTTTGGGATCAAATTGAAAGCTTTGATGCTTTCAACATTTATACGATACCCAGGGAATCTAATGACAGAGCTGATGCACTTGTTTTAGGAACTCTCTTAGTTCCTCACTCAGATTTCAAATAAGATAGGTATACTATTGAGCTAGTCTGTAGACCAAGTGTTCCTGACAATACTAATCATTGACAAGTATTCAATGATGATCATCAAATCATTGCCTTCCTGGAATGAAAAGACAATTTTGAACAACTATGTTTTGAAGGCAGTGAACCTCTAAAGTATGAATCAACCTCTGAATCTAGTTTAGATATAAATGAAGAATTCTTACAGCTGAAAGGAAATAAAATTTCCAAAGGCCTAGTTTCTCTTGAGAAACTGTTTGAAAAGCATGATAGATTCATCAAACAACAACAAATAGATTCAAGTTTCTCTCAGGGATTCGATCAAGTAAATCTAACTACTAAAGAAAATCTCAAGATGGTTAACATTGGTAAGTGTTGCACCCCTGAACAAAAAAGATTCAAGTTCACCACTTTACTCTGTCAATACATAGATGTCTTAGCATATTCTTATGATGACTTGAAGTCTCTAAGACTTGATGAAATCCGTCATGACATTCCTCTCAAGGCTAACTCAATGCCTTATAAACAAAAATATAGACAATATAATCTGAAAATATCAGGTACTATTCTGTCTGAGATACAAAAAAATGTTAAATGCTAGAATCATCTTCCCAATCCATCATTCCACATGGATTGAAAACATAGTGCCTGTAAGGAAGAAGAGTGGCAAAATTCACATTTGTGTAGATTTCAAAAATTTGAATCAGTCAACTTTGAAAGATAATTATCCTTTGCTAATCATGGATCAAGTGTTTCAAACAGAAATGTTATCAATGCTAGATGGATTTTTAGGATATAATCAAGTTGAAGTTGGTGAAGCAGACGAACACAAGACTACATTCACCACACCTTGGGGTACATTTACATATAGGAGAATGCCTATTGGCTTGATAAATGTTGGTACCACCTTTCAGAGAGCAATGGACCTGGATTTCAAAGATGAGATGGGTAAATTCATAGTGGTATACCTTGATGACTTAACCATTTTTTCAAAGCACCGTTCTGATCATGTATGCCACTTACAACAAGTGTTGGAGCGTTGCTGCCAGAATGGTATTTCTTTGAACCCTAAGAAGTCTATTTTTGGAGTAACAGAGGGGAAACTCCTCAGACACATTGTGTCTAAAGAAGGCATAAAGATTGACTCAGACAGAGTCAAATCCATTCAAGAGCTTAATTTTCCTACAAGTAAAAATGATGTTCACTCTTTTTTCAAAAAAGTGAATTTCTTACGAAGGTTCATCCCCGAATTTGTTGAGAAGACTAGACACATTGTGAATATGATGAAAGGGAAGACCACCTTCAGTTGGACTAAAGAAGGCAAGTCAGCATTTTAGGATATCAAGACTGCCATTGCTCACGCCCCTACCTTGGTTTGCCCAGATTACAATAAAGATTTCATCATATATAGCTATGCTTCTAAACACACACTTTCAGTAATTCTTGTTCAATACGACAAGAAAGGTATGGAATCTCCCATTTCTTTCATGAGTTGCCCTCTCAAAGCCCATGAGCTGAAATATTCAAATATAGAGAAGCATGCCTATGCAGTGGTGAAAGCAGTCAAGAATTTATGCTTCTATATCCTGAAGTCACACACTACTGTCTTAGTTCCTGACATTACAGTCAAGTCCATATTAACTCAATAGGAGTTTGGAACAAAAAGAGGCAATTAGATTGCAAAGATCTAAGAGTTTAATTTGTTAGTTGGTTAGTGTATACACAAGTAGCTCTGATACCACTTGTCAGGACCTCTTTAGATCACAATTGATTACTTTTGTATAAGCAACTAAACACAGAATTAAACTAGAAGTAATAAGTAACTAGAAATCAGAAATAGTGAAGAATAAGAGATACGAAAAATAATACAATCTATATTAAACTCTTCTAGAAGGAAATACAATGAATAAATCTCTCTTTTCACACCTCGTAGATGTATAGTAATTCTCCTTCAAGAGTTCTCTCTATCTCAATCAATTACAACCAACTCAACACTGAGTTGTTCCCTCCAATGAAAATCAACCCAATGGTTGTTGTTGCCTACTTTCAGTGACAATCAACTCAATGGTTGTTTTGCCTACCTCCAATGACAATCAACTCAATGGTTGTTTTGCCTACCTTACAGCAAATCTTCTTGATCTTGCACCTTGTAGATCTAATTGACCTTGCTTCTTATTGTGTTGCATATCTTTTTGATCTTGCTACCCCACAGATCTAATTGATCTTGCACATAACCTTAGCACACTTATAGATCTCCTTGATCTTGCTACCCTGTAGATCAACTGATCTTGCTCTTCTGCACACATTACAATACAGCCCCATGAGTCTCTTAAATAGAACTTAAAGTAAACAATAATTAGAAATGTAGACTCAAGACTAAAATTAGTCTTTACATGCAAACTAACTATTCATCTAACATTAGAATAGTTTTGGAAACACACAGGTGATCGATGTCAGTTCCTGTCTGACCGATGCTGATCGACCATAATCGATGCCAGTTACTGTGTAGCTGAAGATAACCGATGTCGATCGACCCTTAATCAATGTTGGTTGGCTCTGACTAATGTTGGTTACTGTGTAATCTAGCAACCTCTACATTTGCACATTTAGTGAAGCTTTTAGCTCCACAACTCAATAATATCTCACTTGGAGATAAACAGCTGCACCTGTATCTGTACAGCAACATCTTATAATTTGTATCTGGCTTATATCTCCATCTTCAAGTTCAATCTTGAAGACCAACAAAAGTTGAATGAAGATTCAACTTCTCATTTGTTACTGGCTTTGTTAACATACCTGCAGGGTTCCTATCCGTATGGATATTTTCCAGCTTCAACTGTCCATCCTCCAATACTTGTCTATTGAAGTGGTACCTAAGTTGTATATCTCTAGTTCTTGAATGAAAGGCTGAATCTTTTGCCAAATGAATTGCACTTTGACTATCACTATACAATCTGCAACTCTCTTGATCCTTTCCCAACTCTTCAATGAACCGAGTCATCCAGATCATTTCTTTGTTAGCCTTTGTGACTGCAATGTATTATGCCTCTGTAGTCGACAGGGCAACAACCTTCTGCAACTTTGAAATCCAGCTAACCGCCATTTCACCAATAGTGAACACATATCATGTAGTGCTTTTCCTGCCATCCAAGTCACCTGCCATATCCAAATCTACATACCCATGTAGAGAAGTGTTTGACCCTGCATAGCATAAATGTCTACTGCTGGTCCGTCTCAGATATCTGAGAATCCATTGAACTGCTTTTCAGTGCTCTTTTCCTGGATTGGCCATAAACTTGCTGACAACTCCCACTGCTTGGGCAATATCTAGTCTAGGACCTGCAAATTGAACCTCTCCAACACCAACCTGGCCATATGTCTCACTTGTCCATTCTCTCATTCCTTTAACCTGTATATCCATTCATTTTTTAGTGCTTTCTTTTTGGCTGGCAACTCTACCAAATCCCACATTTGGTTCTCTTCCAAGGAATCAATTTCCTCATTCATGCCATGCTCCCACTGTTTCCTAGATTCTACCTGCATTGCCTCTTTAAAACTTTTTGGTTTTCCACCATCAGTGAGCAACAAGTAGTATAAAGAAGGGGAATAACGAATTTGAAGCTTACCCTTTCAAACCTCTTCATGGGTGTTTGAGACTCACAACTTGTTGTCTGCCCAAATTTCATTCTAATAGTGACCAATCTTGGTCATCTCTGACCGACGTCGGTCTACACCTGACTGATGTCGATTCCACCTGACATCCCTAACTGACGTCGATTTCCACTTGCCTGACATCACCGACTTTAGTCTTCACTTGACCAACGTCGGTTCCTGCTTGATCGACATCGGTCTCTACCTGATCGACGTCGGTGTCTTTGTTTTCTTGTGAGTGATGATTTTTATCCACAAGCTCATTTTGGATCATCACCTCATCCAAATCAAAATTTCCATGCTTAGTATTATTTAACCTCTTGAGTTGATCACTATCTATCATCTTTTCATTAAAAACCAAGGCTTTCCAGTTCTTAAATGTGTCAAAAACATTAGATTTCTTCTTTATGCAATAAACTCATACCTTTCTTGTAGCATAACACTGTGATCCTCTAATAGAAGCTACCTGAGCTGGTCCCCACACGTCTTCATGAACAAGCTCTAACTTGTGCTTCTTCTTTGTTGACCCAATTTTGAGAAACCTCATTTTCTTCTATTTTCCAAAAATACAATGCTCACAGAACTCTAGATCTATGCTTTTCAAATCTGAAAGCTTACCTTTTGATTTAAGAACATCCATTCCCTTCTCACTCATGTGACCAAGCCTACTAAGCCACAGCTTTGCATCTACATTTGAAGTAGATAAAATAAAAGGAGAATCAGTAATACAAGTAGATAGATAAAGTGTACCTACTTTCTTACATCTAGCTAAAACAAGTGCACCCTTGAAAACTTTCTAAGATTCAGCTGAGAGTTTTACTGTGCAACCCTCATCACCTAACTTTTCTACAAAAATCAGATTCCTCTTTAGGACAGGTACATGCATGACATCCTTCAACACCCATGTGTTGCCATTCTATAATTTTAGCTGCACTTTTCCTTTGCCAACAATTTGACAAGGCTCACCATCCCCTAAATAAACTTTTTCAAAGTCTCCATGGACATAATTATTGAAAAATTCTCTATTTGGGGTTGCATGGAAAGAGGCACCAGAATCTAAAACTCAAGATTCTATTTTATCTTTAAAAAATATAAGAGAATCCTGTGCAACAATGCCTACATCATTTGCTTCTTTATTACCTTCATGTTGATCTTCTACCAACTAACAATCTTTCTTTATATGCCCTTTCTTTTCATAATTCTAGCAGGGGATTCTTCCATTTCTAGATTTGGATCTACTGCCTATCTTTGACCTTGATTTCCTTTGCTTGCTCTTTTCTCTTTGCCATCCCTTGCTTTCAACACTTAAAGCATTACCTGATATTTTTATTGTGCTTTTCTTACGAATTTCTTCATTCAAGATTACACTAACAACATCATCAACTTTCAAGATATTTGAAGCAGACGCAATATTACTAACTGCCATTACCAAACTATCCCAACTTTCAGATAAATAACATAAGATTAAGAGAGCCTTAATTTCATCATCAAAAATTATTTTGACTGAATTTAATTGATTTACTAATCCATGAAAATCACTAAGATGACTATATACGATCCACCTTCTTGCATTTGCAAATTAAATAATTGCTTCATAAAAAATACCTTATTCGAAGCTAAGGGTTTTTCATATAAATTTGCCAAAGTATCTATTAACTCTACCATTGTTTTTGCCTATGATAAGTTGGAAATCACAGACGATGCCAAGCTCAACCTTATAGATCCAAGAGCCTTTCTATCAAGAACATTCCATTTTTCATCTTGCATATCTGTGGGCTTCATTGAAACCCCACTTAACGGTAAGTACAGATCTTTTTGATACAAATAATCTTCTATCTGCATCCTCCATAATTGATAATTCTTGCCATTGAATTTCTCCATTTTTAGTTTACTTTTTTCTGTGATTGTTTTACTCCCACTCAATCAAAAACCCTTGAGAGTGAACTTGTAATCAATAAACACTAATCTGCTCTTAAACCTAGGCTCTGATACCAATTGTTAGTTGCTTAGTGTATACACAAGTAGCTCTGATACCACTTGTCAGGACCTCCTTAGATCACAATTGATTACTTTTGTATAAGCAACTAAACACATAATTAAACCAAAAGTAATAAGTAATTAGAAATCAAAAACAACAAAGAATAGGAGATACGAGAAATAATACAATCTATATTAAACTCTTCTAAAAGGAAATACAATGAAGAAATCTCTCTTTCCACACCTCGTAGATGTACAGTAATTCTCCTTCAAGAGTTCTCTCAATCAATCAATTACAACCAACTCAACACTGATTTGTTGCCTCCAGTGACAATCAACCCAATGGTTGTTGTTGCCTACTTCCAGTGACAATCAACTCAATGGTTGTTTTGCCTACCTCCAGTGACAATCAACTCAATGGTTGTTTTGCCTACCTTACAGTAGATCTTGATTTTGCACCTTGCAGATCTAATTGACCTTGCTTCTTATTGTGTTGCAGATCTTCTTGATCTTGTTACTCCGCATATCTAATTGATCTTGCACACAACCTTGGCACACTTTTAGATCTCTTCGATCTTGCTACCCCGTAGATCAACTAATCTTGCTCTTTTGCACACATTAAAATACAGCCCCATGGGTCTCTTAAATAGAATCTAAAGCAAATGATAATTAGAAACGCGAACTCAAGACTAAAATTAGTCTTTACATGCAAACTAACTATTCATCTAAAATTAGAATAGTTCTGGAAACACACAGGTGATCGATGTCGATTCCTGTCTGATTGATGCCAGTCGACCATAACCAATGTCAGTTACTGTGTAGCTGAAGATAATCGATGTCGATCGACCCCTAACTGATGTCAGTTGGCTCTGACCGATGTCGATTACTTTGTAACCTAACAACCTCTACATTTGCACATTCAATGAAGCTTTTAGCTCCACAACTCAACACAATCTAGACATCAAGCTAATAAAGCTGGTAAGGGGAAAAGGCCTATGCCAATTAATTGCTGACAACAAGCCAAAAGATACACAGCATGAAGAAGCTGAAGTGGAAGACCCACCAACAAACAGTCTTTTTTGTCTCCACTACTAATGAGTGGTATTCAGGTATTGCTCATTTCCTTATTTATGATGAGTGTCCTGCTCATTTGTCTTATAAAGAAAGGAGGACTTTCAAGTTGAAAGCTATCAATTTTGTCCTTTAGAACAATAGCATGTACAAGAGAAGCATAGATGGAGTATTCCTTCACTGTGTAGATAAAGAGAAACAAAGCCACCTTTTAAAATCTTTCCACAATCTAGCCTATAGAGGACATTTTTGCTCCTGTGATTGCTCACAAGATTCTATGAGCTAGTTATTACTGGCCAACTCTTTTTCAAGATGCATATAAGTGGGTGAGAAAATGTGAACTCTGTCAGCAATTTGTTAGAAGACCCAAGTTAGTTGCCCTGCCTCTCAAGCCAGTGATCATAAAAGAACCTTTCCAGCAATGGGGGATTGATTTTATTGGGACTATAAACCTATCTTCAAGTGCTAAACATGATTATGTCATTACAGCAACTGACTATTTCACCAAGTGGGTAGAAGCAATCCCAAATAAGCATGCTACTTCAGAAGTTGTATGCAATTTCCTCAAGGAGAATATTATTTCTAGATTTGGAGTTCCAACCAAAATTGTTACTGACAATGCAACTTGTTTCACCTCCCAAGAGATTACACAATTTTGTTTCCATTATAGAATTACACTCTCCCATTCTTCTGATTATTTTCCACAAGGGAATGGACAAGCTGAATCAAGTAATAAGAACCTGGTAACTATCATCAAGAAGCTAGCAGATGATAAGCAAAGGACATGGCATAAAGCATTGATTGATACTCTATGGGTAGATAGAATCACACCAAAGAGGGCAATTAGTATGTCTCCTTTTCAACTTCTTTATGGTATCAATGTTGAGATACCAATCACCTTAGAATTATTAGCCTTGAAATTGGCAAAGACAATTGAAGATCAGACATATGAAAGCTCTCTTGATAAGAGAATCATATGTCTGGCTGAGCTGGATGAATAGAGAACCATGGTGGTGGACCGAATTGCTGCTCATCAAAGTCTGGTAAAGAAATTCTTTGATCAGAAGGCCAAAAATTGTGATTTCCAGCTTGGGGATCAAGTCATGTTGTGGGACAAAAAGAGATAACCAAAAGGGATTCATAGAAAGTTCAACTCCCTTTGGAGAGGCCCATTTATAAATCATCAACACAATGGTGAAAATAGATTTCTGCTGAAATATCAAGATGGCACACTCTTTTCTCTGCCTCACAATGGGCAGCATCTGAAACACTTCAACTCTTAAAGTATCAGATCATTTCACCTGTACATATATATATATATATATAGATATATATGTATAGTTTTTATTTCTATTTTGTTTTATTTTTTTCTTTTTTTGATGCCTTTCATTTCTAGGTAACATGAATCCATAGCCCAATGGTACACATGAAGACACTGGAGATTCTAGATTCTACTCCCTTCAATTCTTTTTTACAATTGATAGAAGTTCCCCAACTGGAGCCAGTTGTTGTACCCAAAAAATGTCACTCATCTTTAGGACAACATATAAGATATTTTGGTCTTGCAAGACCAAAATATCTCTTCCCATTTCAAAAAATTATTCTAAGCTTTCAAAATTGGGAATTATTCAAGCTTTTTCAAGGTTCAACGGGTTTAACGAGGCTTGTGTCAAAGAATGTTGGTTCAAGTGGTCAATAAAAACAAGGGAATGAACCATTGAACCAAAGTTGGTTCAAATGGTCGGTTCAAGTGATAAGTTCAAAGGAGTGTCCCAAGCATCAAAGACATAAGTGCCCTTGCGAAAGGAATTTTTGAGGCAAAAGTGACTAAGGAAGGAAACAAACGGACCGAAACTAAAACCCGACAGAACCCAAAGGATGTTTCCATGTGTCATCTTTCGAGCCTCATTTCATTTTATTTCTTAGAGCAGCGAAAGCCATCTCGTGTCCTTTGTAAGTTAATTAAAACATGCCAAGTGGTATCGTCTGCATGAATCCAAATGAGTCCCGCATATTTCTATAGTATTTCTAGAATGCGATGGAAGTTGCCACGTGTTATCTTCCATAGGACACTCAAAAGGCGTCCAAAGCTTCTACAAGTTCAATGGATGATGCCATGTGTCCTCACCTGTTTCACAGCAGATGCTACCACGTGTCACATGTTGAGATTCACATAAAATCAAGTAAGACAAACAGCCCTTTCGAAGGACACTCAGAAGCCAAAGTGAACCATTGCAAAAAATCTAAAAGGCTAATTTGGAACACAAACAACCCTTACGGAGGGCAGGAAAGAAGCAAATGGACCAAAGGGATTTCCTTTGGAAAAGTTCCACTGGCAAAAGTGATAAATAGAAAATTCCTTCGAACAAATTGTTTGAAAGAATTCCTTCAAACTTTTTCTCTGAAAGAAAAGTCTGAAGAAATAAAAAACTCGCTATGCTATCATGTGTCACCTTCAAAGTCAGCACAAAATTTGCCACGTGTCTTTATCTATTTTGTAGTGAAATGTGCCACACATCAATTGCTAAAGACCAGCAGGAAGCAACTAAGAAACAGAGTGTCGAATTGAATCTAGGACCTGATTCAAATAACTAGAAAAGGAGGAACGATGAAGAAGGACCAGAAACATTTGTGCATCAGATACGTTTTTAGAATTAGATCGCCAGGTGGACATTGAAGGATGCAAACATTCAATGGCATGACCCATTTCTCTGCATTGAGAAAAGCAAATGGGTAAATGCCCCTAAATTCTAGCATGTCTTCTTAACAAAATTCAATGCAACATGATGTGTTACTGTTCTTGAGTCCTTATTGAAGAGGCTATATAAGGGACTCTCTTTTATTATTTGGATATATCTCTCTCTGATTATCAGAAACAAAACTCTGCCCAAATTGAAAGGCATTACTGAGACTTTGAGCTCAAATTTTTGATCACATTTTGTTATTAGAATAAGAAATCAAGTTACTTTTCAGACTTTGTGTTGTGATATCTTTGTTGTTGGGGAAACTGTTCTTATGTCTTTTCCTTAATATATTTTTTGTTCTTTTAATTCAACAAGCAAAATTAGTGAAAGTAGTCAAGAAGGTGTCCTGAAGTCAACTGTGGAGAGACTTTATGCCCCCATAATTGTCTTTAGTGTGTTTTCTTTTTGTTTCTGTGTAAAGGACCTTGGGACGACTTTGTGCCCTCATTGTCTTTCGTATCTCACTCTTGGGCAATTTAGGTGGAGACTTTGTGCTACATCTCAATTTGCTAGTTACTATGTCCTTGGTTACATTTTGCAATTACTACCAGAAAGATTCTTGTGGTTTTTTGAATGGTACTTTTGAAAGAAGAGGAGTGCTTTCGGTTATTATCCCTAAGATTTCTCCTTTGATTTGCACACATCATCTTTGAAAAAAGAGAGATGGATGGTTTGTCCTACCCTTGAGTATTATTTTCTATTTATATATATATATATATATATAGGGAAACTCCCCTTGATGAGAGGAGAGATTAGTCCCCTTTTGATGTGTTAAAACTACACATTTGGCTGACCAATCTTCCTACTTTGGATGATTAAACCTATTTTGTTTATCAGTACGCTGATCAACAAAATATTCAACCAACAAAGATGACAATGGTAAATCCATTACATTGTAGACAGACCTAGGTCCTTGTTCCTAGTTTTAGAAATTTACAATTGGGAGAGTTTACCTTAATCTCTTCAAAAGGAGATTCTGCCTCACAAAAAGTCATCTCATGGTGTAGTGTCTTGAGGTATGGACAAGCCTAATGGTTTCTATATTGTATCTAAATCCTATAGATAAAGTATTGACATAAGAAGGTAGTTATTTGGTCATGAGAGGATAATGTAAATAGGCTTTTATTTCAAGCAAGTTTTCACTATAGACTTTCAGTAAGCTACAGTACTCATGAATCCAAAACAGTCTTACAACACAACAATGACATAATGGTTGTATGACTCAAGATAAAGTGACCCTTTTTTAGTGTAAGATGACACTAATGACCTACTTAAACAAATGAGTCAAGGTATAGGTATCTAACATTGATAATCACCTATAGGAGTCTTTGAAGTCTCCTAAATTGTCACCTATAGTCTGACTACAGACCCATGGTACATTGGTAGCAGTGAGAGATGATAAGCACAACCCTAAGATAGGAATGAGTTTTAAAAAGTGTGGAGTGGTATTTTTTACCTCAATAAGAACTTAGGGCATAAATTAAAATTTTACAATATCCATCACTACCTACATGGGCCCCTTAAATTCTCCTTGATTGGCACCTATAGGTGACACAGTCAACACAGCCTATGGACTAGCTAGGCAAATGGAGAGATGGTTTGAAAGGTTGAAAAAGGTAAAATGTATGTGAAAACTTTGAAACCTTATTCACACTTGTAAAACACATATTCATGAGATCCTGACATGCAAGGATAGAGCATAGACAATTTTCAAGCCTCAACCTACAGTCAGTTCAAAGTATGTTTATAGTCATCAGTCCTATAAGCTTTTCTTGAAGGATTTGAAGATTTTATGGGTCTTGTAACATGACCAAGCTTTTTAAAAAATTTAAAATTTTATTCATGACCTAATATAGCTTCCCATGATATCATTCTATCCAAGCAAACATGGGATATGCCCTCTATTTTATCTCAGACAGAGGACACTCCAGGAATAAGATGATTGCATGTTTGGTGCGTGAATGGTGAAAGGAGGAAAGGGAGAATAAAGAGGAACTAAAAAATTAGTTTAGAGGTTGATCTAAGAATGGAGTGTTGGGAAGCATATGTATATGTTGAAAACATTCACATGTGGTCATATGTCTAAATACACAGTTAGGCCTATTAGGCCTAGAATAGGCCTACACCCTCAGGATGTCTAGTTCCACTTATATGACTACATGATCCTCTTAATCCAATTAATATCCTTTAATGGGAGGTATAATATTGATCATAACCATTGAGCTTTAAAGGGAATCAAAAGAATGGTCAATTTGGCCTAAGACTATATCAGACCTACCTAGAATGCAAAAAAAACTCAAGAGGCCATTTTCAAATGCTCATATCTATACAAAAAGTGTGCATGGTGCCTCAAGGAGATAGTATTAGTTGACGAGGGTCATGTACTCAACATTTTTATAATTGGTTCAAGGATTGAATGTCTAGATTTTATGAACTATCATTAAGAAGTAAAACCTCCTAAAACCCTTGTTAGAACCCAATGGAGAATAAATAGATGGAGATGCATTCAAAAGTTGTAAATTGCCTAGAAATTGATTTGAACCTATCTATCACTCTCCCATTCTCCTTTACACCTAATTTTTCCATACTATCACTTATATAAACATGCCTATTTTAGGGTTTTTTACAAGTTTTGGGGTGTTTCATAGGTGCAAAAGTGAATGAGTAGATGAACATCATTAAGGGAAGTTTGTATGGACTTGTTATAGCTCTCTTTACTCATTTATAATAATAGTGATGGATGAAATTACCTATGATACACAATTCACTACAGGTAGTCTTAGATAGATAGTGAAAATGACAAGTGACTACCTAGGGACAAGATGAAAGGGATGATATTGGATCTTTATAGATCTAACTGATGGATTAGAAGATAAATGGAATTTTAAAATATGTCATAACACCTCCTCCATGGATTTCTTGAACAACTATAGATCACCTTAATGACAAATGTGAAGATTAAATCCAAGAGGGATATTAGGTGACTACAGATAGTGAACACAAGTGTTAAGAGGACGGATATCAGTTAAGGGAGTATCTGATGATTGTCACATCTTGTTTCAAACATTCCTAAGATAGTGCATAGGTGTCAAGACTTCTTAGTTCATTTTCAAGCGGTCAAGTGATGCTTCATCATGAGGACAATTTCAAGAAGGTTAATTGAGGTCTTTATGCCAATTCTAGGAGAAGGATGCAATTTTGATAGACAATTATCCATGGTAACCTACTAAATTCTTTTTATACTTAATTATTTTGAAATGTCACTAACTTCCATGTCTTGACACTTGGATTTGTGACCTTTCCACTTCCTTTCTTCTCTCTCCTCTCTTATGCTCTATAAATTCAAGCCATTTTGGCTTTTGTAATGGAATCCACACTTGGCATGGTGAAGCCTTATTGGTTTGAATATTTTATTTACATTTGAAATAAAGATTTTATATCTAGTTTTGAGTTCATAATCTTCTTTTCTAAGTGTGTGAAGTGGTTGATAGTGAAATGTCAAGTGACGAGTATCTATCCTTGCATTCTCTTTACTCTTCCATGTTTGATGTAAGAAGTTCTCCCTTTAATAGGTCACATGAAGTGTAGCTAGTGTATTTGTCTATCTTCAAGTGTAAGGAGTAGCATTAGTGTCTGTAATTTGACCTCATGTTCACTCACCTTTAGTAGTGCAATGCATATCACCTCCACATTTGAAATAATTATGTTAGAGCAATCTAAGATGTTGAGACTAGTATTGTGGGTCAATTTTCAAAAGTGCAAGTGTATGTTAGTCTAGTGGGGATCATTCTATTATATCACCGCATTAGCATAGGTTATTTTCATGTTCCTTCCTACCCCTTTTCATTCAAGAAAATAAATAGTGTAGGTGATAAGTTATCAAGGAGAGATCTAGGGAGATAGCCCTTAAACCTAAAGGTTTACCTCTACTATAGGCAACCCATAGGCCTAAAGGTATTTTAGTGTTTCACTCAATCTAGATAAATCTAGAATATCCTCTCTAGGATGCAATATTGAGTGATAAAAATAAACAATTATAAAAATTTAATAATTTGTGGTGTTCGTAAGGATAAATTTGGTAATTAACAAAAAATAGTTGGAGATTAACTCTTAAATATTTATTTCGAAAAGGGAAAATTTGGTTTAAGCTAGTATGCTATCAAGGATAAGGAAAAGAGAAATAGATTGGAAATGAAATTGAAAATAAAATGATTATAAAAAAGCAATGAAAAACTGATCAAAAGTAACTAGTAATAAAAAAATAAAAGAAAAATTTGCATGGTTGATTAACAATGATAGATTCAAATATGCCATTACAACTTAATGATTTCTAATAAAAATAGAGTAAATATTTTGCATGCATCGGTGCCAGATAACTTGTCTTATCATGGTGGGTATTTATATATGCCACTAATTTGAACTTGTGTGCATAATGTTTATCACACCCTTCAAAAGGGTGACTACCATATTGTTAAGCACGTGCTTATACTAAGAGGGGGAGGGTGAATCGATATAACATAATATTTTAATATTTTCAAATTTAATCAACCACAACAACCATAAACATTCAATATCTAGAAATTAGTAACATAAGAGAACATAGGATTTACATGGAAAGCCTTTTAGGAGAAAACCATGGCAAAATATTAATTTTATATATATAACTTTTTTACAATGTTTGCAAGCACCAACCTACTAGAGACACCAATCCCCAAACCAAGCACCAACTTGATCAATTTGTGAGTACCCACCCATTGGAGACACCAATCCCCTTCACCAAGCATCAACTCAGCCAATTTGTGAGCACCAACCCATAGGAGCATCAACCCCTAGACTCTGAGGCACTAACCCTAAGAGAAATTGATTCCACCATCTGTGATTGCTTCTTTAATTGAATGATGGATTTTATTCTCTTATACTTTCTCTCTCATTAATTTTTTTGTATACTTTCTACTCTCCTCTCTTTCACATTTCTCAAATGATATACTTCATTAAAATAATTCTACCCTTCACACTTTTTTTCATA
Organism: Torreya grandis; assembly: GCA_037957365.1. Taxonomy (NCBI): domain Eukaryota; kingdom Viridiplantae; phylum Streptophyta; class Pinopsida; order Cupressales; family Taxaceae; genus Torreya; species Torreya grandis. Next base: position 3,606,508 of record JARHVA010000240.1, on the reverse strand, counting down.
AGAGATATTCTATTTCATTTTTTGCTCTACTCTTCTCTTCCTTCTCTCTCACGCTTATATGATCTTCAATCAAATGTAATGCTTATAATACTTCCACATCTATTCTCCCATATATAGACTTTAAAAGATGTGTCCCATCCAAGAGGTACCTCTTCACCAAGAGATGTGATTGTTGACATTTTCATCGACATTTCCATTAACATTTTCATCAACATTTCCATTCACTTCCATCAACATTTATATTACTTTTGAAAACACTTTTCTTTACTTCCAACAACAATTCCATTCACTTCTGACAACAATTCTATTTGACATTTCCATTCATATCCGTTACAATTCCTTTGACATAAATGATAATTATTCAAACAATTTCCCCTTTTGTCATTGATGGTAATCCCCATGAACTAGTATATGAACTCCCCCTATCTTTAATTCTCCCCCTTTGAAATCAATGGCAAAGGGTTTTACACCCTGCTCCCCCTGAGTTGATGCTTCCTCTCATAGTCACTAGATGAAAAAGATATTATCTTCTTTTACTGTCTTCGTTACAATCTTGAATTTATTTTATACCACTTATTGTAATATCTTATTTTATTGTTCCTCTTCATAGCATCTTTCCACTATGTACATCATATCTCTCATGCTTCAACATGGTCTTCACTGCCACTTCTTCTTGTGCTTTGTGCTCCATCATGGCCTCCCTACCATTGCTCTTTGTGCCTTTTGTACAACCACAGATTACTCCTTTTAATTGTCTAGTTGTTGCATCTACTTTTAAACTCACATCAATTTTCTTTTGAGTTTGGTATCAGCATCCTCTTTCTTATTCTGGTCTATAGGATTACTTCCACATTATCTCGCTATATCTAATGGATATATCTAATGACCAGGATTTGAGAGGAATTTTCTTTTGAGTTTGGTATCAGCATCCTCTTTCTTTTGACAATGGAGTAAATGAATTTCTACCTGAGAAACCATATGAATCTTTATTTCCATTCCAATAATGTTCATTCCTTTCAAATCCTTCACTTGTGCCATCGTTCCCTGCATACTAATTTTTTGCATGTCCATTCCTCATATCTACATTTCTGCCACTATTCCATGCATATCCATTCCTCACATGTCTCATACACTCCTTTGCTCTATGACCAATGTTACAATTAAATCAATAGCCATAAAATGATCCTTGGTACCTATCAGAATGTTTTGGCAAGAATGATCTTCTATCATGCCAATGGTTCTTTCCTTTATTTTCTACTTGTAGAAATTCATTCTTTGAGGAAGTCTTCTATTTTCATAGGTTTAGCAATTTTAACATCCTCCTTGGTAACCTTTTGTTTATCTCCATAACTAAGACCTGACTTGTCGAATACTGACCTCTGACGATCTAGAATCTTATCTAGAACCTTGATGCTCTTCTCAAATCTTAAGCTGCTTGTCAATTTAGCATTCACCTTTTCTAAAGCTTTTCTCAAGGCAACAATCTCAGCCTCTAGCTTCTCACAATCTTCCTTCTTTGCCTTCAGTTCAATTTTAGTCTCTCATAATTTTATCATTTTGTCTTCAAATGGATTCTCACCTCTTCTTTTATCCTTTTCACCTCCTCTCGTTGAATTTTAAGGTTGATGATAGTCTTTTCTGATTTCTCAACACTTTGTGACATTCTTTCTTTTAAAACACAATCCTCTTCTTCATATTTTTGAAGTTGTAATTTTTGTTTCAGATTCTTTTTCTTAAGATTCTTGATCACGCTCAAAGCACAAATGAGTTTTCCTTCATTTTCATCATATTCTTCTTCTTATAAATCCATCTCTTCTTTTCCTTCACTCATAAAGTTGTCTTCATTTCCCATGACATCACTCTTTTTTTTTTATTGCCATGAACATATTTTATTTTCTATCACTATCTATTATTCTCTCATGGCTTTCCTCTTTTGAGCTTCTATCCTTTTTAATATTTCTAACAAACAGGGCCTCCTTCTCATCTTCTTCATTATTGGTGCTATTGCTTGATTCAGGATATTTATATTTCCCTTTTTTAGAATATTTTAAGGTTACTTCCTTCTTAGATGATTTCTCCTTTTAAGTCCTCATTTCATATGTCATGAAGATCCCATGCAATTCATACATTATTAGCATATCTAGATCTCTTATTTCTTCAATGGCAGAGACTTTGGCATCAAATCTTAAGGGGAGATACCTTAATACTTTTTTCACATTCATTGTATCTTCAATATTTTCTCCAAGACATCTGATAGTGTTGATGATCTCATTTACATGGAGTAGATAAGCTGTAATGTTTTCTTCATCCTTCATTTTCAAACTTTTGAATTATCTTCTATGTGTTTGAAGCTTGGCCTTCTCCACCTTATTATCACCTTTGTATTTTGTTCCATATTTCCTTCACCAATTTCTAGTGCATCACCTTGACAAACTCTAATTTTGATATACCATACAAGATTGCATTCAGAGCTTTTGCATTGTTCTCACTGACCTTCTTTCTAGCTTGTTCTATTGGTGGAGATGACGAAGCAGTATAACCATTTACTATTGCTTGCCAGATATCAAACCATAAAGCTTTTAAATAGGTTCTCATTCTTATACTCTAAAAATAATAATTTGTTCTGTCAAATAATAGAGCCTTGTTTGTGGAAAAACCTTCTTATCTAGCCATGTGTGCTCGTGAGATCTACCTTCTAATGGTTAGACTATTTCCAAAGGAACCTGCTCTGATACCAATAGTTAAGCACAAGATTATACTGAGAGGGGTGAATCAGTATAACATACTCTTTTCAAATTTAATCAACCATAATAACCATAAACATTCAAGATCTATCAATTAATAAGACAAGAGAACATAGGATTTGCTTGGAAACCCTTTTGAGAGAAAACCATAGAAAAATATTTATTTTATATATAACTATTTTAAAATGTTTATAGGCACCAACCTACTAAAGACACCAATTCCCAAACTAAGCACCAACTTGATCAATTTGTGAGTACTCACAGACTAGAGACATTGAGCCCCGTTGCCAAGCAACAACCTAGCCAATTCATGAGCACCGACCCACGGGGGCATCAACCCCTAGACTCTAAGGCACCAACCCCAAGCTAAATCAATTCTAATTTCTATGATTACTTCTTCAATTGAATGATGGATTTGATTCTATTACACTTTCTCACTAATTTTTTTATATACTTTTTGCTCTCCTCCCTTTCGCAATTCTTAAATGATATTCTTCATGAAAATAAATCAACCCTTCACACTTATTTTCTTAAGAGATATTATATTTCATTTTTTGCTCTACTCTTCTCTCTCAAACTTATATGATGTGTCCCATCCAAGAGGTACCTCTTCACCAAGAGATGTGACCATTGACATTTTCATCAACATTTATGTTCAATTCCATTGACATTTTCATTCACTTCTATAAATAATTCCGTTCACTTATAAAAATAATTCCATTCACTTTCGATAATAATTCCTTTCACTTCTAGCAACAATTCCATTTCACATTTCCATTTATATCCGTTATAATTCCTTTGACATCAATGACAATTATTCCAACACATAATTCTCCTTTTAAGTGTGTTTTTGATTGCCAAGCCAAAATGGAATTTGATGAAAATAAAATGTGGAGGGGCACCATTTTATTACTGATTGCTTTTGTTAGCTCAATCAAGCATTTCAAATAAAAAATTAAAAAAATAGTGGGCACCCTTGAGTGACAAATAATCCTCTCCAAACCCTAAACCAGCAATTATCCATCCCCATAATTAGAGCAACCTCATACCATGTAGCGAAACACTAATTGGTCCACATATTTTCCTCTAAGGAAGAGGCTATGACTGATCTAGGTGGCTTCTCTAAATATGACTCCAATTTGGTCCACAAACTTTCCTCAAAGAGGAGGACATGGTTAATCTAGATAGTTTCTTTTAAAAAAACTCCAAGGATACCACCAAGCCCATTATCATGGCTTGTAATAATGCCAACTCATGTTTTATGATATGTGGTATTAGACAACCACCTCCTCCCTAGAGAGTGGTACATCCAAGATCATCATTACATCTTACCCAGAGCACAAGGAATTTTGTAATGTCTTTTTTCTATAATTAAATAAATCAAAGGACCTAAATCTTATCTTTTGTTTCCCAGAGGTAACGAGGGAGATAATTTAATAATAATTTATTTAAGTTGTCCAAAGTTACTTTATTCTATAATGCAGAAAAATTACATTTAGATGTTATAATTATTAAAGGGGGTCAAAAAGGAAAATTTTAATTAAATGGCTAAAAATAATTGGAAAAAGTGAAATTATAAAAGAAAAAGTGGAGCCAAAAAGGGGTATTCATTATTCATTATTCATGATTTAAATCATAATTGGTTCAACTTCTGCTTTTAAGGATGAAAACCATCTATTACAATCAGGTTTGTGGATGAAAACCCTTCAATCTTCAGAGGTAACTCCATGCAAGAGTTAAAATTGTATAGATAAACATGTTGTTTCATGTTTATGTTGGATAAAAAGTGGTTATTCATTTTCAAAATTCACACGAAGGGTTATTTGAGAAATAAATAAAGGTTTTTCAACTACCCAACATTGGACATTGAATTTTAAAGGTTGATCACTGACTTTAAGGGCCTATCCTACCTCCCAAAAGGCTATCATAGTATTTAGGGGTCATCTTCAACTAGGGTTAGAGAGAATTCAAGGAAAAAAATAGTCTTTATGCTTTTCCATGTTATTTCAAGTTAGGTTTTTGTGGAAAAATTAAGGAACATTGGTATTTTGATTTTATCATGTTGTTTGTACTTTCTAAAATTGAATAAATATTGAAATTGATTACCATTTACTAGTTTGCATTATGTTTTCAACTGTTATTGCTATAATATTACAATTTTGAATAAAATTTCAAAAAAAAAATTATATTCAAAGTTGTTTTCCTGAAAGGAATATTACAGTGGTATCAGAGCATGATCTTGTCAACCTTCAAGGAAAAACTAAATTGTGATTTCACATGTAAGAGGATCAAAGGGAAATCAAGTATTATCAAAGAGAAAAGAGAAGGGCTTAGACACCAAAATAAGACACAAATAACATGGGGGAAAGAGATTAGATACCTTTTCTTACATATTAAATGACCTATTTGCTTGAAATAATCAATCGGGGTTAGAAATATTTGAAGAGAAATCCAAATGACATTGAGAGAATCCATGACAGGAATAGCATAGGCTTTGCAGAATCTGAATATGAGTAAGGAAAATCAAAGAGAATGAAGCTCATCAGCCAAAGAGTGGGTTTTAATCCCTTCACCTTCTAAAAATTTATGTGCAAAAATTCTACATAAATAATAATATTACCTTGAAGAGGTAGAGCCTCAACAACTTCACATAGAGAATGAGTTTATAGTATATCATGGGAAATATGAAGAACTCAGCCTTGTAGTGCAACAAGCCTTAACTTTTAGAGAGTTATGTGATCTAAAAATGAAAAACAACGCCAAAAGAGGTAGGACAAATCACCTAGAATAACCATATAAATATATTCAAAAGTGGTTGGGTAAGAATACCCTTCCTACTTATAAATGTTCAGTTAGGTCTTGGTTACAAAGGTTGGACACTTACTTCTCATTGAATCTTATGTATGAGGAAGAGATAACAAAATTTGTTACCCTCCACTTGGAAGAAGTGGCACATGAGTGGTGGTACCATGGCATGATCACTAAATGATAGATATTTATTCCTACATTAGAAGAATTTAGCTAAAATTTAACTAAAATGTTTGATAAGAAAGATCCATTTAAGGGATTTATCCCAACTTAAATAGGACTATTGGTTTTTAGAGGTTATTCATGATGGTGTCATATGTAACTGAAAGAAGACTAGTGGTATTATTTATTGAAGGTTTCATTGAACCTCTCAAGTATCTAGTAAAAGCATTTTACCCTTTATCTCTCTAGGAATTAAATAATAGAGCTTTGAACTTGGAATAGTTAAATCCTAAGAGCAAACTTTTTTACTTGTAGGACAACAAAGGACAATACCTTATTAGCAACTAAAACCAACACCTTACGGGCAAAAAAAATTAGCACCTTTTGGGCAATAAAAGAATCCATTCCATCTAAGAAGGTTTCAATAAAAGGAGCTACCAAAAGCAAGCAAATAGGTAGAACCCATATATGAGATTAAAAAAAAGAAATTTTGCTTCACTTTCAAGGCTCCATGGGAGTCACATCATAGATGTCATGGAAAAGGACATGTGCATTACATAGAAGTGATATCTGATACAGAATTAGAAGTACAATAACCTAAAATGGGAGTTGAAGATAAATAATTAGAAGCTAAAATTAAAGAAGAAAAAAATATTTTAGGTGGAACCTTTGCTACACTCGCAGGTGCCCCCATATGTCATCCTTTTAGAGGTCATGCAATGTTGAATGAGCATAAGGTAATAATTTTGATTTATAGTGGGACAACCACAATTTCATTGATGAGTGTTGATATC